>MU270018.1:7578-138015 GCA_021432635.1 Thozetella sp. PMI_491
TAATAAACTAATAAACTAATAAACTAATAAACTAATAAACTAATAAACTAATAAACTAATAAACTAATAAACTAATAAACTAATAAACTAATAAAAGAAATAATTAATCTTTCTCCTCCTCTTTAGATATATATAACTCAGATATATCTTTAATTTTCTAGCTTTTAAGTAAAATAAGCCTTTTAACTGTTTCTAGATCAAGCCGATAGACCTTGTCGCCATCAAAGCGATCGTAGTGTCCAGTTCAGCACTAACGCCACTCTCCCGACGGTATCCTCGCTCAGTACACATACCTCTAAGCCTTGCAACCATAATACGGGTTAATATGGGAATCCTAAGGTGATTCCTGGACTATGGTTTGCACACCTCTGTTGCATCTTAGCCTGACTAGTCAGCAGAAGCAGTCTAGATCATCTTACGTATAAAACCGGCGATGGAAGTGTCAAAGGCCTCTGAGTATTGCCCGTACACCCGTGGCGCCAGAAGTTCTCTACCAGGACAATTGGGAGATTAAAGTAGGGGCTATCTGCCGGCCAAGGGACAACGAGGTGCTACGGCTTCATCTATGGGTTCCACAGACGATCCAAGGGCGTGCTAGCCTACGGCGAGTTGGAGATAAACTGCAGAATGGTTATGGTCGATTTCTACACTCAGCACAGAGCTACCACGACTGAAGATGATAGCAAGTACTTTGAACTCGTCGCCAACATGCAACGAACACCAACAGTCCCTCTACCCGGGTTACGGCCCAAGCGCGGGGGAAGCGGTTTGTAGATGCTACTAGAGCCCTTGGTGCTCGAGAACAGAAAAGAAGAAAAGAAAACCTCCCATCCACGCCCGGAAAACTGAAGAGGTAGCTAGTCCAATCTCACCCCAAGAACTGAGAACTCAAGGTGCCTAAGGAGATCGATGTTTGTCCTGACCTTTCTGCCACACCACTCCCTCAATATCTCCGCCTTGGCGCCATTGGGTTTATAATGGGCGAGTGGTGTGCCTGAAACAAATTTTCATCACGCCCGCCGTATGTGTCACGATATATATCCCGGTGGCGCGTGTCACGTTGCCTTCTTGGCTCTCGGCCCACGGAAAATTCCACGTTGGGAGAAGCTGCTGGGGGAGGTTCCGGGACCAGTGGGGGAGGAGGTGGGGCCTTGGCCTGCGAGCGGGAAACATACGGGGGCGAAGGAGGGAAGAAGAAGTCTTGATCATCATCAGATGATTCCTCAGGGCGGCTCCGGCGATGTGACCGATGTTCCCTTCGCCGCGCCTGACTACTGGCGTCCGGACTGCCATCTCTGGGCCAGCCTTGGCCATGCAGACGTGCCGTAGATGATCCTCTCCTCCTCCTCCCACTTCGAGTGTCACCGTAAGGAGCGTGCGCTTCGATGTCGTCCTCATCGCTTGCTTGGACCGGAGGATTAGGCACTCGTGGGGGTGGGTTGGCCGGAAACAGGTGCGGGTCTTCAGGTTCTGTTGACGACCTACCATCATCGCTTGGAGGTTCGAGTTCCGGCGAGAACGGTCGGCCAGGAGAGTTTCGTCTCGGCTGAGGCGCATGTTGCTGGTATTGTGCTGTGTGTATAGGATCCCGGAACGATTCTCTCGGCACGTGCATATCCTCGTGGCTAAGGGAGGCCCGGTATGAGGTGCCATAATTCTCGGCATCTCTGGCACCCGGCCTGGTGGATCGCCTATCTTTCGGGGATTGGCGGTGGTCTGTTGCGGGGTCCGGCCGGCTTGAGTCCGGAGGTTGCGGCACTGATGGGGGTACGGTGAAGTGCCCCTCTCCACCGTCATGGCTGGGCACGTAGCCTCTGTCGGCACGCTGCTTGCCCCGGGCCTCTTCAATCTTGAGGTTCCGCAGCGCCTCCATGACAATATCGTGTATCGCGGCTCGCGATACAAGCTCCCTGGATCCCAACGTAGCAAGTTCTAGCCGGCTTCCTTGGGCCTCGCTTAAAACTTCGGCGGGCGGCTCGCTGGTTAGTCGCCCATCGCTTTCTCCTACCTTGGTCTTGATGAGCTCCTTAATCTCTTGCGACAACTGCTCCGATCCCACCTCTCTCCGGCTACCCCATGAGCTCAGGCTTTCATTGTCATCTGGTTGTCTATCGAGCACAGGCTTCCCTCCGACACGCTTGCTCTCAGAATTCCGGCGCTTCCCATCGAGATCTAGCGGGGCGTCGTTGGAGCCACGCCGTCGTTGCATGCGCCTGCGCACTTCGGCCTTCACCTGGTGCCTGACAAGCCGTTCGATATCTCTTCGGTGTGTGTCTTCTATACTATGCTCCTCGTTGCCGCCAAATGCCTGCTGAGGGCTTTGCTTCGCCTGCTCACGGACGTCTGTTTGCCTGGAAGGAGTGACAGGTTGCCCTGCCCGGTGCGTATTGCCATTCTTTGCGGCCTTTCTTGTCTCGTGTTGCGAGGTCGACACCTGCGGTGCAACGAATGGCTCCTCGTGGACGGAGCCATGGTACCGGGGCGGCCCCGGAGGGGTATAGCCGGGACCATATATTCCGGGCTGATGGAAAGTCGGGTAGCTGGCAGGGTATGGGGGCTGGTTCCCCGAAAATTGGTCAACGGGGAAAGGGACATAGCCGGGAGCGGCCGCTTGGGCACTGTAGCCACCATACGCGCCCGTACCTGGCCAGCGAGGCAGGGCAAGCCCATAAGGCGCAGCTGCTACGCCAATGGGAAAGGAACCTGGATGATGCTGGCCCAAATGAGGCGGGGGCGGAGGCGGGGGACCTTGGTAATAAGTAGTGGATGGATGGCTCTCTCGTCTCACCGGGGGGGAGAACTGGGCGTATGGAAGGCTATAGGGCGCCCCTCCGACGCCGAAGGAGCTCGGATGCTCAGTATACCCATGTATGTCCTCAGTGCCGTGTCGACTCCCAGGCGTGGTCTCGAACCAGCCTTGCTGGCGCTGGTGCCGACGCGTAGGTCTGAGTCGACCAGAGCTAGACTCGCTTGTGCGCCTCGAGGTCCTGCTCCGGGGGCCACTCGCAGCCTCCTCGACCGAGCTTTCGCTGCAATCGTCGCTATCGACTTCCTCTGCGTCGTTCTCGTTCGCCGACTGGCGGCTCCCAACCTCTTCTCCCCGCCCGGACGGGAGCCGGGCCACAGCGCCGGTATCAGCGGGCCGCTGCACAGGGGGCCGCGTGGAATGCGGCCCGGTGGATGGCTCAAGTTGGCCGTCGGGCACCGAAACTAACCTCGGGCTGCCGTTCTCAGCCATCGGTGCGGCCGCCAATGAAGGCTAGGCACGGCGGCGAGGTCCTCTGCTCGACGAGCAATCGCCGCTGGTGGGGGCGTCGTGGTTGGCCCTCGAGGGCTGCGACAGCCGTGATCACGAACTGGGCAGTTGGGCCACTAGGCACGGCAATGTGAGACCAGGAGTAGTGAGCACACCGACGACCTTCGCCTAGGAATGGGCCGGTAAACTGGTGGTGGCCACGGCGGAGAGAGCTGCCCCGCTGCCCAAGCAACGACCATGCGCTGTCTCGGAGGGGTTGGCGGGCTGCTCCGAGGCAAATGCAGCATCCAGAGCTCCTATGCAGCTAGATGCGGCCGTAACCGGAATGGACGGCGCGGTACGTGGCAGGCTGGCAGCTGGTGGCCGGGGCGGGGCGCTTGCCCAAGTGCGCCAGTCATCGTGTGCTCGCGTTGGATGGGGCGAGGCAGGTCAGACCAGTCATGTCCCTCGTGGAGGAGATGGAGGAGCATGTCGTAGAACCGAGCCCCAATCAACCCCAACATAATGCCCCATTTTCTCTGCCATTTGGTTCGATGGTTCGTCCCCCTACTACAGTCAATGCAGCACGAGATGGGGCGAGCAAAAGGCCACGGCCGAGCGCGACCCCAGTCGCCGTAAACATGCAGAATGCTTGCATGCTGTTCAACGAGAGAAAGACGGCCTTGGTTAATTATAATAGTGGGTAAACGCTAGTGTGGCGACCTCGCTTTACCTGCCTCTAAGCCGCAAGAATGCTGGCTCGAAGGAGATAGATGCTTAGAAGTTCCCTGCTTAGGAGTTCCCTGCTTAGCCTGTGGAGTAGAGAGTCGCTACCGAAAATACTTACCTTGGGTAGATACCTTACTCTGTAGACATACGGAATAGAATGGCCCCAAACCGGCTGCTAGCTAGGTACCAAGTTACCTTAATAGCTGTAACACGGTTGGCTAATAATAAATGAGTTAACTGCCTGCCCAGTGCGCGCCCGGGGTGAGACGCTTGGCCCCAAAGATCTCAGCATCCGACTGGGACGTAACAGTAAAGTCTTGTATTATAAGAGAGAACCAAAAAAAAAAAAACCCGAAGCAATGGTGATATCTGCGTAGCCTTGTTGCGCCCCTCAGGGGAATTGCTTCCCGCCGCCAAATAATTGCTTAAGCAAGTCAGCCGGCTAGCAAGCAAGCAAGTAAGCAAGAATGGAAGCAGGCAATAATAGCAACAGCCCCGGGCGCGGTACTGGCTTGCGCCTGGCTTCCTCTCTGGCGGCGCGTTCTTCGTCCGTCACAGCCTCGCTGGTGAATTGACCGCCCTCTAGCTGCCAGAGAGGAGGAGGGAGACAAAGGGCGAGAGAGCGACAGACAAACCAGCAAATCCCCTCCTGTCCTCGTGCCGCCCCCCCAACTCTTATCTCGCCTGGCGTATGCAGCCCCCCGGAAACCACCCAGGGTTGGCCGAAAGGGCAGGCGCCACCACTTGTCATACGTTCCGCACCGACCTGTGACGCGCAGGCCTCCGCCAAGCGTAGCGCCAAATACAGACATGCAGAGATAAGAAGAACAGGGAGCTCTTCTGTCTGCCCGTGGCTTCACTTCGCCCGTTCCCATCTGCATCTGCAACATTCCGTACGCGAGGTCTATCCCAGCCGTACGTGATGGATATCCGCCTCGGCCCCTCTTCCGCGCGCCCAGATGGACCACCCTACTCTTGATGTCTTGGTCAGGAGCCTCGGAGCCGCCTTCGAGGCCGGCTTGGACTCGCTCGCTCGCTGGGACACACGACAGCACGCCGGGAACCATTATCATGGCCGGCCGGCAAGCGCTCCTGCCACTGTCAAGTGTGCGCTCAGCGCCTCCTACGACGTCTCGAGCCACCGGATCCGAGCCACGTACCAAGTAGCCTTTGCTATCATAGGCCTCGAGTTCGCCGTCGGCAATGGTCCGCATATCCAGCCGCTCGTCTGGCACCCCCCATTCCCCTCCTGCTCTGCTGACCGGTGCCTCCAGAGTCCAGCAGAAGCTGCCTCGCTGCCAACCTAGAACTTCTCGAGGAGAGTGTTTGCCAGCTATCTGGTAACGTAGCCGCGGCCCAGGCCCGTCCCGTCGATTTTGGCGACGCATTGCGCACCTCCGAATCCGTTCGCATCCGGTGCATCGCGGCGCTCGCTGAGCAATACCGCCGCCTTTCTGCCGGCCGCGCTCTTCCGCAGGAACTCCCCATCCCCAAACCCCGAGCACCTCTCCCACCTGCCGAGTTGCCACGGGCGGCTACGGCCAGCGATTGTCTTTCCCCGCCCGCCGTCACTCCATGCCAGGATTGCGATCAAGCCTCGGCACACTGTCCCTCGAGCCCCGGCGCGACGGGCATTTCGGAGCCCCCTTCACCTCCCCCGACTCCAAAGATGGTTCCTGGATGCCTGCCAGACGCGGAACCTACGCCTTCCTCCGGTCCTAGGAATGGTGTGTTTAGCATCTTCTGCGCGCATGCCATGGCTCTGCAGGTTGATCTTGGTCGCGAGCCTCCCGGTCCCCCGCGTCGTTGCATGTGTGGGTTTGATTGGGCCATCCCCGAGTTGCCTCTTCAGGTTGACTCCGTTGGACTGAAGCACGGCTTCCGCTTGACCAGGCGATTCTTGGCCAAGTCCCACTGTGGCCGTCGCCGGGAGCTAGATTCGGCCGTGGATGCCGCCACAGAGCCCAGCCCCGACTCCTGGGGAAACGGTTATGGCTGTATTTTCTGCACTTCGACCGGCCGTACCGAAAGGTATGAGACCATTAGCCAACTTCGTATCCACATTGATGCCGTCCATACCAAGTGGCAGATGCTTCACGACCACGACATGGCATCTATGGGTAGGTAACTGCTATCTTCCGGGGAACTCAGCCGGCCGCCCTCGGTTAATCCCGAAACAGACTGCCCGAGACGTATCATAGGCAGGGCAGTGTGACCGGGTGTTCTGGGTGTGAAAACGCGCCACCAATTTACCTACCACCACTATCACCTATGGCCTCCTGACCTGCCATGTAAATAGCTCTGTCATTATGCTATTACCCCCCCCCCCCCTTCTTTCCCGCGAATCATCGAGGCGGGGCCTATGATGCTACTGCCCGTCCCACCAAGGCCGGGCCTGGTCACCTCTTGATCTAGTTCCCCGGCTACTGGGGCAACCTACTCCTTGCTCGGGGTTCGCCCATTTCTGTGCCGGCAAAGGACCGTGGGCTGCCCTGTGCCACATTTGGATGCACCCGAGACCACCATACCCCAGCACGCAACCCCGGGCATGTATGGCTAATCCGGGATCGTATAGTCGGTGTGGTGCTGCTGCCTGGACAGAAACTGCCTTGACCGGAGAGATCACAACCCTCTGTTGCGTGGTGGGCGGAGCTGCATTCATCTGGCCACTGGAAGCCGCGCACGACTAGCTAGGAAATACCTTACTACAACGACCGTCTAGTGGAGCGCCACGGTGCTAAGTCGCGAGAGCAGAGTGTCTGAGACATTGGGATCCAGCTATACGATAGGCTTCCAGCGTGGCTAGCTTTTGCCTCGCATCGACTTTTCTGCTTTCCCCGTCTTTTCTATCCCGGGGGCACGACGGAGAGATTTCACGCCACGCACTTTACGTCCTTGTCTAGGGGGGGGGCACCGTATACACTCCAAGGGATGAAGAACATGGGAAGCTAGACATTCGTGTTTTCTCTCCTCTTCTATTCTTCCCATCGGTATGCTCCATGCGACGCCGAAAGCCTCCGATTTCGCTATACCACACTTCCTCCAGCCACTGTCCCACTCCAACACCTCCGAACACTTGGAATATCCAACGGTCGAATACACGTTCCCTCCAACGCCCGAATTGCAGTTGAGTGATTGTCAAGCTGCTGGTCCGCCATAGCTCCGGCAAGGGTCACCATGCAGGCCGAAGGCGAACCAGGCGTAACGGGACGTGGCCCCCTTGCTCCTCTCCTGGCCAATACCGGGTCTCATTGTCGTAGCCGCTGGGGAATGCCACCAGAACGTATCCTTCCTGTGTCCTTCCGCTGGAAAACTCCAGGGGTGAGGTTTACGGCTTTTGGATGCGCCACTCGACGCGCGCGCGCTCGAGCTGCGTTGATTTTCAAACTCGCGGGTATTCAAAAGCGACCGTAGTAGGCGCAGGAGGATATCACGCAAGTGTACTTGTTTGATATAATGGGAATATCTCCTATTGCCTTGCATTCGACATTGCCGCAGGGCTCGACTAACTCCGTGATCTGGTGACCCTGCAAACAGTGCATCAGTCAACCAGCCAGGATAGTACTGGCATTACTGCCGTAGTGACGTTAAGATGAAGCCAAGGGCCACTCCGCCCCTCGTCAAATCTATGTGCGGGGATGGGTTGTGTTAAACGATACGTACACATCGGTGATGGAAAAACACGCGCCGACAACACATCGATCAAGTTGTTGTCTGTGAGAGGGGCTGAGCCTAGACTTGGGTTGTCCGAACGGAGAGCGCGGCGAGCGTTCAACTCACGAACAAGGCACGCGGCACGGGTTTACTGGTCTTTCCGCTGCCGTCTGGGCTGCCGTCCGGGCTGGGTCTGTAGGATAAAGGTTCAGGCAATGTTTTTATCGGTGGATAGATGTCCACGGCGAGCGAGCCAGGGCGGATGGAGATGGCCTTTATATCCAGGGCTGCCGACTACAGCGACGTCAGCACCCTAGAGAGGAAGGGGGGTAGAAACAGGAGGAGATATCTTGATTCAGTCTTTCTCCCTTCACAAATCCGACCGGCTGCTTCCTTTCGGGTCGGGCGGCATACCCCATGGAGACCGATAACAGTTTCGTCGCAGGGACTTCAGCGCTAGAGAAGGAACGAATAGGGTAAATATGACAAGACCAACGGCACTCCCCCCAGCATATTGTCTATATCGTGGCAGGTCACTGTGAAGTGTGTATATGTGTCGTGTAGGTGGGCGGAGCTCTGCTAAGAGGCCGCGTGCAGAGCCCGCAACACCATGTATCAAGGCGCTCGGCGAGCCTGGAAGACGCTATTTGGCTGATGTAGAGCGGAGATCCAGAAAAGAGGTAATCCCGTTTGGGTATATCCCCAGATAGGGTGCATGCGCGCATGAGTGGGGTGGTATGGCTGTGGGCGGGTGGCTTGTCTGCGCCAGAACCCCCTCACCGGCCAGGGTTGGGAAAGGTAAACTACTCTCCTGGAAGTCACATCGCTTGCTATCTTTACTCGACACCGCGAAACTGGGCCACAGGCTACCCTGCCACATGGACAGGCGGTGGCATTAAAGCCAAGCCTCAACCCCCCCCCCCCTTTCCCCCTCTTTCTCTGAGAAGGCGGATGGGCGAATACTTCGTCATTGAGCCCTGCAAAGCACGCTCTCCGCGGGGCATACATTGTACAACCGTTGTCGTATGGCTGACGGTCGCTGCCTTTCCAACAAATGCTGTCGGTAGTAGACAACACGTCCGTGCCCTGTCCGTCAGCACCCTTGTCCACGTTGTTGCCCCATCCCTTCCCCGTCCCGTTCTTAAGTTCATGGGCATGCAGGGCCTGGAACTGGTGGGGTTTCTGCCTTAGTGGATGTTCTTATAGCTCCAACAAGCGGAGAACGGGGCTCGCTCAATACATGGCACTCCGGACACGAAGTCAGCTACCATTGCTCCAGTCGCCCCGCCGAGGCCTGTAGAGATGGCTCACTCTGTCGTGTTGCTGGGTTTGGTTCGGCTATGGGCCGGTACCACACGCTGTTGCAATGAGTGTCCTTGCAACTCTGGCGTCACCACTTGATGCATGACTCCTAGCTCTAGACCCAGCTTCGGTGCAAACTTGATAGATAAGGAGCTCGCTCATAGCTGCTCTAAACCCCACCTCGAGGTCCTTGGAGGGGGCGAGGGGGAGGGGAGGGGGGTGGTCAAATGACATCGTGTTGACTCCTATGCTAATATGATGTCGTTGTTGCTTGATTTATTGTCTGGCCCTGATTTGCGATACTCGCTAGCCCGCCCCATACTAGCCCCTGATATCGATACTCATTCCGGTCACTGAGCGTAAACCTGACACACGGGGCTTGATTCGCGAGCCTCGTCCCGCCCACCATGCCATGCTACCCTTGCTCCTATATGGCATACCACGCCCATGCCGCGCCATCCCAACCGCCTCTCCCCCCTCCACCCCTACCATTGCAGCTTCGTCTTCCTGTCATCAATGACGAAGGAACCCCCACCATCGGATGTCTCTGAGCCGGTAGGCTGGCCACTCAGGGGTGGCAAGAGAGCTGGCAAAGTACAGGTGCCTATACGGGAGGAATTTTGTTACAGCGGACATGCAGCGCCCCAGTGGGAAGTAACAACGCGTCTTCGGTCATGTGTGAACGACCGGGACGCTCCCGTCTCGTCGCCATCACGTACCGCACTTGCCTTCCCCTCCTCCCCCCCAGCGAGGCCTGTCCCCGTGATGCAGTGGCAGGGTCAAGAAGGCGCGAAGATTAGGTCCTTTTGTTTTGACTGCCAAGCCCGGCCTATTTGCCAGGCGACGAGGCCCTTCCGATCGCTCACTACCCCTCCCAATAGTCCGACGCGAAGCCCTCTCACTACCGGCATCTGTTGGTCGGAGTCATGAGCTGGCCCTGCCGTGAGCCCCCGTGGGCAGCCGCACCAGGCAGGCTATCCGCGAAGCACCCCATGGTCCATGCGTATTGCGTTCATGCGCCATGAGCCTCGGCTAGCCTACCACTCCGCCCAGCCATCATGATGTGCCACGGCACAAAGTGCTGCATAGCGGGATGTAACCCACAGAGCAAGGAAATGTAGGGCAAAGAGCACAAGACTCATACGCCAACCCCAACCCCAATGTGGCGTATCGCGCCTTGCAACACTACGGATGCCTCCCGCATCTGCCATCGTAGGATGTACCCTCGCCGGGTCATCGTTGACCATCCATCCGGCGTTGCCTTGGGAACTCCAAGCCGCCAACTCCATGCCCGCTACAGCCACCAGTGAGACACCGACGCTAGGGTAGAAGGTGTAAGGCCAACAGGCCCACGACAGAGACAGAATTTTGACTAGAAATGTGACCAGACGAACGGATAAGGATACCGTGTGGGCGTTACGACGAAGCCACTGCCCGGCTCTGTACCGTGCAAGGAGCGCGTGGTGTTTAATATTGTTGAGCCGCGTTGCCGGTGGCGCCATTAGCAGCGGTGTGCTGGCCGAGGGGCTAGGGAGCGGGCTCGTTCCGCGCCGAGCCCCTGAAATGCTGCCGGTGGGCCGCTCCGGAGATCGAGATCCACTACGGCTGTACCCGTCCTGGCTGCGAGATATGGCCATAGATGGACCGAAGCTATGTCCCCTGTGACGTGGAGAGCCCGGAGCCACCCCCGGGCGTTTGTGAAGGCCAGATTGCAGGCCACGTTGCGAGGAGGCGTTATCCATGGTGGTGAGATCTTCATCGGAAGAGGATGTCGCTCGTGCCTGCTTGGTTGGATCTATGGGAGCAGAGGAACGTGACATCAGCACAAGATCTAAGGGCTAGGACGGCGGCTAGACTCACCTGGAATGGGTGTACCGGGAGGGACGGGGGAGTCTAGACTCTGGATTCGACGCCCAGCGAGCCCAATAGAAGAAGGGCTGGAGCTTCTCGGAGCTCCGGCTCTCGCCATACCTTCTAGACTTGACTCGCTCTTCATGACCGCAAGGACCTCGCTCGCGCTAGGACGGTCCACGGGGTTGAGCGCCAGCAGGCGCTTCAATAGTTGATACAGCTTGGATGGTAAGTCGGGGCGCTCCCGTCGTTCATCCTGGAAGCCCTTCCAATCCGTGATCTCGGCACGAAGCAAGTCGATGTCTTCAAGCTCTTCCTGGACCGTATTCGCGCTCTGGTAGGGCAACCGGCCGAAGCACATAAAGTATAGTATCATGCCCAGTGAGAAGATATCTGACTTCGTCGTAAAATTGCCATAGCCGCCCGTCGCCGGGTCTCGCCTAAGGACCTCGGGGGCGCAGTACGAGATGGTGCCCGTCGATCCCGTTGACATGCGAACCACATTCTCGGGCTGGACTTCACCGAAGTCGCTGATCAGACACGTGAGATGGTTTCCTTCGCTGTGGAGTAAACAGTTACTCGGCTTGAGATCACGGTGGATGTAGTTGGCACCATGGAGATAAGCCAGTCCCGAGGTGATATCCTTGAAGAGGGAGTATATCTCTTCAAAGGGCAAGCGACGCTGGGACTGCAAGAGACCCTGGGGGCGTTCGGCCTGCCCCTTAGAACGTCGGCGCATCTGGGCCTTGAGATCTTCTTTGGTGGCCTCCCTAGGGAGCTCGCCGACTACGTAGTGCAACAGATCCCCGCCATTGCAATACTGTTGAAGAATGAAGGCGCAAGCGACGCTGGGGCCGAAGCGGTTGAGCTTGACGTCCTCTAGCCAGACATGGCGGTAAGAGACGAGGTTGGGGTGCGATAGTTTGGCCAGTAGCTCGACCTCGATCAATACCTTTTCAAGCCAACCATGGTCGTCGCCGACGGGGACACGTTTGCAAGCAAAGTGGCCCAGGCTGCAGCCGTCGATCTCGTGTCTCACGAGGAGGACGACGCCTTTGCCACCTCGCCCAAGCTCACGCTCTTCGATGAAGAATGTAGAAAAGTAGTTGGGGCTGAACGCCTCCCGCCTGATACGACTGCCTTCCTGGACCGCAGGTGTGCTTGACACAAACTCGGCCTCCTCGACCGTTACATCGTCACACTCGCGACCATCGGAGGCATCGCTGGTTACGGGAACTGGCTCAACTAACCGGCGGATTGGGCTAGAAGGAGGCCGTGTATGCACATCAGCACGGCCACGGCCGGCACGAAGCATGCGGAAGTAGTCAGGATCGACATAGCTCTCGTGCTCGACAGGGGGGTCGAAGTGCCTCTCAGCCGAGGAGGATCGCAGGGGCTGGTGGCATGTCGGGCACTCTGCCAGCTGGAGGCCGCGGATCTCGAGGCGGCGCGAGGCGCGATCGCGGACAACGATCGCGTTGCGGTGACGCCTGCGGGAGACGCTTGTTAGCTCACAGGCTAGGGAGGGCGTAGGGGAGATGGCTCACAGGACTATCTCGTTGCCCTCGCGAGGATGGTATGGAATTAGCGACATGACGCCTCAACTGCCTTAGACGGGTACGCTCGCGGGCGCGCCCATTTCGACGAGCGAGAGCGTATGCGAAGCTCTGTGGCGAAAGCAAATGAATCGGGGATGTTGGCGTGGAGCTATGACAGCACCTTGTAGAGTACAGCACGGGACTTGACTGCGGGGCTAACACCACACCACACGGGCCCTATGCAGAAGGGGCAGTCGTTTAGCGTCAAGCCTACCCGGGGGATCGAAAGGCAGGGCCAGGACTAAAGGGTTAATTTGCACATGGGAGGTACCGGGAGGGTGTTTGGCGCCGGCACAGGTGTAGATGTGTAAATTCAAGACGTTGGCTGCCAAGGAGAAAGAGGGAACCAAAGCAAGCCCCGCGTTTCCCCAAGACTTGGCTCGCGCCCCACTCGCCTCCGTGTGAGTGGAGGAAGCTAGGCTGAGAAACAGCAACAATACCTAATACAAGCAATTGCGCCTATCCTTGAGAAGAGGCAGAAGGTGCCAACCAAGCTCCACTCACTGCACCTTGATTCACAAGCTAGCGCGTCTCGCTCAATTCTGCCCTCTAAATTGGCCTATCAAGAGGAGCTGTCCCCCCTGGTCTCCCACTCCCTTAGTCCCTCCAGACACCCTCGCTGAAGAACGCTTAGAATCATGATTAAGTCCCGACTAGAGACTCGACTGAACCTCCATTTGACGAGCGGGCTCTAGCTTTCGAGATTCGAATGCATGATACGTCGTGTGCTCAGTCTGGAACCCTGATGGCAAGATTTAAATCCCTAGCAACCCTCCCTCCCCAGAACAACTACCTTTCTCTCGTGCTATTTACAACTACCATCGCCATCTAGGGCCGCAGCGTAGGTACTCGCAGCTGTCTCTCCCCCTTGCCACCTCAAACCTCTCCCCCTCCTTGCAGGCCCAAACATGCGCGGTCGCTACCGAGCTACAGCGGGGACGAATCCTCTCCGGTGTATGGCTGACCTCATGGATAGCGCAGACCTTCTGGCAGAGCTACTCGTGCCGCCGTTTGGTTTATAACCCAATCCACCTGTCGTGCTTCCCGGGCCAAAGTCTGGGATGCCGCCTAGGCTGCCAAAGATGTCGCCAATATAGTTGGTCGGCGTGATGCCGTTCTTAAAGGTGCAATCCCAGCCTTTGATGATGCCCTTGACGATCTCGATTCCTGCATTGTAAATGTTGGCGATGGCGATTCCGAACCCATTTTGGTCTAGCACACGAAGGTGATCGAACGGAGACACGCCTGGCGGCGGCCGGTCAAAGTCAGAACCTTCTCGCCATGTTAGCCAGGTCCTTGCGCCTCCCAGTCAGGGGCTGCTCACCCGTTCGCATCACAATGATACGCCCAAAGTCCACCAACCCCTCGATCGCCATGCGCAACAGGACCTCCAATGTCGCGTTGTCTTCCTGGGCTGTCATGCAGTAAACACCGGATCCGTTGGTCCAGGACGATGTTGTGTTTTCGAACGCCTCGCTGAGCAAGGCGCCCGAGTAGTAGACGTCGCTCGTGGCAGAGTCGCACTTGACTACCGACGGTGGCTGGGTCGCAGCCGTATAGGCTTCCCCACTGGCGGCGTACTTGGCACGGTACTCGGCCGCCTCGGCATTATCTGTCAAGTTGGCCTTGGAGGCAAGGACAAAGGCGACATCACGCAGCGCCTCGTTCACCTCGAGTACCTCGGTTCCGTACAGGATGGTGGGGTACTCAGAAGGCAAGTATGTGCCGTAAGGCAAATAGCCTGTTGTGAAGTTTTCGGGCATCTCGCGCGCATCGAATTCATACTGTAGGGCTACCTGGACAGCATACTTGGCGAGAGCAACGCCGCCCAAGGTCGAGTACTTGGGGTTCACACCCGCGATTCCGCCCACCAGGAAGTACGTCTTGGTCAGGTCGAACTTAGGCGACAGCGCCACGGCAGTGATAGTCGTTGCCGCATTGATCTCCGACTCGCCCGTCGTCACCTGACAGATCGAAAGATCCTCGACGCAGTGGACATGAGGGAAGAGCATTGAGAGCCCGGGCGCCGAGATGTTGACCGCAAGGATATCCCCCAAACCGCTTGACGGCATGTTGGTGTACCAGATGTCGGCCTCGGGGTCGAACTATACGTCATGTTAGTCGGGACGGGTGGGGAGGCTAAGGGCGCGGCGCGAAGGCGGTGGCAATGCGACACCGGCCTTGCGTTGTGCATTCGCTGGCGGGCTCCCGGGTACCACCTCGGCCGAGACGGGTGGCCGCAGTTGCGAGCAGAGCAGCATTGAGGGGGAGGTTGGAAGTGAATGACAGACCATGCTAATAACCATGACCTTCGGCGCAATCTTGGCCTCGCGGGCTTCGGGCTGGGAAGAGGGAATAGCAGCTGCTAGGCGGCCCAGCTGGCCGCAAGCCAGCGCAACACCGGCGGCCCGCGGGAGGAAGCGCATCGTAGTCCGGAGGGGTTGGGTGGCAGAGAAAATAAGAGCCCAACTAGAACTCGGAGGGTGAGGGGGCAGGGAAACGGGCTGGGACTCGGGGGTAGGTGCAGGTAATAAATTATGTTCCTGAACCGCATCCTCATTCACTACCTAGGAGCCTAGCCTCCGAACTGACTGACCCTGGCAGCTTGCATCAAGGCGGATCTGCACGGCTGCGATAGGCAACACGGCAGACCAAGAGGCTTCACTAGAGATTAGTGCGTGGGGAGGCCGAATTCCCTCTGACGAGGGCCCCGCAGAACCCGCCCTGATGCTCCATGGCCGCCCTCTGTATCTGTCTATACCAGTCTCAGACAGGTTGTTTTGCCTACCGAACCTGAGTCGCGTCTCGAACACTGACAGCTCGGTGGGCTGGTCGGCAAGCTGAGCAGCATAGAGTTTTCCAGAACTCTCTGTCGCTCACCCGTATGTTGGGACCATCTGCGAGCTTGCCTCGGGGATTCTGATAAGAGACTACGCAGCACCTCACCCGTGTGGGCAGTTACCCAGCTCACCCCTGTAAATATTAGAGAGCCCAGCGCCCGCCAATGTGGGCAGGTACTGTAGAGTAACTGCTGCATAGTGGCGTAAGGGCGGGTCTGGTGCGGTGGAGGCCCTGGCCGTGCCCCGTGGCCCCCATCTCGTTTCGCGCCTGCGTCGTCGGTGACGATAATAAGGTAATTGCTCCGTAGGCGTGGGCTGGAGATAGCTGTATTATCTCGCTCATGGCGCGCTCAAGAGTTGGGCCTCCGCAGGCGCGGGGCGTTCAGGAGCGGGTTGCATGTAGAATTCAGTTGAACTCCGTAGGCTAGCAGGTGGAGACTGTGTTTTCGGGACAGGGCAAGCAAGGCGATTGGGCTAGTTAGGTAAAGAGTTTTCGGTGCAAGACACATAGGAAAAGTAGATAAACATCCGATAAGAATTCGCTCACAGCAGCTGCTCCTCGGTTGGCAGATAAGGATGTGTGTGAGTCAAAGTTTTGATTTGGCAAGGGGGCAGATGTCTCTCTCCGGAGGCGGGTAGAGAGGAGGTGCGGCCGACCCGCGTAAGAAGCGTTAGGACTTCTCTTCTGCTTACGAGTACTGCTTTGAGAAGATCGATGACCAGACAACTGGGCTAAGCACCGCGCTGTGTCTGTAAATTGCAAGAAACATAGACCGTGGCATATCATTACTGCCTACGATAGTCATGAACACAGCACGGCAGGGCTCATTAGACGCTTTCGCAAGCATCTAGTCGGAGCATCGGATGATGCCCAGGCCATGCTCCAGGACGAGGAGAGATTGTGGTCCCGTAACCACTGGGTCTAATCCTTTCAAGCGTCACCGGTTCGCTGCTCTTCTTAGCAGGGAGCAGCTGCCGCACTGACCCAAAGCTAATCGAGCTTTGAGGCATGACCGAGGTGGCCGGAGCTGCGAGGCTAATCCCGCTGTCTATCAATCCCTGGCCTCGTGGGCGACGACCTATCGAGTAAGCATGCATCTAGTAGCACCGAGTACTGGAGTTTGTCCAAGCCAAAGATAACGGGGTGGGGTCAAGTAGGTGGGCTGGCAGGCAGGGATTGGCAGTCAAGCAATGAGCCGAGTTAGGAAGGTGCCTAGACGGCCAGGTACTTTCTATGTATTTAGGGCAAGCATGCATGCATCATCGAGCTGAACAAGGGCACAATGGCATCAGCAGCGCCTTGCCCACCCTACCCGGAAACAGCTTGGGGATTGGGGGGTCGAGTGCTGACAACTTGGCTGTCCACGTCTCCGAGGTATGGGACAGGTATTTGCAAGGCAAGTGCTTCACAGAGTGGTTCTTATTCGGTGCTTTCTGCAAACCTCGCGTGTCAGGAAATCAATACGTCACAATCATATCGACAGCCGCTAGCACAGCTTGTCTTGTGCCATCTTCCACCTGTCTCGCTCTCCTGCATTGACATGGACAACAACAGTGCGTGGTAGTCACCTACTGTGCAGTAGTAAGTTTGTGACGCGCGTTAAAACCTAGCCGCTGAAGACTTGCACTCCCACTGAAGAACGTAGCCGGAGAGCCGCCATTATAAAGAGATACCACTACAGCATCGTCTAGATTCCTACCCCCGTTGTGAACCTTTGCCCGCGCCCGTTGGATACACCCCGATCTTGTTCTCGGCTGAAGCCGAGCGTTGTGGCGCGAGCCTACCGTTACTCTGCAGACAGCCACCGTGCCTGCAGACTTTGGTACGACAAGCACTAGGTTCCACCTAGCGGATGGCATTACCTCCCGCTTAGCGCTACATTCTTGCCGTTTGTTCAAGGGATTTATCGAGCACAAATTAACCAGCCCTTCGACAGTATCTGTATTGCCGGTAACTTGGTTGCAGCCTGGAGCTGTAGGACACGCAGTTTGCCTGCCTTCCGAGCATCCCCAGTACCATTAACCGAGTGTCCTCGTCCCATCGGAGAGAGGGGTGAAGGGATGCGATGAGCTACAGTGGGCCCGCATTAAAATCGAGTCGCTCGTACATTTCACATATTAAACCCACTAATTTTACATTGCTTCACACCCAGATTCCCAAAGAAATTAATATTATAATATTAAAATAAAAATCTTTATAAAAAACTTTCTTTAATAAATAGTATATTATATATATAATTCTTTTACTTATTTATCTTATATTATATATTATTTAGACGATAGTTCATTAGTATCTATTTCTTAACAATTTTCGTTCGCTATATTACTAATTACAGCTCCTGTAAGACCTTATTATATATTTTCTAAATATTCTACCTACTATAAGTAAATAAAAAACAGGGCTATAGGCATTTGTTTTGCTTAAAAACGCTGTTTCTTCCATTTATTACCTCTCTAGTAGCATCTCCTTTTTTTTTTAGCTTTTTCTCTTTTCTATTGGTTTGGTGCACGTCCACAAAAGCCCCATTTTACCATATGTTAGAGTGCCAACTCGATTAATGCAACCTGACTGAATGGTTGCACAAGATGTCAGCAGGCCTAGCTATATCTCGCTTGGCGTGCCTCTGTCACACCTCTTCCTGTGTCCCCGAACCCTTGTCTGCGACCAGGCTCGAGCAGTCAAGGCTCCCGTTCCAGACTCTCGTGTCCTCAGTAGTCTCGGGTAGCGGTTCCCAGAGAGAACCTTGCCAGCACAATTTTTTTTTATCCCGAACCCCGCGAGCGCTCTAGCGCTATCGTATTTGGCTTCGAGGGTTCAGCTGGCTCGACTACGAGGTAGAAGAATCTGTTTCATCGACTAATCTAGCCTATAAGCGCTCTAACCTGGGCTAGTACGGGTGAAGCGCGTGCAAAATTCGCTAAATGATGGCGTCGGTGCGGTGCATACTCGAGCCCACTACTGCCACCAATCCGCATTAGCCTTGCCTCCGACGAGGTGTGGTGACATAGATCTAAACGTTCGATGCTCGTAGCCTCGACTAAGCCACTAGACATGGTTTATACGCTGGGATCTTGGCGTATTAGATCCATCTTGTCGCAACTAGAGGATTGGCTTAACACATCAGGGGAGAGACCGGTCGAGAGACCCGGATCAGACTTCCGGGTATCCAGGAGAAGCCGGACGAGTCGATGCGGGACAGTAACCGGCCCCACACCGTCTCTTAGCCGGCCGGGTACCGGGACCGGGCATTGCCAGTCCGGAGCTGTCATTGTCTCCGGAAGCCTATGATCCATATCTAGTTGCGAGGCGGAGGTCAGTTACTATCTACAAAAATGAGTCTTGAGACAGCGGGTGCACAGTATTTTATACCACCTAGCAACTCCAGCAACTCCCGGCAACCCCCAACCTTTCTTAAAAATGGGAAGAAAAGTGGCCGCAGTAGTGGCTGGGAGCACCAACCGGCCTCACAGCTTCAGGCACTTTCGCGCTTTTTTCTTTCTTACTGGCCCACACTGGCAAGGTAGCTGCGGCTTGTATTGTACTGCATTGGACTAATCCGCAGTTAACTGCCTGGAGCTCAGAACGTTGCCAGGTATACGGGTTGACAAGACCTTGGCTGCTTGGTCTAGCTGGAACATCCTTAACATTGCATTCGAGGCATGTGTTACTAGCTTCTTATATAAACTATAGTGATTAGGTAGGGGCCAGTAGTAGGATCATAGTCTGCTATGAGAGAGGGTGAATTGCCACGAAAAAGTGTGTATGGAGGAGGTATTCTTAAAGATTAACTTAAAATGGTATAGCTGGTTTACCCGCAGGGATTCACCCCACAATACCTGCAAGTGGGGCTCCGAATACCGGAACTTGCTGAAGCTCTCGTGCTCGTGGAGCTAACGAGCTCCAGGTTCTGCCGGGCCGCGGAAGAAAAATAAAAAAAAAACCCTCCAGCACACCAGACAACACGAGACAATATATCATTTTCAAGGCCAATTGAACCGCCATCATGATCCGGAGGACCCTCAAGATTGGTAAGACTCCCAATTCCGACTGCTCGCACCCCGAGGACCACTCGATACTTTGTTGTGAGCGGCATCTGACAGTTCGCGCACAGGACTCATCCCCGGCGATGGCATCGGCAAGGAGGTCATCCCCGCAGGCCGGCGTATTCTCGAGGCCCTCCCCTCCTCACTCGGCCTCAAGTTCGAATTCTTCGACCTCGAAGCTGGATTCGGCGCGTTCGAAAAGAGGGGCCAGGCCCTGCCCGATGAGACAGTCCAGGTGCTGCGAGCTGAGTGCAACGGCGCCCTCTTTGGCGCCGTGAGCTCCCCCACCACGCCAGTCAAGGGCTATTCGTCCCCTATTGTCGGTCTACGCAAGAAGATGGATCTGTACGCCAACGTGCGCCCCGTCAAGACGGTCAAAACGGACGCCCGTCAGGTTGACATGGTCATTGTCCGTGAGAACACCGAGGACCTGTACGTCAAGGAGGAGAAGACATTCACGACCAAGGATGGCGAGGTTGCCGAGGCTATCAAACGCATCTCCCAGAAAGCCAGCAGTCGTATCGCTGCCATGGCCGGCGAGATCGCGCTGCAGCGGCAGAAGGCCCGCGCGGGCGGCGCGCCGAGCATCCACAAAGGCCCCTTGGTCACCATCACGCACAAGTCCAACGTCTTGTCGGCCACCGACGGTCTCTTCCGGAGGACTTCCTACGAGGCCCTGGCCGACCCTAAGTTCCAGGACGTAGCGGTTGAAGAGCAGATCGTGGACTCGATGGTCTACAAGCTCTTCCGCCAGCCCCAGGCCTACGACGTCATAGTTGCCCCCAACTTGTACGGCGATATCCTGTCGGATGGTGCCGCCGCGCTGGTGGGCTCGCTCGGCTTGGTGCCCAGTGCCAACGTCGGCGCCAATTTTGTCATCGGCGAGCCTTGCCACGGAAGCGCGCCGGACATCGCGGGACAAAACATTGCCAACCCCATCGCAACCCTTCGGAGCACAGCCTTGATGCTCGAGTTCCTGGACGAGACCGAGGCCGCAGCCAAGATCTCCGCTGCTGTGGATGCTAACCTAGAAGAAGGAAAGTTGCTGAGCCCCGACCTAGGCGGCACGGCGAAGACGAACGAGGTTGTCGATGATATTCTCAGGAGGATCTAGAGAGAGGGGGAGGAGACAAGGGGAGGAGAGAGTTTACCCAAGCTCTTGATCCCCCACTGCAGGATAGAGTTAAGCGCACAGGCCAAATCTGAGGCGCTTTACATGTAAAAGTAACAGCCCATGGCGCTCCGGAGGCGGAACACGTGTTAATAATTAACATCCCGCATCGCTAACAGCTATCTCACCGTTGGTTTTTACGCCAAGTGCGTAGCTTTGGGGGTACCCTGGGCTTTATCGACAATCACTAGCCTCGCCGGGAAATGTCATCAGTGTTGTATAATACGCCCCTAGCCAGGCTGGCCGCAAGCTATCGGCGAATATGGCACATAGAGCAGCGGCAAGACTGTGCGGCACCTTCGATGTATCCTGCACAGAGGACTTGTGCGCACGGAACATCGTACGCGAACCTCCGCACGCACATGGGCTGTTCCCAACCGAGGGACCCGGGCACTGGGTTAAGCTGCCGGCATGGGGTATTAGCCTGTATGCAATATTGCTCTCTCCAACCGCGACGGGGCGCACCGGCGGGGCCTAGGAGGTCTGAGGAAGGAACTTACTATGCGAACCACTTTGCAAACCCGGTTAATGCTCTTGTGGGAATCCCGACTCCACTAGCCGAAGGACATGAGCCTAGGGCGAGCATATTAGGTCACAGACCTCGAGCGTGGTAGTAGATTGGGAGCTCAGCTTCTGGATAAATAGCGCTCTGCATAACCTATCCCCCAGGTGGCATATATTCAGCGGTATGTCCATCACCAGGACCTAGCTAGACTGAGCAATTAGCACTAGAACCAAGCAAAGAGACACCATGAGAGCCACAATAGCCTTGTTCGAAATTGCCGTGGGCTTGTTCCTCTGGGATGGAGCGCTCGCGTCCTGTGGGTGGTACCTCAATGCGAACGACTGCATCTGCATGGTCTGTCTTCCCGTGTTCTTTATTGACTTTTTCGTCGAATATCGGGAGCTTTTGAGCTCCGGCTCTTGAGCCATGCTCCAGGCAGCTACCTAAACATTCATTCTAGGAAATTACTAACACTCGGGCATGGATAGAATAGCGTAGACGGACATCTCATGGCCGACGAGACTTCCTTCTGCTGCCAGCAAATGGGCCTAAGAGCTTCCAACAATGTGAGTTATCCAACATCTTACTCTCCGACAGCTACCACACAGGACCACTAGGAGGGTGGGGGTGCGCGAGAGACTGGCTGACACGTATAGAAATGCGCTGTCGATGAGGATACTCGGCAGATCTATAAAGATTGTTGCAAATGGCTCCAGGAGACGAGCGTGATCGGTCACTGCCGCTAGGTGACCACCAGTCGCAAGATGAAGAGATGGATGGACCTTACTCCAGCCCACCGTGACGTCCTAGGGAGCGTGGATATGTGACACTTCAGAGACACCTAGAGGGGCCGAATTGCCAAGTGTAGTTCGGCTGCTATACGCAGTCGGGCAAACCACCGATGTATCTACGTTCAACCCCGGGGTATCTCGGCGAGACACAAGGGAAAGCAAAGCTAAAGGATGGGTGCGCAGATGAGAAGGACGAGAGCGAGCGAGAACTGCATCAAGAATGGAGATATGTATTTTCTCTTGTCGCCACAAGGTAACGAGTCTGTCTTACGGAGGGAAACTCTGTCCCGCCCCATGTGACCGTTCGAGTTGCCTGGACCGGTGCCATTGCCAGGGGGGTGACTTGCTTGTGAGTCTAAGCATTGCTCTCATGCAAGGACTGGCGCCCGACAATACATTGATTACTGGCTACTTCTGTCTCCGCTATCCAACTCATTTGGCTGTGTATCTACTGCACCACGAAAAACAGCCAAGTCTTTTGGCTGGTTGCCTAGAACAACTGTGTGGTGTCGTAAGTATTTCGGACGGTAATTAAAGGCCGCCCTGGAGCCAAAGGGTGGGAGGAGAACTCACGTCTATCGAACAAAAAGTACGTCGTCACCAATAATATGGGGAGCGCGACGATCACCGAGGTGAGTTTCCTCGAGGCTTGTTTATACTCGACGCTTGCTGCGGAAGCAGGAGAGGGCTCTGTCGGGGCAGGGCGGGGAGGTTGGGTCACTACGACCGGGTTGCGCTTCACCGCAAGCGAAGCGGCTGCAAGCTCGATGGGAGGCGCTGTCGCCGGCCTCAGTGGGTGTTGCACGGGCGTCGGAGTCGTCCTAGAGAGAGGGGAGACATAGCTGGCGGGCCTATTCACCCTGGCAGCAGGCTCGGCAATTGGGGCTACCGCGGGTTTGTTGTCGGCCCCGGGAGTGCTCATCTTGCTTGTCGGGTGAGCAGTTGTCTTGGCTGCTGTCGTCGATACTTTCTTTGCGCTCGTGACACTCGCTTTCGCAGGCTTTGGGAGGGGTGCGCTGCCCTTGGTGGAAGCGCTCCGGGTGCTGAGCTTTGGGGTCGCAAGGGAAGTGGTCGAAGGGCTAGGGGAGGGAGCCACGGGCATTGCCCCGCTCGTCTTCTTCCTCGGCGACTTGGACGGAGGGGGGACGGTGCTTGTGGTGCTCAGGTTCTTCTTAGACACGCCAGCCGGGTCCTCTTTGGAAGTGGCGGCCTTCTTCGCTCGGGGCTTCGCTGTTGTTGCGGCATACCGCAAACTTTGCTGTAAGCAGCAGCCCGCCTGCTGCTGATGTAGCTTATACGGCGAGGCCGCCGGTGTGCGTTTCCGCAGGATGGCAGCACGCCTGGCTACTAATCTGGTGGCGAGCATTTTGGAGGGCGAAGGGAGGCCGGGCAAGGTTGAGACCGGAAACGATTTTTGCGCGTGATAGCTAGGTAGCTACCTCGATGGAGGGCGAGCCGGGAAGAGAGAGAGCCGGCCGGGCGCGCAATGCGCACACAAGCAACGCGACTCAAGTATAAACATGGTCTGACGGCCCCAGCTCCGTCAGGACGAGATATGCGTGCGCCAGCCCTTGCGACAAATTGTCGGGGGTAATTCTAAGCCAGTCGAGCTGGACCGCGTTGCTCTCGCGTCGTGTCGTCCAATTTTTTTGGAGGGGTTTGTTGCCAGTTGGAGATTAAAACGTCATGCACTAAAACATCCGCAAGTGGGGTGACCAAGCTTCCCCGTCCAATAATACGGTTGGCAGCTCTCTCGCACCCCTAGCTTGCAGAGCTTGCCGGGAATCAAGCACCACAGCAGCTAGGCCACCCCTTCCACCTTCCAGCCCTTCTTCCAACTCCGTACCTAGATAAACCACGGGGTACCTTGGGTAGGTAGAGAGCTCTGACTCATCTGAGCGTGCGCAGCCCTTGGCGAACAACCTCATCTTCTACCCGGCTGTTGATCCCAAGTCGGCCGCGAGGTTTACTGGTTGGCGGCGGGGCTCGTATTGTGAGGATCGTCGTGTTCGGCCGCGTGCCGCGTCTATCGAATCAGGCAGAGAAGCACCAAGGTAGGGCCTAGCTCTCTTATCAGCCTGCTCCCACTGGGGAGAGGCTTGCGATCTTGAGGAGCTCCTGCCTTTGACGCTGCGCCGAAGGTATGTGCTGAGTAGAGAGAGGAGCGGGTGACAAACCGCCTTTCTGCCCCTAGTGCGACGGCCCACAGCGAAGATGTCATCGCGACCTATCTGCATGCAATTGCATAATCCCTAGTGCAACGTTCTGAATCGCGTAGCAGCGGGGGGAAGTGCCATCCATCCTGCTGGGAGCTTCCTGCATGCCCGTGATATCTCTATATTCTCCTCCCCGGCACCCTGTCAGCACGACCCTTCCCCATCCCCGCTCCCAAGCTACCACGTAGCATGCGTTCTTGGCCTACCTTGCCTACCTTTACCTTGAGCACCTTGCCTCTTTGCCGGCCCTAGATCTGCCCCACTCCAGACTATCTTGTCTAGACGTCTGTACAAGCAGCCATGACGACCCGACACATCCTTCTCCTCGGGGGGCACGGCCAGGTTGCACAGCACCTTACCGCATTTCTACTCCAGGCCTCGTTGAGTGTCACCAGCATCGTTCGAAACCCGGATCAGGTATCTGCCCTCGAGAAACTTGGCGAGAACCGGAGCGGGACGCTCGAGGTCCTGGTCCGCAGCCTCGAGGATGTGAAGAGTGAGGCGCAGGCTAAGGCTATCTTGGACGAGGTCAAGCCTGACTGCGTCGTCTGGAGCGCAGGCGCGGGAGGCAAAGGTGGCCCTGAGAGAGTAAGTACCTGCCTGCCTTGACCCATTTGACCTAGCCCGCCCGTCTCTACCATATTCGGTGCCCTGTGCGACAACGACTGACAGGCCTCGCAGACCCTCGCCATCGACCGTGACGCAGCCGTGCACTTCATCCACGCGAGCGCTGCTTATGGCTCTATCACGCGGTTTCTAATGGTGTCCTACCTCGCCTCGCGCCTCCAACGCCCTGCTTGGTGGGATGACGCCTCGTGGAAGTCCGCATGCGAGTTGAACACCAAAATTCTCCCGACCTATTACCAGGCCAAGATTGCTGCCGACGAAGCTCTCTATCGGGTATCCAAGCAGCGCCCGGAGTTCGTCGGCATCAACCTCCGCCCAGGGACGCTGACCACGGAAAATGCAGGCAAAGTGGAGCTTGGTAAGACCAAGGGCTCAAGGGGAAACGTCAGCCGCGAATCTGTGGCCAAGATTGCCGCCTTGCTACTTCAGTCTGAGGGGATCGAAAACACTTGGCTAGACCTTCTCGATGGAGATGAGGAACCGGAAGCGGCCGTCGAGCGAGTTATTAGGGACCATGTTAATGCCGCAGAAGGCGAGCCCTTTTTCTAACACCCGCAGCGTACATTATCACGCATGCTGAGTCCCGCGACAAGAGACATGATCTAATGTACCAGCCCTATCCGGATATACGTGATTCTGTAATAGGGAGTGTCTCCCGCGGGGAGTATCAAGGCATTTATATTTTCCGAATAGCGCTAGGCCAAGAAAAGAAAAGAAAAACCCTCCAAAGTAACAAAAGCTATGAAACAAGAGGCAAATTCCTAATCCCGGTCTCTCAAGAGGACAATTACGCGGTAGTAGACTCCACGCCCTCTTCTGCGAGTAAACACTGGAGAATAACCGCGACAAGAGAGGGAGGGAGGGAGGGAGGGAGGGAACGGGATGGGGGGTGGAGGTGGAGGAGAGATGACTGTGCCTAATGGAATACCCGCATATACCTCAGCCACTACCCTCGTAAACTTCCCTTGCTGGTGGCTCAAGGATGCACTCAGCTGTAACACCACTGATCTAAATCAAGCTGTTCTTCGCATTCGACAGTGTCTACCTTGGGATAGCTGGCTGCCCCTTCACATTAACTCTATTTCGGGCAGGTTCGTTCGGGGTCTGGGGAGGGAGTTCGGTAGCCAATATCGCCGTAGAAGTCGGCATCGTAACCGGGCCTAGGAGAAGCGATAGCGGTGGCAACGTCTAGGCCCCTCCTCTTAACATAGTTGTAGATGCGTCCCCAGTCGACCTCCCGGCCTCGTATGGTGAAGACGGTCTCCTTTCCAGCCTCCTCCCTCTCTTTCCTTAGACGCAAAAGCTGCACGACCTCCGAGTACCGATAGTTTTTGTCGAGACCCCAGTGCCTGAGCCGTGTCTTGTACATCCTTTCTCTAAACAATCCCCTCGGGTGGTTAGATGATGTGTTTATGAGCCGAAAGGGACGCAGCTGCCTCGTGAGCACGTACGTGGCCTGAAATCCATGGGTTTGCCTCATGGTCTTTATAACCTCCCTCAGAGAAAGATTCTGGTCGAGATAGAGCTCCTGGATGGTAAGACGGTGGGACTCCCAGTCAGAGGAGCAGGCCCACCTTGGATGCCCGCGAGACGAGGTGACGTCGCACATTGTATTCGGCAAGTCGGGGAGGCTCGGGGGGAGGCGGAATTGCAGTAGCGAGAGATGCGAACAAGACATATAGGTACTCTATGTACAAACTGGGCTGCTGGGGACAATGAACTACACAGTGGTCGTCGAGGCTTCGTCAGAGGAGTCAGATACGCACATGCGGATCTGTACTTGTGCGTGTGTATATATGCATGTGGCTGCCTGGTCTCGTTCAGCTTGACATCTTGCCTAGAGATCATGAACGCAACTCGAATGATATGCCCTTCCATCACTACACGCGGCCCGGAGCGTTCGCGAAAGGACCGTGCATTTCTCACAGGTTTGAATCTTCCCTTGCTATACTCTAGCTCATCGGACTGCTCCATCTCCTGCCAGACCCCACTCCTCATATCACTCCCTCAGCCGACCCAGATCATACAGTCGTGCATGTATGAAGGCATCAAGAATCGCACGAAATGTTGTGATAGGCAAGGACGACGAGCTTGCTCGCCGGCTCTGATGCACCTCTACGGCGAAGCCACGGCGCATACCGCTTGCTATAGCTTGACTCAATAATCCTCGACCGACAAAGACTTTCGGCTTCTAGATACCTCAGCGCGCCCGGCCTGGAATAATCGGCAACGATCCGACGACGCCCTTTAATATGATTACTGGTCGCTAGGTCGGGTCTCTAAAGTCTCCCTCTTCCCGGTACTTGGGGCACTGTAGCGGCTCAATTGGGTGCCGCTCCGTCTGGGAAAGTACCGTGCATCCTCCTGCTAGGGGTGGGGGAAAGGACCGCGCAGCCAAGTGCCATAACCACCAGCCCGACCTCATTGAAAGTACCCCACATAGGGATCCGCTTGACGGTGCAACACCCGCGCCGGGGAGTGGAAGTTGCCGGGTCATCAACACCCCACCATTTCTGGATGCTCGTGGGAGCGAAGATACGATTGTACTGGCCGATGGCGCGCTAGTGAGAAGGCGTGTCATTACGCATCGTGGGGCAGATCGCATGCTCTCCTCCTCGCTGCTGCGAAGGGTCGCTGCTTGGCCCTGCCCTGCAGTAGCTGAGGGCCTGCAGCCTCCTCACATAGATGGCCACGAAGATGCGGCAGCACCTGGCCCAGGCCACCTGCTATCCTCCTAGCTAGGAGGGAATATCAACGACCGTCGATGCATGCCTGACTGACCCTGGGATACCATAGTGCTCGTCAAAGCGGCCGGGGTGGATCGGCCGCACAGGACAAGCCAGTAAGCAATAGCCATCGGACAAGATGGTTGGGCGACGGCGTGTTGGTCACCAGGAGGCAGCTGCTCGACGGAGAACCGGAAGCATAGAGAATGCCGGTGATCTAGTGGCTTAGGCGTCTGATTGGGTAGTCTTGCAATACCCTCCGAGCTCGCTGCGTTGTAGGGCCAGCACATGGGCGCGTGCTTACATGTGTATGTGTACATATCAGACAGGAATAGGTAGGTCTTTAGAAAGGGGCAGGACGAACAGGAGGAAACTGGGTTTACGTGTGTCACAAACGGGACACTGTAAACTGCCTGGATTAGACACTACCACTCTCGTTCTGCACATTAAGCAGGTAACCCCCCGCCCCCCCGACCTGCGCCGACGGCTGTTTCTTCACTCGGCCCAGGCCTTGCCAAGCAAGATCATTTATCTACGTACTTGGTGGCAGGCAAGGGCGTACGGCCAACTTTGGACTGCACATACTAGAGCCTCCTCGTAACCGTGCAGCCAGGCTGGACTTGAACGGACCTCAACGCGAGCCCGGGTCAAGTAAGCCCCAAGGCAAATCGCAGCGCACTGGTCACTCTACATCATCATCATCATCCCTGCGGTGCTCCGCGAGGAATTCAGGGGGGACCTCGTTCTCGTTGTCGTCGCCGCTGGTCTCATGCTCGGAGGTTGTTGGTCTGCTGCCCTCGCGAGTTTCCGAGGGCTGGAGGCCTGTGGGCACCTCAGTGTTGTCCTGTACTGCCTTATCGGCATGCATTCCGAGTAATTGCTTGCTCGTGCTTGGATCCGGGGGATGAAATATGCTGCCGGACCCTATCCCGCCCCCAGATCTCGCGACAGGCGGGGTCATCGTATTGTCCTCGTCTAGGAAGGTCGCGCCTAATGCTTCTCGAAGCATTTCTTCGGCCTCCCGGAATGCCTCAAGTTCTGCGCCAATAGCACAGATCAAAAGATTCCAGCCCTCGTTCTCTGCTTTCCGTAGATGCTCCTCAAGACCGGCCACGACTTCAGCCATCTTGCCTAGCTGAGAATGCATGGCCCGCTCGGGGGAGTTCACACTGGCTTTACTCTCTCCGTCGCCGTCGGATTGTGGGTGCCTACTAATCTCTTCGCGCAGTCCTCTCTCAAAGTCGGAGACGAGTTTCATGGTCTGCTTCCACACTTCCCCCCCTTCCTCGAGTGCAGAGCGATCTTTATCTACTTCGGATTTGCGCCCCTCGAGAATCCTGACCTCACTTTCCCACCAGTCTTTCGCCATGTCTGCAGTCCGCCTTTCGGGCCGCATGCGGAGAAACTCAACTCCGCCGGGAGACTGGTCTACTCGATCTAGAGCGACGCTGGCTGCGGTACCCTCCGAGTGACTATTTCCTGGGATGCCGATGGCTTCGAGATCAAGGGGGTTGATGGGCGGTCTGCGAAGTATTGCCGAAACCCGGCCGTCGACGTCCTTCAGTGCGCCTCGATACCCGCTCAAGCCTGCCTCACGGCGGTTTCTCACGTCCTCGATCCGACCAGTAAGCCACCTCTTACGAGTGCGAAGGCCGACGAGCCTCTCTTCTAGCTCCGTGATCTCAGTCGAGACTGCTGCCTGCTCTTCACCGAGCTCCCGCAGCTCGTTCGCAAGAGGCTCCTCGTGGTTCGATTCGAGTCCGCGCAACTCCTCTGTAATCCCGGCCTTTTGTGCCGATAGTCTGCGCAGTTCTGCGAGAGCCCTCTTGCGAATGCTTAGCGCGGACGTGAGGTTTGCGTCTTCTTCGGCCTTGAGGTCTGCCAATAGCGCCATGCTCCGAGATAGCCCAGCCCTCGCTCCCCGGAGACCCATAGGTTTCTGTCGGGGTTGCCGAACGGGTACCACTTCACCTGATGCCGTGGCGTCCGGCGGCTCAAACGCGACACGGGGACGATGTGGCGTCGACGAAGCGATGACGGGAATACTGCTCAGCGCGCTGGTACCTTCCGCACTGCGCGCCAAGTGCAAATGTTGCTGGGAAGCCGTGGGATCAAGGCTCGCCGTAAGCCCGAGCGACTGAATGTCAAGTAAGTCTTGCAGTTCCTTCTGGAGCGCTCCCTCCCGCCGACGAAGGTTCCGCCATGCAGTATCCGCTTCGTAGGACCGTCTTTGTTCTCTCGATTGCGTCGGCGATACTCGCTCGTGGAAGACACCGCTAAAAGCACTCCGTGACAGGGATGTGGAGCCGCCCAAGTCGCTGGGCTGGCCGGGCCGAGGAGTGGCATCCTCCTCGTCTCGATATAGTAACCTCGAGATTGCAATCGGCGGCGGAGGTCCGGCAAACAGCGCTCGGGGTTTTAGTTTTGAAGCAGAACCAGTAGCGCTCGCCTTGTCGCTGAAGGCGCCAGAAGGGGACCGGTTCCTGTGGCTGGAGGAGGACCGTCTGGAGGCGGAAGGCCTATCTGTGGGCAGGACATCATCCGGGCGAGGAGACAGATCGGCGAGGTGAATCGGGGGGCTAGCCGGCTCATGTAGCGGAAGAAGGGAGCGGTCACCGCGAGAGAAGGAGAGGCGTGGGAGAAACGATGAGTTCATGGCCATGTTGTCGCTGGCTAGATAAACCACATGCCGGCTCGGAGGTGATGCGGCTCGGTCGTATGTTTGAGGGTTCCAACGTCCGGGGTTGCTCGCTATTCATGCCGTGTAGGCCGTATGGAAATTGGGAAAGGAGCTGGGGGAGGTATTGCAGTGAGCTGGGGGAAGTATTGCAGGAAGCTGAAGTCGGTATTCAGCGTGGGTCAGCAGCTCGCTCGTGGAGGTTCGGTGCCTGCCACCAGAAGTGGTCAGCAGAGCTGCTGAGCTGCTGAGCTGCTGAGCTTGTCAAGTACTCCGTACAGCACCTAGTAAGTGGGTACTTACGTATCGCACGGACTGCGTCGAGCAAGGTACCTTATCAAAGTTACCTCCGTATAGCGTAAGGTAAGGTTGGGTACCAGCGATACCCTAGGTAAGAGGTAAAGTACTGTACAGTACATGATCGCCCTGTATTTTCTACAGAGTAATTGGAGGTACGGAATATTGATAGTGCTTATGCCCCACCCAGCTGTGAAACAAGACCAATGAATGGGTGGCTTTCGATTATGAGCATCGTGAGCTCATTAGTGGCACACGACCCTTGTCAGTCAACACAGCACCGAGCTGTGCACATCTTCGCTAAGGTGTGCCCTTGCCTGCTACTGGGGTCGCCGGGTTTGCACGCATGTGACCAAGGTCTTGGAGAATGCAGTGGCGCAAATCAATCCATGCCAGCTAAATCTATCTATCGGAGAGGGGGGCCAGCACCTCCTCGCGGGAGAGGGGGATTAGCCAAGGCAGTTGACTGCAATTCGCCTAGCCTCAGAGTGTCACCGAGGTCAAGACGCACAAGCGAACCTTGGAGGCCAGCTACTTCACTCCAGCCTTCCGATGCCCAAGTGTTCCACGTCAGCTTTAACGATGCGCAGCGTGTTGGTATTGCCTTGGCCACCACGCCAGCCTTGCACAACCACAACCATCTCACCCTCGGCGAGCACGTTGAGCTCCAGCGCCTTGCCGAGACCCCACTTGATGCGGCGGTCAACATCCTCCTGCCAGTTGACTTGGTCAAAGTCGGGCTTAGCCTCTGGGAAGAGGAACGGGTAGCAGCCTCTGTACAAGTGGCAGTACCTGGCAGCCGACGAGCTCCGGGTTACCATGAAGATGGGGCAGACGGGGCGGTACTTGGACAGCAGCCGGGCCGATAGGCCAGACGTTGAGAGCACCACGATTCCGCCGGCGTTCAGATCCAGCGAGGCACGGACAGCGGCCATCGCGCATGCCTCGACAGCGGAGATAGGGCGCTTGATCAAGCCGCACATCTCTTCAAAGTGATTGACGTAGGGGATGGTCAACTCAGCCTTGAGGACAGCCTCACTCATCTCCCGGATGGATTCCGCGGGATAGTTGCCCTTGGCCGTCTCACCAGACAACATAACGCAGTCAGCACCATCCGTAACTGCGTTACCGACGTCACTGATCTCGGCCCGAGTAGGCCGGGGGTTCTTGATCATAGACTCGAGCATCTGGGTCGCGCTTGTCGAAAGTTAGCTAACGACGGAACGCCAAGGCCAAGCCAACTGGTAACCAGACCTCGCTTGAAGGCAAAGGACTCACCAGATGACAGGCTTGCCCGCAATGTTGCACTGGGCAATCAGCTCTACGAGGTATTAGCCATGAGCAAGGCAGTTGTCGGGTGAACCTGCATGCGGAAAGCTGCCGGCTGCTCCGCAAGGCGTGCGGTCACACTTACTCTTCTGGGCCGAGAACACCTCTGCGGCGGGGATCTCAATTCCGAGCTGGATGGGGATTCAGTGAGTTGCATTCACGACAAGCGCATGCACGGGGCCTAGGCTAGCCCTGAGAGGGAGGGACGCCGAAAGGAGCTTACATCACCGCGGGCAACCATGACACCATCAGTCTCAGCGAGAATCTCTGGGAAGTTGTTCAGGCCCTGTCGATTCTCGATTTTCGCAATGATTTGGATGTGCGAGCCCTCCTTTCCAAGAATATCTCGGATGTCTTTAATATCCTGGGCCCTCCTGATGAACGCTGCCGACTTGTTAGCAAGACAAACTAGGTCCACTTGCCCGAGCACCGCACGTACAAGCAAACACCATGTCAACGTTATTGCGAACGCCAAACCGCAGGTCAGCCTTGTCCTTCTCAGACAACGCCGGGAGGTCAACATCGGTGTTAGGGAGATTGACACCCTTCTTGGAGGAGATGAAGCCGTTGTTCCGGGCACGGGCCTTGACGGTCTTGTCATCGGTTATCTCAAGGACATCGAAAGCTACAGTCCACAATTAGCCGGCAAATGCGCGGGCAAGCTACCCAAAATGAACCTACCCAGAACGCCATCATCGACATAAATGACTCGGCCAGGCTCGATCACCTTGGTGATGTTCTTGTAGTCAACGTACCTAGACGACGATCAGCGACCTCATACGGCAAAAGGGGGAAGGAGGCGGGCTGACATATTGTCCGTGTCACATGCCGTGGCATATTTCTCGTCCGTGGTAATGTTGATGATCTTGCCTGCTGAGATGGGGAGGTCCTCGTCCCCTTTGGTATTGCCGGTGCGGATCTCGGGGCCTTTGGTGTCAAGGGCGATGGCCACCTGCCTCCCAGGCTGCACCCGCTCGGCCTCGCGCGTGTTATCCTTAATTTCATTAGCCACAGCGCCTAGGTATGGGTTAGGTCTCTGTAAACACTTTGAAACTTACAATAACGGACTGGTGGTACTCATAGCTGCCGTGGCCTGTGTACGCGTCAGTGTTAGCATCCAGAGAGTTCAATATCGACGGCGCAATCCATACTGAAGTTCCTATTCACGTGTTAGCCTAGAAAAACAACCTGAGAGATGCGCTAGGAGTTGCCCAGCCTTGGGCCTTATTTGAGGTGTGAATCGTAAGGGCCAGCAGGATCTGGCTACTCGGAATGTGGGCTTTGGCAATACTTACATCCTGTAGGTGGCAAACATCAGTATCAGTTTCATGGACTGTCAAGCAAAATTCACTTACCGAACAACGTTCAGGCCGGCCTGACGGAGCTTGTTGATGGCTTCCACCGAGTTGGTCTATGTTGCGGCGGGCGGGTCAGTATTATCGACCTAAGGGCAATCGAGAAGAGACGATCGGTTAAGTCTGAAGCATTGTGCTGGAGACACACCTTAGGGCCAATTGTGCAGATGATCGAGGTACGACGAAGGTTTCTCTCTGGCTTGAAGGCCGTGTCAACTGAGCAATGGCGGGTTAGCCAAGGAGGTCGCCAGGAAGCGTGCTAGCAGCTCCGAGAGAGACTCACGGCTGGCAAGCCAGTCAATCCGGCCGCCCAGCTGGAGGTGGTCAAGAGCAGTCGCCATGATGATGTCTGGTAGAGGCTCGGATGGGATCGGCGGGGCACCAGTGGCTGCAAGGAACGAGAGTCGGGGTGAGGTCTATTTTCCGGCGATAGGGAAAGTCGAAGAAAAGATCAACTAGATATTGCAGGGTCGCTATAAGTCTCAATGTCAGCCGGAAGTCCAGGAGCAAGAAGGATCAGCTCGAGCGAAGCCAGGAAGGCCGGACGTCCCGTCGGAGCAAAAGGCCGCTGGGCAGAATCCCGCCCCGCGGCCACACTCATTGAAACATTTGAGATGTGGAGGAGAGTGGAGTGGAGCTGTTCCTGAAAGGACTGACCTATAGAAGAAATCAGGCAGCTTTGAGAGCCGTTGCGAATGTCGAAGACGAACAAGCCTGTAGAGCCACGAGTTGACAAAATGGCCTCGTCGAAGCTCTGGGTAAACCTCAGCATCCCACCTCAAAACCCGTTGCAAAAACGGCACCCCTCCCTCCCCCGTTCGGCATAGTCTGCTTCTTGGCGCGAAAGCTCGGGAGCAACCAATCAACGTTTCCTGATACGCACGGGCGGGGCAGCTGGGCTTATCGGCTTTCAAAGGCACGTGAATGGGGTGGTGGTGGCCTGAGCTTCGGCGACCCTGCCAACGGCCGGCGGGGACAGAACCTCTTGTGACGGGCATCTGGTGACGAGTCCCGTCCCTAGACAAAAGCCAAAGTCGCATCACTCATCACCAACCCAGCAAGCTCTGCAGCGTGCGAACCCCGCTACCGAAGGCGATTGTCATATTCCCTCAGTCTGTCGGGCCGCGATCCTCTTTTCTTTGGCGAAAACCCCGGAGATTCTTCAAGTCCACGTCCCAAAAGTCGATAGTATTGGCGATTAGGAGCTCCGTCAAGATGGTGGTGCGTTGCGCTTCCTCATTCCCTCGCGGCACATCCTGCTCTCCGTTGCTCCCGGAGTCTAAGATTGCTCCTAGTTTCTCAACTTGCTGACATTTGGCCTGTGGTCGAAGCTCGGTCGACTCACCCATTATGCCTTTGACGCCGTCCTCTGTGAGCCCCCCCCCTCGCCCTGGTAGAAAGCCCCGGGCGTCGCTTGAGCAGAACTGAGCCGGCTAACCCTCGCGAAACCAGTTTCGGCCTTCCTCGCAGGAATGAAACGATCTACCGGCTTGACGTGAGTCTCAGCCGCTCCATCCCGAATCGTTGCTGTCTGTTCTAGCTCGTCGCTAACCCATCCCCCGTCTGGGGACCGGCCAGACCCAGTTTTAAGAAGGACAAGATTGCAGGCGAAAACAAGGAGATTTCGACGTGGGTTGATAAGTACCTGGGCCTCGGGGAATGGGTCATGGACCAGTCGGTTGCCGTTGCGAGTTCTAGTGGGTGGTTTGAGAGGACTCGGTAAAGTCGGGAAGAGAGTGAGGCCACCGCGAACTTGGGCTGGGAGTCGGTGGCATACGGAGGGGCCTAGGCGGCCAGCGCTTCCCCCTGGCCGAGCTGCCTTCACGGCAAAAAGGAAGCAGCGCGGGGTGCGGCAGACTGGCCGCCCCGCAGTGGTATGGACCAACGGTTGGCATTATGGGTGGCGCATCATGGGCTCGGCGCTTGGATTGGCTTGCTCTTAGTCGCCGTGTCTCTTATATCTCCCTTCAGAATTTTAAGAAAGTCTCTTGTTCGTCTGTGCGTGTCGTCCACCAGTCCGGCATGCTTCTCAAACAGCAGGTATCTGCCTCCTCCGGCTTGGGTGGCTGGAAGGTCGCAATGTGAGATCTTGGGGGGGCTTGCGATGAGCACCGCGGAGTACCACCCAGTTCCAAACTGTCTCGGGGGCTATCTTGGAGGGCGCGGGGGCAGGCATTTAGACCCGGAGTGGTAACCGAGGTTCATCATGCAGAGCCGGAGCGGCCTTCATTACTAACCGGGGAATATCCGGCACTACCAATAGTAGGCATGAGTATATGGGGTTTCACCAGGTTTAGCTGCCCAGCTCCAGTGAAAATAATCCGAATGAACGATCTGTGTAAATAACAAGCCTTACTGCCTTATTGCTCTTTACCTCTCTTTCACTTGTCCCTCCTCCTTCCTCCGATTCTTGTGCTACTTCTTCGCTGTAGCATCTTGGAGCAGTGCGACAAGGCTCCGAGAAAAATCGTGACTACAGCCTACGAAATAGAACCGTTCCGTTTGGCGTTACAAGTTATTCACAGGGAACTTGGTCCTCAGCAACTCGCCATATCGAAGGATGAGGAAAGCGACAGGAATCATAGCAACCGCAATGAATGCTAGTAGGCTGTTTCCCCATCCCATGCCTAGAGTCTGGAACATTTGAAGGCCGCAAAGCTACCAAGGCATAAGCTTTCTGCACCTTTTTTAATCAAGCTAGGGAGGGAGAAGGGGCAACAACGCACAGGAAGTACAGCGCCAGCGATGGACCTGACGACAGTGTTAGCAGCCAGCGCAGAGGCCGCGTAGATGGTAAACGTGTCGACAAGAGCGAGGCTTAGTGCCACTATCGTATCCCGAGTCAGTAATTGCCTTCCGCGTGGCTGAGACCTGCCTGAAGACCCCGAATTGGGCACCAATCGGTTGGGGCAATCCACTCGTGGGGCAACGACGAAGCTGAAGGCAAATTTCATAGACCCCGAAATACGTACTAAAGATGATGATGTTGCCAACACCAATAATTGCCGTGCCGATGAGCTGGAGACGCGGTTAGCGTGAAGAAGAAAAAATAACACAAGCTGCGCGAGGGAGGAGGGCACTGCTGACAGGAGCAATCCAGTGTGTCTGGTACTGTGCGGTCCAGCCGTAGATGAACAGGCCGACTGGGAGCAGGACAGCCCCGACAGGTATGGGCCTCAAGCGGTATTCGGGCTTCATTCCCTGGCCGTCCTTAGCAGCCATCCGTTTGATGCTGCGGTCGCTGGTGATGCTGAAGTAAAACAGGCCAAACACTGAAGGGGGGGTTGGTTAGCCGCAGTACTCCCGAGGCGTGTCGCGCAAGGGAGGAAGACTTGCTTGATCCTACGCCCAGCCCGAGGTATACCAGGCCGACGGTGGATGTACTAAACCCGTAAAACTGCGCACGGGGTCAGGGTCTGTCCAGCTCTAGCATGACTAGGAGGCCGCTACTTACTTGTTCGAAAAGAATGGTGATGCTCGTGAACATTAGGTCTACCCATGCCTGCGTATTAGTCATTCTCTAGAATGGATGTTTATGTAGTTACCCAGCGCATATTTTAAGAGCAGGAGCTCAAATGCACCCGATAGTCGACGAAAATAGCAGCAAGGAACTCGGGAAGACGAACAGAGATATCCATATACAATGGCCATATAAACGGCGAATATGAGGCAGATCGGGCTAAAAATTAATAGTCTAAGAGGGCGTACAATGCTTCTCTTGAAGTAGTCGGCTGGAGAGAGGCCAACGTCAAGCTTAGACCGGAGTAGGTCGTTGCCTGTCTCCTTCCGGAGCCTCTCAGTCTTTCTCGCGAGAAGAACTTGCAGGACAGTTAGGCCATGAAGTGCAATAGGAAGTTGACTAGGACATGAAGAAGTTTGCGCCAAACCGAAAGGGGGGCGTGAACACGACTTACCGGGAGCATACGTCTCTGCACCAAAGGCAAGCATGGCCAGGGACAGTGTGCCGGCGAGGATAACGAGGAGCCAAAATACCCAACGCCATCCCTTCGCATCAGCGAGGAAACCCCCAGCAACAGGGCCAATGATAGGTCCTGTTCTTCCCTGTCAGCTACTAGGCCAAGACGAGAGGATAGGCGGCAACGGGGCCGCACCTAGTAATGGCCCGATACTGAAGGCCGCCATGGCCGCGCCACGCTTCTCCTGTGTTATTATGTCGCTGATAGTCCCACCACCGTTTGTCAGTGGTGCTGAGCCAAAGACGCCGGAAAAAAAGCGGAACACGATGAGAGCATTCAGGCTCGGAGCCAAAGCACAACCAACTATGAAACTTTAGCACCCGAGTCTAACAGACAAAGCGGGGTGAGAGGCGCAGGAAGGGCGCGGGAGACGGACTCAGAAACGCGACGAAGCAGATATTGCAGATGTGGTAAATCCACAGCCTTCCGTATATCTCGGAAAGAGGGGCCATGAGGAGAGGCCCGAGGGCGAAGCCAAGGACGTAGACGCTGACGACAAACGCGGCCAGCTCGGTGCTGGAGGATCGAAAATCTTGCATCAATTGGGGGACACCGGGGGCAAATACCGAGGAGCCAAGGGGGGTGATGAAGGTGAGGGTGCTGATCAGGATGCAGTTGACCACCTTCCTCCAAGCAGGCCAGTTGTAGGGATTGGCAGGGTCATCCGGCCCATCCCAGAAGACAGCGTTGGCATCTTCCTCAGGCAGTGCGGCCGCGGGATCCTCGTCGTTGTTGGGACCGTTGCCTCCTTCCTTTTCGACGTCCCGCGACCCTGTCAAGCTTGGGCGGTGGGCTAACGAACTCCGTCTCTGCTCCGCTATGGAGCGGCGCCGCTTTTCCTCCCCTCTGTCATCCAATACATACCCAGTGCTTGAGGGTATATCAGCATCATGGCCTTCGTCAAATGCCTGCACGATGGACTGTTGCCTCTCTAGACCGGCTCCATCAACCTGAGTGGCGCCTTCTAACGCCACAGTCGAGGGGCTGCTGTGGCCCGCCATGGCTGCTGCTCTAGGGTTGGAGCCTCGATCACGGCCACTCTGAACCAGCCGGTTGCGATTCGACTACGATCCCGCCCGGTCCTGCGCCCGGCAGTATCGCGTGGTTCGCAGCGTCCTCGGCTGACAAAAGGAGGAAACGAAGAGGATATAAACAAGCGATGGATGGTGTGCCGGCAGAGACAGCAGGCGATTGGGAACTAATGGCGGCCTTGGCCAAAATTTTCGAAGACTCCCGAAGAGGCAGGTACCTGTCATCTATTCCTTACCAGCCAAGTGAAAGGGCGTCATGGTCCATGGAGATAGAGCTGTGCGCTGGGTATTTCAGTTGCGCGTCTTTCGGCGCATATAACAGAGATGTAGTCGCATTTTAGAAACCCCCGATTGTCGTGTTGTTGCATTACAGGGATGCAATCGGTCCAGGTGCTTGCATAAAACTGCACAAGGCGCGCTCTAGTAGCAGTCGGGGATGGTGGCATCCGGTCTCCTCCCGGGAAGGGGGCGGGGAGAGGGGCCGCGTTGGTACATAGCTAGGCCGTCTTGGGCGGAACAGTGCGACGTCATGGCCTTCCCCGCGGAAGGGTTTCCGAAGGCGCCATTGCCCCGGCGTTCGTACGCTCGGTTTTCATCCATAGCCGCAATTCCCCGCCGGGTCGAGCTTTGAGCATAATTACTCCGTACTTCGGCCACCTCCCGCTCCGATAACGAGAAGCGCCTCTCCGCGGAAGGTGGAGTGTGTGGGTTCTCGGTGCCGTCCGGGCAAGGGGGGGTCCTGCGGCAACGGCAGGCGGCTGAATGGTTTCCATCGGTGGACCTCGCCGGACGGCGGGAAGAGCGGGGCCGCATCCGGATGCACAATTCTTGGTGGGAAGAGTTTGGTGTCCAAGAGTCCGGGGCGGTGTCGACCCGCCGTCCCGGCCATCCCGTGCGCCAACCGGGCACCAAGAGAGACGCCAGAAAGGCCAGCGCCAAGTGGAAGCCAAGCCCATGTAGTCACGATCGGTCTTGCCCGACGATGCAGCGCTGGTCTTGCTAGCTGCATGCTGCACGCACAACTTACCTCCGACGGCCCCCTGCTCCTTCGAGAGCCTCCCCCGTTGGCTCCTGGTGGGCTAGGCACTGGCGAGCTCCTGGTTGTCACATGGACCGGGGTGTCCTGGCTGTGGCCGCTTGAAGGCATAATGACACAAAGGTACCCGAGACAAGGCGTGGCATCAGAGTCTATTTAAACCATCACCCCTTTTCGCATCCTCTATCTTGCGCGCTGGGGAGGCCTGGTTATCATTCTGTAGAGCGTCGTATTGGGCATTTGTCTGCACATGCGCTGTTCCGAGAAGGTGCTACAAGGACCAGACGAACCCGACAGCAACAAGCCAACGGAAACGACTACAGGGCAACCCTAACCCTCCAGCCTTACCCGTTCAGGACCAGTTAAGAAGCTCGTAGTACCTTGGTAGCCTGTGAGCGTCTTATCTAGCCCACGCCTGCTGAGCATGCGTAACCGCCGTAGCCGTATAGCTGACTCGAGCTAGCTTCTCCGACATCAGCGTTGGCCATCCCATCTCACCTAGAGGTTCTTGATCCCTTCTCGAGCCGCCCGCCTCGTACCGTTGCTCGTCGACATCTATCACGTCTGTTGCATCCTTTCCGGTTTTAGGTCCGCTACGTCGTTCATAGCGAGAATCCTTGCCCCTCCTAGGGCAGGTATTCCTTCATCTAACTTCCTTACGTCGAGTCTGGGGTACCAAGGACGCCACTACGATCTCTTCCAGCGGCTGCGGCACCCCTCTTTCAGACGGAGGTATGCCGACATTCATCGGCTTCGTCCTGCTTCCGGTCGAGATCCAGGACTTGGTCTGGTTCCACGCGGCCAACTACGGGCCATCGATCCAGTTCTTTCACGGCAGGGAGCCACAGGATGTCATGTCTCTGTATTCCGACATGGACTTGATCCCAGATCACCAGGCAGCCGTACGTAACCTCCACAACCTCTCTCTAGTATGCAAGGCAGCATACACTGCGGTGCTCAAGAGCATCCGAGCCCTCGACAACCCCACAATCATGAGGCATTCACGCCATCGGCCGCGCCCGACCGTGAGCCTGCGCCTTGACCTTCGCTCCGATATCGTCTGCTCGAAGAGCTTGGGGATCCCCTTCGAATGGGCCGAGTACTCGCATATTGTCTTTACGAGCACCCGAAGGTTTGGAGTCCGGTGTGCGGCGAAGTGGGCCGCTGGTGATTTGCGAATCGCACTTTGCGACCATCGAGATGACTGGATCCCGAACTATCGGGTGCGAGCCTGTTCACGGTGCCTCAAGCTAGGCGCCATTTTGCTAGGCAAGTTCCAGAGGCTGGAGTGCCTCTATTTGATTGTTGACAATCCGCCAATGGAGGACCAACCTGGGGGCTCCATACCCCTGGTAGAAAGGGCGGCCGTGCTGCTCGGGACGCCAGAGATGTTTCACGCGTATCGGGACGCCTACTATCAATTCTCGGCATCTCCCCTGGGCTGTGGGAAGGCACAGCCCGTGATCCCACCGCTACCGCCGACGATCGAAGACGAGTTGGTGAGTGCGAAGGACAACCAGGGGTAGGGGGGTGTCGAAGGCTGACCCATACCAGGGCTATTTATTTGAAAACTTCTCTGGGCCCCGGGGGCTTGACAGCTTATCCAACCTACGATTCAAGCTCCTTGGGCGGCGAAGACAAGATTTAATTAGTTGATTTACCCGACACTGGCGGCCAAGGGAATGGCGGAAAGAATTAGCGGGCCAGGGGTCGTGGTGAGCACAGGAGATCGCCATGGTGAAGAATTATCCGACCCTCACTGGAATGACGCAGCTCGGCTTCGTGAAGCCCGTCAAGCTCTTGCTAGGACAGGCTAGTCCAGAGCAGTGAGGTTAGGATCCCGTCGCCGAAACAGTGGACACATGGTATGCGGTACGGATAATTCTAATAAGGTAGCTTGGATTCGTGTTGCTTGCCTCACTCCCTAGCTATGTTAAGCCCGAGATCTCAACCCTAGCTCTTGGCTTCAGTCCTAACGATTGTACATAACAGTTCTGTTAGGCTCCTGCGCATTTGGTATAACCATCGACGGCGACGGCGGTGCTAGTCAAGTTAGCTAATTAGACCTCCTTCGTGGGGGAGTCGTCGACATTACCACGCTGTGATACAGGAGGCATCCTTCGCGCACCCATCGATACAGGCAACCTGCTGGGCGGCCACGCCAACCTCGCAGGAAGCGATATCCCTGCTGTTGACAGGAGCAGAGATTGCAGTGGAGGCTACACCGACGGCGAGGAAGGCTAGGAGGACAAAGGGCTGCATGTTGGCCGTGTGTTGGCTGTATCTCGGTCAAAGAGAGTTCCGGAAGTAGGATGCTGAGTTTTTATCTCTATTGTCGACAGCCTCACGTTAGCTCGGTGTATGGTACAGATGGCTGGTCAGATGCCGGTTCGGTAGTGGTACAACTAGACTCCTCACGCGGGTCGCATGAGCCATCTTATACACCAAACCCTGCCACTCTTACCCCAGAGCCCTGGGAAGTTATCAGGATGACATATTCATACCACTAGTCCCGCCCCCCGTCCTCGAAGGGTTGAGAGATAGTTCCTCGACGTGCTCCGCCAACTTCCCCGCTGTGAGGCTCAAGGCGGAAGGTTGTCCCTAGTTTATCCGGCATGGGTGGCGAGATCCGGATACATGCGAAAAGTATGGCATGTGCCTCATCGACTTACTATTTGCATGTGGATCACTGACATTTGCGTTGCCAGCAACCTACATAGTTCCTAGGTTTAGCTACAGAGCTGGCTGAAGAAAAGCCGAGGTAATGCGATGTCGCCATTAGGTTTCTGCTGGTCGTCATATGGGACATCATAGGCGAGGAGGAGCCTTGCTTGGTCTGCACAAGATAGCAGCAAATCTGGCTGTGGTCGGGGGAGCCTTGCTGTCCGGTGGAGTGCATTGTTATGCGCACCGATATGGGCCAAGGCCCAAAGTTCGGCTTGCCGTACAATGACTCAGGGAGATCCCGGCCGGTCTATGCACCTCGGGACAAAATACGTGGGTATCCTGGGCTACATGAAAGCTGTCACCCCAGCTTGTACAAGATGACGCCGACACACGAGCATCTGACGTCTTAGGAAACTTGGCGGTGTCAGGTCTGTGCTGTCGACTCCTCCTGCTCCCACGCTGAGGGATGCGGACGGTTCGTAGCTGCTTCTCGAGGAAAGATGGGTGATTACGGAGCAAATTCTCGTGAAAATACCGGAACAGGCAGGACAAATATCATACACAATTGACACCCAGTGCAGCTGTCTTCGCTGGATACATATTATTATGTAGAGTCTGGCGCCTGGCTTCTAGGCTCCCTAATATGCCAATTCTGGATACCCGCAGCATAGATGCCCAGTCTTGCTGCATCAGGGTAGCCGAAGGAGTATACTGGAAAACAGAACTGCAATTTCTGCCACCAACCTGCCACCCTCCTCTGTATCGGCCCTAGTTGACCTGCAGGACTACCTGGCCTCCAGCCAACCCCTTCGCAGCAGCCGAGACTGCTATTTGACCCGTGGAATTCGCGCGGACGATGGCAAGTGCAAGCCCGCTGAAGGCCTTTCGCGTGGAAGAGGGGAACGCCGTCATGTCGGTTGGATCACCATTGTCGGTGCTCACAATCTGCCCGGGGCCAGAGATTGAGAAGGTAATGGTGTCGTTCGCCCTTGGTACTGTGTCACCGTTGGCGTCGACCACGGTCACGGTTATGAATGACAGATCATAGCCATCGTCCCGTATGGTGGTGCGGTCAGCCGTCACTTGAAGTCGGGCTGCCGCTCCCACCGTCTTCTTGGCATCTGTGGCCCACTGCTTTCCATCCTTGTAGGTGACGACGCGGATATCCCCGGGAGAGTACGTCACATTGTCCCAACGGAAGCGGTAAGTATACTGTGCCTTCTTCAGCCTGCCCGCCGACTTCCCGTTGACAAATAGCTCGGCTTCGTCGGCTGCCGAGAATACGTGGACCGGAGTCACTTCACCCACACGATCTGGCCAGGTCCAGTGGGGAATCATATGCGCCATGGGAAGGTCCGGGCGCCAGCGCGATTGATACAGGTAGAAACGGTCCTTCTTGAAGCCCGCCAGATCGATGATGCCGAAGTACGAGCTACGTGCCGACGAGTATGGCGTTGGCTCGCCCAGGTAGTCCCAGCCAGTCCAGACAAACTCGCCAGCGACATATGGGTAGCGATCCTGCTGACCAAAAACCTTGTCCGGGGACGACCCCCAGCTTGGAGCATAGAGGTCGTACGCGCTGACATGCATCAAGCCCGCGTTCTCCCCGGCGCGGCTGCCGACGGTGACACTGTCGGCGCTGGCGACGGGGAAGATGAATGTGCCGCGGGTGCTGAGCACGGAAGAAGATTCGCTGCTCCATATCATCTTGTTTGGGTATTTCTGTCGAAAGTTAGGGAACGAGGACGACATGGATGTCCCGAGCCCCTCGCCCTGATAGTTCAGGCTCTCGATGTCGAGGGCATCGGCAAAGGGACTCCCCGCCGACGCGCTGTTCATAGCTGCAGTAGACGGCCGTGTTGGGTCCTCGGCCAGGACGATGTCGTGCAGCTGCCGGCCTATGACCCCACCAGAGTCACTCCTCTGCTCGCCAATTTCATTGCCGAAGCTCCAGGCAATAACTGAAGGATGGTTTCGGTCGCGTCGAATAAAGGACCGAAGGTCTGCCTCATGCCAGTCGTCGAAAAGTAGGTGATAGTCGTTGGTCGTCTTCATGCTTTTCCAGCAGTCGAATATCTCGTCCAAGACCATGAATCCTAACTGATCGGCCAGGTCGAGCCATTCTGGTGCGGGCGGGTTGTGTGACGTCCGTAGGGCATTGACGCCCATCTCCTGGAGCATCAGCAGCTGCCGCTCCGCTGCTCGCAAGTTAAAGGCTGTCCCCAAGGACCCGTGGTCGCCGTGATTACAGGTGCCTTGTACACGGACCGCCTGACCGTTAACCAGAACTCCCTTCTTGGTATCGTATGCGACCGTCCGGATGCCGAAACGGGTTTCATAACGATCAATGGTAGCATTGTCGGCCGTGAGAGTCGTCACTGCCACGTACATGTTTGGGTTCTGGCTGGGTGGCGGCCCCCAGAGAAGCGGGTTCTCTACAGTAACAAAGCTCTTAAGGGCGCTCCTCCCCCCTGCAGCGATGCTCGCGGATGCTTCAGGGAATGTGACGATGGCATTAGCACTTGCTTGCCTGGTCGCTGGATCGAGCAAGTGCACGGTCGTGACCACGTTGATCTGCCGGTCTCCTTTTCCTCTGTTTTCCACCTCGACAGTCAAGTTGAGATCTGCCGACTTGGCCGAGACCGTCGGCGTTGTGAGGTAGGTGCCAAACTTAACGACGTGCGTCGGGTCAACCTTGACGAGCCAGACGTTTCGGTAGATTCCGGCGCCGGGGTACCAGCGTGAAGTCTCGACAGCATTGTCCAACCGGATCGCTAACACGTTGTCATCGCCAACCTTGACGTAGGGAGTCAGGTCGACGCGGAACGAGGCGTAACCGTATGGCCACCCGCCAACGAGATTGCCGTTGAGCCAGACCGCTGCATAGGACATGGCCCCGTCGATATCCAAGAAGATGGACTTGTCCAAATCGCCCTCCGCGACCGTCAAACGGCGGCGATACCAACCCACGCCGTTTGATGGGAGCCGGCCCATACCGCCGCCGATACCCGGTGCGCCAAACGGCCCTTTGATGGCCCAGTCATGCGGTAGATCCACGTGTTCCCACGAGCTGTCGTCGAACGATGCTTGCACGTACTGTATGTTGGTCCCTGGAGGCGTGCCAGAAGGGCGTGCGCGCTTGGACCCGGTGAGGAAATCATTGGCCGAAGGTAGAACCCAGGACTTCAGGTTGGTCCCATACGTTAACGAATCCGGATTCGAAGTGAAGCGTGAAAACCGCCAGCCTGCGTTGAGGCTTATGCGCTCACGTTGGATATCCTGCCTTGCCGCATTGACGCGAGGCTCTTGGGGCGTATCTACTTGGGCGAGTGCAAGCTCATGATGGGCCAGCAGCATCAGCACCAGGAGGATAAACCCGCGGACACGATGGAGCGTGTATCCAGAGGAAAACAGCATCGTTCCTTGGAGGCTACAGGTATATTGGATAGACTTTAGAGATGCGCGGTCTCTTCTCTTATTTATCGATTGGCCCACTAGGCCTGGTGATGCTAGCCCTCGCTTCCTGGTGGAGGACGATGCTCCGTGGGTAGCGCACGGAACGATACGGCAACTAAACCATCTAGGTAAATGGCCAACTACACCGCATCCTTCATTCGTGCAATCCAGTCGTCACCCATAAGCTCTGCCCTATCGGGCTGGAATACCGGGAAAGCCCATTGAAGGAGTCTCGGCCCGTCCGTTGCGGTGGTCTTGGCCAGAAATCCACCGTATCAGGCAGGGTTGTCTCTGGGCTGCTTCGTCCGCCACACTGAGGAGCAGGACGGCTGGTTTGTTAGGTAGGTATAGTGGCTTTAGCCTGTGATTAATCCGGTTAAGTCAACGACACGGCCACTAGGTCCCGGTATATTGAACCGGCAGCGAGAACGGCCGCCACGGACACACTCCATGACGAGTCTCCCCCAGCTCTAGTGAGCTCCATCACTCTTTGTCTCTGCCAGAGCCCGCACTATAGGCTTCAGTAGAGACCATAGACTGATGGGAAACTACGGGAAGGTGACCAAGCGTGCCAGGGAACGCATCTGCGTGCCTCAGTCGTGGGTTCTGGGCCTCGGTGGTACATTTCTATTTATCATCTCTCGCAGACAAACGCGAGAGCGGCGAGTCGGCCGCGACCGTCCGCCTTAGGAGAGGATTGCTGAGAAAGCTCCCGACACGGCAAGTAAGCTCCGGGACGGGCCTCCGGCGGTGCTTGCCGCTGCTGCGGAAGTCCCTGCTGTCACTTCTTCGTCCACGCGCGGTGCAATATCTATTCGATACTCCGCCTACGCTAAAAAAACTAGGCCATTCCGAGTGTAGTACCGTGCAACTCATTGATCATCGTTACGTCTCTCTTGACTCTCACCGCCATACGCTTCTCTACTGGCTCCGGTTGTGGAGTGCCGACCTTGATCTCCGTCCGAACCGTCGGCTTGAAACCCAGATTGGCTTCATGGAGTCTCGATACCGCCGAGAAGCCTGGTTGGTAGCGCTTCAAGTCCTGCGTGTGTTGCCTTATTTGTTCCAGTGTGGCTGACTGGCTCCTTTGATCTGGCTCGTCACTCTCCAGCTCTGGGAGGTCATCGCGGTAGAACTGTCGATAAAACGTACTGCCCCCTCCCATAGCCGTCTCAGCAGTGCTTGTTGCGCGGCTCTCTGGGTTGGAACGCTCTGTCATGCCCCTGCCGGAAAACTGCTGTTGATAACCTGCCATGCTTGTCCTGCCGCTGACTCCGGGGATGCACCGAGATATGAGTGGCCGCAGTGTTGGCAGGCATGCACATATGATGCCTGAGCAGATCTCGGTGATGCTCCAGACAGAGCTGTCAACGTTGTCCCACGTGACATCATCGCCCAAGCGCAAGTATTGGATGCGGATTATGGATATAGCGCAGGTCTTTTCCGCCAGGGTTGGAGCGCGCGTGAGCCCAAGCCGAACAGCAGCGGGGGTCGCCAGAAAGGAGCACTCACAAAAAAGCCCAGGCTGAAGATGCCAACCAGCATCAGCTTCTGACCGCCCCGCAAGTTCAGCGCGGTCAGAACTGGGAGAGGGAGGATGAAGATGGTCACATCCGTCACGATACTGCCTGCAGCGTTAACGTACCAGAAAGGCAGGTTCGGGATGCATGTACCGGGGAGACTCTGGTTCCAAAACTTGTCGACCGGCCAACAGGTGAAAACAACAACTAACAGCTGAGATAAGGACCATAGGGTGACGACGACTAGGGAACAAATCACAATTTTCTGCATTTTCCGGACAGCAAGAATGCGATAATACTGGATCAGAAATGTCGCCTTGATTGCCATCAATGACGCATTGTAAAGAACAATAGAAACATAGAACAACTACTTGTTCGTTAGAGTCACTGGGAGGGATGAAGTGGTACCATCTAGACGCACCTGCAGATACTTGGTGACCATGCCTGAGCTCAGAGTCGAGACATGTCTTCCTGCCCCGTACATTGTGTCTACTCCGACATCAGTCTCCTCTCCGTGGAGGTAGGTCGAAGCTTGGATCAAGCAGGTACTCACTGGTCGCGATGCTAACGCCAGCACCCCAGGTGAGAACCTCGGGGTAAGGTTAGTTCCAGACATCAGATGCTTGCTCTGAGAGAAACGGCCTACTCACCATCGAGACTATTGCCGCGCAGTCATCCAGGCCAAACTGACGGATCAACAGAGTGCGGGTGTAGGTGCGAAGGCCCACGGCGGCCGTAGCCAGGAACAGCATCACAGCCACCACCGTGATAGTCACGCCGGCGCGTGATTCGCCATCTGTGGGGGATTCCATGATGGCGTATCGACACCGTGATTGCAATACGGTTCAAGGGAGGGAAAATGGGCCACGTCCTGGGACCACGGTGCAACTGGGTTCCGTATGGAAGACCGACATCTGCTAAGTCGGGAAGTATGCTGCAAACAATGCGCAAGACCGGTCTGCTGCAAGCACAGCTCGAGGAATAGACTGAAGGGAAAGACTCTTCAAAACGAAGCGGGATACGCAGCGAATGCCTTGACCGGTATCGCGAGCTACTGGGAGAGCGGGAGGGATGGCAGCGGACCTGGGCCCAAAGGGTGGCGGCGGCGTCATCATATTTGTCCTTTCGCACCAAGTTCCTAAGGGTGATCATCTACCAAACCCCATGACCTCACGGCGGTGTCTCGGTGGCGTTGGACTATGGTGCATCAACATGCAACCAACTGGCAGCCCCCGGGGCCAGCGCTCCATTGGGGAGAGAACCGTATGGAGGGAGCGTTGCAAGGCTATCGAGGTATTTACCCGGCAACTTGATCGAATTAGGCTCAATATGGTGACCAAAGGCAGGCCACTCCCGAATAGGGCAGGGACCCCCTGAAGGCTACCGGATTGGCTCTGGTTGAGCATGGAATGGCCCCTCCGGGGGGCAATATATAGAGCAGATAGGAAGAAGACACAGAGTGGAAGGCCCGCGTTACGGAACTTGACGTAAGACGATAGTCTCAGGCCATGACTGGTCTAAGTCTGCTCAAACGCTGGGGCAGCAACATTGTGAGGACCATGGTCAGCAGCTGGAGATGCTACGCAATGCCTCTGCAGCGGCAAAATACGTGTCGCAGTGGGTCGTGCGTTCCAGGGAAGTGGCCTGCGTCGATCGAACACTCCCGACTTCCGGGCCAGATCTGGGCTGACTTACTCCGCAGTGGTCCAATCCATTCCCTTTGGCACGGGCGCTTGGGCTGCCTGCAGCTGCTGCGTCGATCGGGTGTAGCGAGTGCTGCGTGCCGGATGCGGCTCTGCGCAGTCTACAGGAGCAAGGGGGAACGGGCGTGTTTAGTTAGCGGGGGAGAGTAGGACAAATCCTGCACGTGCGCATCGCAGTCCTTTCCCAGTAAACCGCGTTGTCCCGGTCGAGGTCGACGTGGGCGTCGCAGCCGAGGGGGGGAGCGGACAGAGAGATACAGTACCTAGGTACCTACCTAAGTGAGTAGAGTTAGGTATATACCTTTAGAGAGGAAGGTACGCTGGGGTTACTTCAGCATGTACTATACTGACTGCGTCATTGCCCGAGGAAGTACGGACCGGGATAGGCATAGGCAGTGTGACAGTGGCTTGATATGGCAATTGCATTACCGTGAAAGAGAGGCTAGGGGAGCGGGGTGGGGGCAAAGGAAGACACCTATTGGCTGGTATAACCTATTTCCTTCCCTTTAGTAATTCTCTCTGCATAAAACTTTGACCTATTACTAATTACTTCCCCTTCCAGTCGTGCTTTCCGCTTTTATAACTTCGCCCCTGCTAGAGCAGCCAGGCACCCAGCCGTAAGGTACCTTGTAGAGAGAAAGTGCCCCGGTCCGACCCGTAGTGCTCCTCCCGATGCTTCCTAACGGCTCCGATCTGGGGTCACCACCCGTTCCGAGACGCCGGGGCCGCCCACGGAAGGAGCTCAAACCCAACGATGAGGAGACAACCGAGGTAGGACCAAGCCAAAGGGGTGGATGGGAGGCGGGAAGCTCTTCACTGCCTGCGTGCTGACTTGACTGCCTCGGCTTCGTAGGACCGCCGCGCACGGAACCGTCGGAATCAGCATGTGTTCCGCGTCCGCAAGCAGGCCGAACTGAAATCGAGGGAGGAACATGCGCGCCGGCTCGGGTCCATCGTGGCCGAGATGAGCTCCGAGTTCCTCGCCTTTGCAGACCAAGCTCTCGCATCCGACACGTTTCGTCTTGATCGCCCGCTCGTGCAACGTCTTCGAGCCGCCATGGACCGCCTGGCTTCTCTCGCAAGCGAGGTAGCCGAGCCGACGGTCGAAACGGCTGTAGGCCATACTCGACATCATGTTGCATCTGCTAGGCCGGGCGAGCCAAAGGCTGCAAAGCCGGTCCTCGAGGCTCGAGCCCTAGAGCCACGAGGCGGTGTGCCGTTAGGCGAAGTACCACCAAACGGAGTACACTCTGAGGCATCAACAACTCCAGGAGACATCCCGCTCAGCCCGAATATATTCGGGAACGGCTGGCTCGATAGAATCCCCGCCCTCATGCGAGACCCGGACCTCTCCCACCTACCGGGGGCTGACGTGCATCCTCTTGGCATCAAATTAGTACGGATTGTTCACCGGATCGCCTACTATGGCCTCTCCGGTTCCCTCGGCATCCCCCCAGATGTAATCCAACGACTCTTCGGATATTCTCTGCGGTACCACACCAAGGAGGAGCTCCTGTTCAATGCTCGATGGTTCCTTGGACCTGGATCTCACGAGTTATATCGCTTGGCGAATGCGTCATTCTTCTCGGGACGCTCGACGCGTGTTGCGCTGAGCGCCGCGCGGGCTGAGCTAAACCTTCTCGACCCTGCCGTGGAGAGAGATGCAGTTCAAGACTTTGGTACCGTCTCCAGCGATGACGACCTGATTGCGGCGCACCCGTTCCTGAACGCTGCAGAAGTAGATACGTATCTGAGAGGCATGGGAGTAAGAGCGGCCGGGGCAGACATCATGGAGCTGGCGATTCCTAAGCGCGAGCCCGAATCACCCGGCTCCGGGGACGCTGGGAGGATACAAATTGGACGGCAACTTGAGGATGACATGGGTGGCGGCGGCGAGGACCTCTTCGGTCTAGTCGAGTACTTCGACGCTAGTGACAAGATAGCTACGATGGGGTCTGCGACAGAAGAACATGCCGCCACTCGTGGGGCAACCATGAAAGTCTCGCGGTGCCAACTGATGAAAAATCTGGTCTGTATTTCGGTCTGCCTTGCCTCTGGCCCTGGGTTTCGGCGCGCATGGATAGACCAGGCACTTGCCGCGGCGGCGGTCAAAGAGGCGTCCCGAGGGAGCCCGCAATGGAGCGGAGGGGTTGCGGTTGGCCTTTGACGGCCATGCCACCAATCTATCATAGCTTCGATCTTACCGTAGTCTCGCTCGGTGAAGACACAGAGACGCCATTCCTCTTTGGCGCAGGATGATAACCCCCTTTCATATTATCCGTGTTTGTGATGCGTCCGGTGCCGTCCCTAGTAATGCCCAGCTCCATCAGCTTGTCAAAGACTCTGGAGAAGTGCTCATAGAACAAGTCCTTGTCCTCGGCGTACTTCTTGACCCAGACTGAGAACGACGGGTCGGAAAGCAGGGCCAAGTCGGTCGGGAGCATCATGAGTTCGGACTCCGTATCCTCGTCGAAGTAGACAAACTGCTTCAGGCCGTTGGGTAGGACCTTCTCCTTCCACTCCATGGACATGATCAGACGGAAATATGTGTTGCTGAATCTTGTCGGCTGGTTCACCCATGGGCCATCAAATCCGCTCCTGGGCGTCAGCATCTCTAGCCTTGAAAGCCAACGGGCGAGGCCCAGGCTGGGCGACGTACCTGCGGTCGCTGTGGCATCGGCCCAAGGTGTGGGCGCCGCTCAGGGCCACAATCTCCTGGTCGTTAAAGCCCATGCGGTAGAAGATGTGCCTTAGATGGTCGGCTCCCTGGGTAGCATCCGGGAGACGACCTCGAGGAGGCAGTTTAGAGTCGTCAACGAAATCGGTCCGCCCACCCCGCCACGCTATGTCCGGCCCACCCATCGCCTTGACAGCTACTACGCCGGCGAGTGTCCAGAGGTCGCTGTAGCTGATCCAGGGATGCCTGGCCTTGATCGGCTCCAGGAAGGCCCGGGCATGCTGCAGACCAGCATTCGCCGGGTCTCCGGCCTCGGCTTCGAACCGCATCCCGGACCCGTTGGAGCCGCCCGTGTCGGTCTCCTTGTCGTAGGTGCCGGCCGAATGCCTACGTCGGACGTCAGCAACCCTGCTAGCGTCTGCGCGATCATCGGAGGTGAGTACCATGCCAGGCGAACAAGAACAGGGCCGGCGCTGCCGTCGTCGTAGTCTGGTTGCCGAAGAATGGCTTCTATGTCACCCCTTACGGCCGCAAAATCTGCGGGACTGGGTGTCTTGGCCATGGCTCTTTGCCGGCTAACTGGTAGGATGCTTTTGGGGGAGTGAGGCGATTGTCGTTGTTTACAATTTGTCGGTTCGGTGATCAACGGCGCAAACCGAATAACAACGACAATGGATCCTATCTTGCTTTTCGCTCTCCCAAACTTCTTGTTACGGGCTTGAACGAGAAGACATCGGAGATACGCGCGCAATAAAAAAAAATACCGAGGTTTGCCTCAGCCTGAGCCTCGGAATCCACCCGGAGGAGCCACTTAGCGCAGGGAAGACCGCGATACTGGGAGCCATGCTGATAAGGAACGCCTGCCTGGGTCCCACTGTGGGCTGGACCCATGAAGCCGGGCTGCCGGGCCAGCCGCTGGAGAGGCTCCATGATCCGCTATCATTTTCACATGTGCTGATGCGATATCTGTTTCTGTGGTAGCGGTCATGCTACCCGAGGTACCTGACTTTCGGCCCGGTTGGGGATCCAAAGACATACAGCAGAGCAGCCAGAGAAGCGAGAGTCGGCTCGAAACTGCAGCCAGCATTCTCAACAGGAGCCTTGCCTAGCAAACCGTCGCCGTGTTGTCTCCCGCTCACGAACGATAGGTCTTGCTTGCCTCGCTAAAACTCATCCCTTCTTGGATTGCAACGGCCATCTGCGAATCGGCCGCAACTTGCCTAGCCATCAGCGGTAGAACCGCCTCTGCCAAATGTTTCGGAAGCACCACTACCCCGTTAATGTCGCCGATGATATAGCTGCCCACATCCAAGGTCAGCAATTGCCCTAGGCTGGGTCGACACATACTTCAAGGCCTCGAACTGGGCACCACTCGGCTGCGATTGTCCATCTGCGGTTCAAGTCATGAAGTCGAAAGGAAGGTAGGAAATTTTGACTCCGGAATACGTACTCCCCTGGGTTGATAGTCAGGTCTTGCTCGTCGTTCTGCAGCTCGACCGGGACGTTGGTGGCGACCACCTTGACGAGCTGGGCTGGTGGGGCAGTTCCCACGTCTCGAGCGAAGACCTGTACATTGTCAGAGTGCATGGCAGCTGACGAGAGAGCCCAGGCAGCTCGCGTCATTTGCACACATGCAGGACCGGGGGCTCTCTCACTGGAAAGCCCAGGTCTCTCTGCTCCTGCAGATCCCGAAAGCGCCCGTCAATTACAGAGCCGACCGCCTTGCTCGCCTTGGCCCTTGCCGACATTAAGCTGCCATAGACAGCATTCGGCGTCCTCGGAGGGCAAGAGACGAACACGACTGCTCCAGCGGGAATGGAATCAATCTGCCCGACCGCCGCCGATTCCACGGGTTAGTGGGCGTGCATAGAGGCAGCGGGGGACAGGACTGAGGACAGAACTCACGTAGTGTGTGGGGTGGCTGGGACTGGGATCGTCCAAAGGCACATACTTGACCGTGTAGGCCGGCCCCACGATCTTGGTATCGCCCTCTTGGCGCTTCGGCGACCACATGGTGAGGCCGGAGAGGAAGCCACCGTTGGGAAACTGGAGCTTGCAAAGGGCGTCGGAGACATCGCACCTGAGGGCGCGTGGCATTAGCGCGCCTCCTGACTTCTCTGATGGCTTTCTGTTGCCTGGTGTTCGACCAATTCCTTACGTGGTGAACTGGCCATGTCCAAGCGTTAGCTTCCTAGAATGGATGGCCATGTAGAGGGACCCGTGGCATGTCTCGAGAGGAGGAACTCGAGTTCTCTCGAGATTCGACGAAAATGGCAATGCAGAACACGGGAAGACGGACCTTCTGGAGCGCCTCGATGATGGGGTCTTGGACTGCCATGATGGTGAGAGGCGACTAGCTTGGGCGGCAGAGTTCTGCCGGCGTTTGCAAAGCTTTGAGCCAGCAAATGGGTAAAGCTCCAGGTCGCTAAGGTGAGGTGGTGTTCTGCGCCAGAAGAAAGATTACGGCCTTCGCGGCGGCGGGAGTGCTCTGGGCGATAGCATGAGCCCGGGCTGATTGATGGTACGCAAGGAAGGGATCTTGGACGTCCTGAGCTGGTGGTGTACCACGAGCGGCAAGGTGCGGGCGCAAAGTTTCCGCGCGCGGGGGAGGGTCGGCCACGGCATGTGCTCGCAGATCGGCCCTCGGCCACCCGCTGCCCGGAGGCTCTGGTGCGGAGTATGTATGTTGCTTGTAGCTCCGAGGACTGGGTCCAGCCGTTGAGAAAGCATCACTAGGCAGCACAAAATGCCAATTTACGGTCTGGGAAGAGGGCGAATTTACCAAAGCTTGCATTTATCGATGAAAGGTACTGCCTAATAGGTAGGTACGTCAGCATGCACCGCGTTCTCTTGCCAGCGGACGCCGCGAGGAACGAAGCACCAGCCAAGTACTGACCCTGGGTTCGCAGTTTAAGTCCCGGGTTTGGACAAATCAGGAGCACCACCGGGTGGCATGCAACACGACGATCTACATTTATATGCTTGTGCGGGGTTAGTCCGGCCCAGTGCCGCCGGAACGTACAATCGGCTCCCTTGTACAGTGCAAGGGGTTTTTTTCTCCCCCAACGCAAAAGTTGCCACACGGCGGGACAGAAAGAGAGGGGGTGGTCAGCGCTGATTGACACCCGTCCACCTCATCACCAGCACAGCATGCGACAGGCTATCCGCAGCTGCGGGATCAAGGGAAAGAATTGCGTTTAGGGGTCACGAGATGTGCAAGCCAAAACCTCACCCAGCGCGTGTCCAAGTAAACGTCCCGGATTATCCTACGGAGTACGGCAACCTACCTCGACCCGCAGTTCTGCCGGCAGACTGCAGCTGCCCGGACTGGCCCAACCCGGCAGCGAAAGGGCTATTTTAAGACATGCGCCTCTGCGGTGGCTGGGCTTCGACGGTCCTCTAGCTCGTCTCATCCCACCACCCCGGCTGCGGCGGTGGCTGTTCCCCCGTGCTCTGCGCCCGGGACAAGCACCAGCCACGACGCTCGCGCAGGTTGCGGGCGCCAAAGTGCCCGTCCACTCTTTCTGTGCGGTGTTGGGTGCAGTAATCACCTGTATGCCGAGACGAGGCAGACAGCAATGCTCTCAAGCCATCGATTGGCCGACAGCACCCGTGGGCACGGAAGTGGCGGATCCTTTCTCAGCGCCTCCCCGGGCCTCTAAGTCTTGGGTTGTCTTCCGGACGGCCTTTTCTGCTCAAATTTTCTGGAAGACGCTAGCCCGGTGGCCATTGGAGCGGCACGGACCTGGGCGAATTGGGACATGGCCGCGAGATGATAATGGTGCGTGATAGCCCAAACGCTTCTCATCGTCGGCGATCATTAGAGGAGACTCTGCGTTTTGAGGAGGGGGCAGGGGGGCCGGAAGCGCTACTAGACAGGGCGAATTAAAGACCTGGAAAATGGATTCCAGAAAATGACATCCAGTCCGCGAAAAGGCAAGACGCCCCAACAAGCGCTTACGAAGTACCTGAGAAATACTACCTATTAGAGTGAGGCAGCAGATTCCTCCCTTACTCTCTCACCTCCCCCCACATGCAGCATAACCGCCTGGGCCACAGCGCCAGCCATCCAGCGCAGAGCCGGACAAGAGGTTCGCATTGGACGAAACCGAACTAGCAAAGGAGCAGTTGCAGAACTTACAGTTGAGGGTAGCCGTAGTCTCAGCCGTAGCAGTAGTATGAGGGGAAGAGAGGAGAAAAAGAGTAAGCAAGAAAAGCAATTAATAGGTAAACGAGACGAAGCAATCTGGAATGTCGGTATTACTGCAGCGGCCCATTCTGGCGGTAACTTGCTTCACGTGGAAATGGAATCCCCACCCACCACGACCATGGCCTCTTGGATGACGCCTCCCTGCCTGTCTGAGTTAGACGACAAGGGGGCATGGGCCAACATCATACATGGCCCCCCGTCGCTGCCGGGCGACAGAGTGGCTGGCAGGCCTAGGCCGACCAGGGCAGCGGGGTTTCTTGGTTTGCGCAAGGAAAAAAAAAAATTCACATATTCGTTCGCTTGGTACTTTTGTACAGTACATACATAGGCAGGGGAGGTGACGGGCGGAGGTATGTAATTATAGCACTGTAGGACTCCGTACGTAGGGGCATTGGACCCCGACTAAGTGCCGCTCTAGAGACACATGTGCAGGCGACAGCACAGGCTGCTTCAGGGGTTGTCACCTTTCGCCTCTGCAGCCCCGACGCCAAACGGGCGCTTGGTGTGCAATTTCCATGATAGGGATTCCATAAGGTCTGTGGAATTCTGGGGCTATCTGGTGGGTGGTGGACGAGCCAATACCCGCGATAGTTAGTCTAGGTCGGTAGGGACTTAAGTTCGTACATAGCTATTTAGGGAGTTGGTTACAGGTAGTAGGTACTTGGTAGCTTGCCCAATTCATATTTGCCCCCAGACCAGGTACCTGAGGTTGAACCCCCCCCCCCCCCCCCCCCGGGGTTCGGCGCTGCCTGATCATCTGTTACTAGAATCCACTACCTGCCTGAGGGGGGAGGAGCGAGGGGGGTGGTCGTCTCTAGCGCGCCGGCTGACGTGGGGACGATTACCCTGCGCATTGAACCGGCTACTTCGCCCATTTTCGTGCTTGGCAAGCCCACACTGCCTTCCAGCTACGTAGTAGGTAGCCGTCCCAGCCAGCTCACCCTTGGCCGACCGCCCAGCCCTATGAACAATACGAGGCGCCAATCTTCCAGCCTCAAGTTCTCCTACCTTAACACTACTTTCCTCCCGCCACCCGCCAACACACGGCACACGTTGCGCTCTCTGTACCATTTTTTCCCCTTTTTGCGACCGCAGCCTGAGGGGGGGACTCTTCTCCTTGAGATTGACCGGGTCGAAACGACTGTCCGCGTGCCTTCTCCCCTCGACCCGTCAGCCGTCATCTTGAGCGATCCGAGGAGACGGTCTCAGCCAGGCATCCACCCCTCCCGATCGACAACGAGAACAAGCAGAGCAGGAAGCACAGGGGAAAACAAACCTGACGCCTGGCCCTAGTCGCGGACCTGACAAGTGTATAACCCGCCAAGGAGCGCAATGCAGGCGCCTCGTCTGCCGTAGCTGCTTTCTCGTCGCGTCGCGCCGAACAAAGAAACATTCACAGAATGCCGGTGCCTGTTGGATTGCCCATTCTCGTCCCCATCCAAACCCCCCGGGCCTTTGGTTCAAGGACGCCATTGTGGCCCCGAGATGATCACAAAACCTCCAACGCAAACACCATCGTATGTGATGCACAATGCCGCTGACCATAACCCGTTCTTGCTGACGTTCCACAGGTCATCGCCGCCGTCGTAGTCGGCATCCTGGTCCTTCTCGCCGCCATCGTTGTCGTGCGCACGATCCGAGCCCGCCACCCGAATCCCAAGTACATTCCAACCCCTTTTCTAAAACGAATATGGTCCGGCTGGAATGTGCCACGGTATCGAACGGGCTACCAGGCCGCCGGCGACGATGACGACGTCTCCACGAGACGCACTAGTCGCCTGCGCGCCGGCTCGGAAAGCGCGGAGGGCGCGCTAGCGGACGCGGGCAGAGGGTCGAGAGGGAACGGCGGTGTAGCGGGCGTCGATCGCAACACGTCGGTGCGCAGCGTCATGACGCTACCTGCGTATCGATCCAAGGCGGCCGAGACAGAGCAGGTACTAGGTCGCGAAGGCGAGCGTGATGGCATCGACGTGGTCGTGGAAATGCCGACTGCCGAGGATGAAGAGGCGTTGCGTGATGAAGAAATGGAAGCCTTGTACCAGATCCGGCTGACGCGGCGCCGGCAGATTGCGGAGCGAGAAGAGCTTCGCCAGGCCAGGCGTGGGGCTCGGCAGCGGCATGACGTTGTCGCACTGGACGAGTTGAGGCGGCAGGCGCGATTGGCAAGCGAGTCGAATGTGGACGAGGTGGAGGGGCTACGGCGTGAGCACGAACGCATCAAGGAAACGCGGCAGCGGGCCGTGAGCAGCGTCTCGTACGGAGATCTCGGCGTCGCGAGAGCCGACGGCACGCGCCTTCGGGCCAATAGCACCGAGAGCGAGCGCGTGGGACTTCTCAGCGACGCCGCCAGCATCGCTCAGAGCCTGAGATCTCCGAGCAGGACAGGCAGCAGCAGCCTACTCACCCGGCGCGACCGACGTGCCAGCTCGGTGATGAGCATCGACACGGCGCGCAGCAACGACCGGCCAGACTCGCCCGGCCTCATGACGGGGGAGAGTACCTACAGCTTGCACAGCGCCGGGCGGGCCAGGTCCAGGGCCAACTCGGGGGCCAATTCAGGAGCCAACACGCCGCGCCTGTCGAGCTCCAACACCCGTGCCGGATCGAGCCCCGAGATCATTGATGCCGAAGAGGGCGACCTCGGAGAGTCCGACATGCCTCCACCGGGCTACGACGATGTGAGCCTGGATGATATCACGCCGGTCCACTCGAGGAGCTCTCTATCCGGGCGAAATAGCCCGTACAACGAACCCCCGCCCGACTACCCCGGCCCATCGCAGGCAAGGAACAACAGGCTTTCGGCACATATGGAGGACCTTGCAGCCGAGGCAGCGACCGACGACGATGGCCAGAGCACCAGGTCGAAATCGAGCCTGCCGCAGCTGCCGAGCCTCAGACTGCACCAATTACCGCAAATCGTGATTGAGCCATCTAGTGCTCAGCCCCGGGACACCCACTAGCCCCGAGGGGAAGGGAATGCATTAGTGAGAACAACAGCGCGCGCACAGCATATAGGAGAAGAACTTTCACCCCCTCCTCCTATGGTTGAGCCTATCCATTTATACACACATTCTGGGGCGGGGGCCCCATGGAATGGAACGGTTTGAAGTGAAGCATCTTGACGACGATCAATGAACGGTTGGAATGGAGGAACAGAAGCGTGGCTTTTGGAGTACGGTCTTTCGGTCACTCAACGCTAAATTATAAGGGCATGCTTCCGAACGCCTCTTTTGTTTTGGTTTATCCAGGGCCCAGGTGGGCAGGCAAGCAGGCAGGGAGGAGTCCTCCGTACATGTGTAAACATTAATGCCTTCCTAGTCTCCCAGACCTCGGTTGTGCCCTACGAACTGAACAATACCTCGTACTCGGCATTTTCAAAAAGATCAAGTTTATTTAGAAATGTCCGACCAAGCCAGTGCCTTTGCATACCTTCCAGGTTTCTTAATCCTTAATCTTCCCGATAATTTTTCAGAAGAAGGGACTTAGGGTCGGTGGTCTTACTTGGTCCCAGTAGAGACATGCCTAGAGGTAATCAAAGGTGGCTTGCAGCTGCAAGCGATGACCAGATGCTAACCCAGTGTGTTCTATATCTCGGAACCTGCTGGGAGTACACCCAACGCCGGATGCTATTGGATATAAAACCGTAACGGGTGCGCTGAGGTAAACATGAACTGGGGTGGAAGACGTCAAGCACCGCAAAGCCCCGCCTCCGCCGCTGCCCCTGCCCTTCTTTTGAGATACATTCTTACTCCTTACTTGTCTGGATCCAGAAAGCCTCATCGCCTGTCGTGATGGATTGCTAGCACTCTGGGCGGTATTCTCGTCAGTTGGCACGACTCTAAGAAGGGGGGGCGCCAGAGGGTCATAAGCTAGACCCCGTTAGCCTGCTACGTAGTAGTTGTAAGTTCTGGGTATAGCTTAGCAACGAAAGTGGTGCCGAGGTGCCGAATCGGGAACCAGCCGAGACCGTCGAGGCTAGCGGCGAATGCGGCATCGATTGGCTCTGTGAGGGGATGGGATGGGGGTCGAAAGGCCAGAGCCCATTGCTCCGTCTCACAGGACCAGGTGCTTTCCACTCTTCCTTCCTCTCCGGCCCAAACAGATCAACAAGTCGTCCACGAGCGGCATCATCTTTCAGAAACTCGCACGGGACCCCTCGTCGCGAGATCCTATCCGGAGGCGCTCGTGGATCCGTCTTGTCTCGGCCTCGGTTCCGCAGGGCTCATGTGCATAGCTTCTACTTCTCCCCGTCTCTGCGGCTGAATACAACCGAATACAATTGACGGGAGGTCTCGTCTAGGAACGAGTCGGGGCAGGGCCGCGATTGAAACCAGAGCACTCGACGCCCCTCGAATCTAGCACTTACTGGACCTCCCCATGGAAAAGGAAACTCTCCGTACCGGCTCCGGCTCGGACCAGCAGGCAGATTCCTTGGTCGGCAATGAGTATGTCGGTGGTGGCCCTCCTCCTGTGCCATTGACGGCAGTGCCCGAGCCCGAGGCCAGAGCTTCAAGCCAGCGTTCGCCTGGCCCTACCCCGGACGGGGGCTTGGACGCTTGGCTTCAGGTGCTGGGATCGTGGGTTATCTTGGTGCACACTTGGGGCTTGATCGTAAGTACTTCTAGTCTTTCTTTACTCCCCTTTCTACGACCTTCTGAGAGCAACTGTGGGCCTGTCAGAGCTTTTGACATGAGTTCTGCTCCCGAGGCATGGCGTCGTCCTCTCGAGACACTCCCTAAATGTTGATAAACCGCTGAGGATCCCTTAGAACTGCTTTGGCGTCTTCCAGTCTTTCTACGAGACCGATCTTCTTAGGTTCAGCTCGTCGTCTGAGATCTCATGGATCGGCTCCGTGCAAGGGGCCCTCCTGCTGCTCGTCGGAGTGGTGTCGGGACCCCTCTACGATGCCGGCTACTTTCGGGAGCTCCTGTGGGTCGGCATGTTTCTCATTGTGTTCGGCCAGTTCATGACGTCCTTATGCGTAGCATATTGGCAAGTGCTGCTCGCCCAGGGCTTTTGCATGGGTGTCGGCATGGGCCTTACGTTTCTCCCGTCTGCCGCCATCCTCAGCCAATACTTTGACAAGAAACGAGCCCTGGTCCTGGGGATCTCCAGCACAGGATCGCCTCTGGCTGGTATACTCTTTCCAATACTCTTCAGCCGACTGGAGCCCGTCGTTGGCTTTGGCTGGACCACGCGAGTGATTGCCTTGTACGTATCCCGGAGTCAAAGTGCTCCTTTCAGCTTCATAGTTGGCCCACGAATGAACAATCGGAGTCAGTCGAGGTCCAACTCGAGGTCTCCGATCAACTATGCCCCAGGCGATTACTGACTCTGGGCATGGGTAGCATCCTGCTGGGCATTTCCGTGATACCTCTAGTCTTCATGCACACCCGGCTTCCTGCGTCCGGGAAAATGCGGTCCCTCTTCGACCGGTCGGCCTTGGGCGATGCCCCGTATGTCCTCTTCGTTGGCGGATCTTTTATGGGTTTCTTAACGCTCTACGTGCCATTCTTCTACATCAAAGTGTTTACCGACGCCCACGAGCTCTCTGGGGCAGCCTTCAGTCCGTACCTCGTCACGCTGCTCAACGTCGGCAGTGTGTTTGGCCGCATCGTGCCCAATGCGTTGGCAGATCACTGGTCTGTCTTCCCGTGTCCTTTATTGCCATTTTCGTTGAATACCGGGGGCAGTTGAGATCCCACTCTTGAAACATGCTCCGGGTAGCCATTTAAACATCTACTATAGGAAATTGCTAACAGATAGGCACGGGAAAAAAAGGGGCAATCTAAATATGATTACCCTGTGCACCTTCGCCAGCGGCATTCTGGCGTTTGGCTGGTTGGGCACCCACAGCCTCGGGGGCCTAGTCGTGTTCGCTCTGCTATATGGCGGGTTTTCTGGGGGTGTCGTGTCGCTAATGCCCAGTGTCATGGTGACTTTGGCACCGGACATGGGTCGTGTGGGTGTCAGAATGGGAATGTCGTTCCTGGTGTCAGGCGTGGCGATCCTGGTCGGCACGCCTATCGCCGGGGCCATCTTGGGCGACTTCACCGAATCGGAGTGGCTTGGGACAATAGGGTATGGGGCGGCAGGCCTCTTTGTAGCGTCGATACTGTTTGCTGCCTCGAGATTGATGCTTTTCAAGTCGAGAGGTGGTCTAAGAGCCTAGTGCGGGTTGGAATACTCGCTTCTTCTGGCCGAGCAGACGAATGTTTCTCCTTTGGCCTCGCACGTCTTCCAACACTTCTACAGGACCGGGGATTGCGCCGAGTGCAGCATATATCCCGGCTCTACAAGGCAGGAGGACATAGAGGACGAGGCCTTCTTCCTAAAACGCGAGGTGCGGCCCAAGGTGGCCTCCTCCTGGGCCGGCTTCTGGGGTCAAGGGTCACGGAGGACAGCGTCTCTAAGACGCCAGTGGGCAGGACCTCCGTAAACAGTAAGTGGTCTTTCTAGCGATGCTTGCGGCTAGTAACATGCTTCGGCGCATCGCCTGGCCCTCCCTGCCGATTTCGGTCTATTCCAAGGGTTAAAAGCGCTGACAACAATACAGGTCGAGACGCCCCGTTGCCAAGGACATCATGACAACATCGTCCTCTAGAGCAGGTGTCGTTGACTACAATTTGGCGCAACGGGCAAATTTGGTGGAAACTGGCCAGCTCCAAGCTAGCTTTTCGGGCTGTACTGCCCACACCGCCGTATCTACAAAGGCTCGTCGAGGGGATCCTGCTAGTCAAGTGCGGCAGAGGAGACAAGTAAGACCCGACCATGGTAGTTTACAAAGCATTGGTAACAACACAACACGGTTTCTCACTAAGTTAGTGTCAGCCCTTATTCAGCAACTCTGTTGCTACCTCAGCGCCTTGCGTGATAGTGGAGTCTCGCTACGGCTAGAGGATACTACTAGCCAGGGGTGCGTGCATACGGAAACATGAGGGGAAGCTCTCGCGCCGTGCAGAGAAATGCTGTCTACCCACCGCCGTGTCGGCTGTGACTAGCGAAGCATGGAATTGCCAAATGCCCGGGACATGGAAATCCACTGTCCTTGCTGTTTCTTGCTTTACTACGGTATGTGATACTCGGGAGTGGGCGGTGGGGCAACACGGGCTCCATGATGTGAGGCAGGATGGTGGCCAAACCGCTGGCATCATGCATGACCTGCTCGGTAGAGCTTCAGATGCCCGTTTATTAGCGAAATGGTGCCCGGACGGGTGGTTTCGAGTAGATCTGCCCCCGGAAGGAGCTTGCAGGACCTTCTACCCTGGCGCAATACAGACAAGATAAGCTCTCTGTCGTGGACAATGGTGATTATTAGATCATGACCAATGCTCCGCCCGCCGCCCTCTCCCTGGCTCCCGCGCACCTAGAGCGCCGAACGGACGGGATGTACACGTACATCAGGATACCCACTCCATGAGACTCTACATTTGGTCGATCTAAGTCCCTAGCCGGGTCTTGGACCCCCCCCCCCCCCGTCTCCCTTCCTCCGCCCCTGGCCGGCTCCTCTGCATCAGGCAGGATGGAGGCCATCCAAGACCCCATGCACAGGCACCGACAGGTATATATATATATAGGGGTGACCTTCGACGGAGCTTTCTTCCTCTCTCCTTCCAAAAAAAAAATAGCATTCAATAAACCAGCACCTACTGTTGCTCCTTCCAAGATGGCTCCCAAGATCGCTATTGTCTACGTAAGCAATCCTATCCCCCAATTCACAAGTCCATCCTCGCACTCCCCTCGCCTTCCCCCACTTCAGAACGCAGAAGTTACGGGGGTTGGTGGCAATGGCGGCGCGATCGTCGACCAAAACTAGTACCGGTGGCAGCAAACACTAATGCAGTCTTGCAGTACTCGATGTACGGCCACATCAAGCAGCTGGCCGAGGCTGAGAAGCAGGGTATCGAGAAAGCCGGCGGTACCGCCGACCTGTACCAGTAGGCACCCACCCCAATCCGGAATGTGCAGGCTGTAGCGAGAGACGGGGCCGAAGAGGGCACAATAGACGGAGGTAAGGCGGCTGCTAACATGAGTTCTGCCTCTGACAGGATCCCGGAAACCCTCTCTGAGGAGGTGCTGGGCAAGCTCCACGCCCCCCCCAAGCCCGCCGATGTTCCGGTGGTGGCGGACCCGGCCACGCTTGAGCAGTACGATGCCTTCCTGTTCGGCATCCCGACTAGGTATGGAACCTTCCCCGGCCAGTGGAAAGCGTTCTGGGACGGCACCGGCAAGCAATGGGCATCGGGCGGGTTCTACGGCAAGCAGGCAGGCGTCTTCGTCTCCACAGCCGGGCTGGGCGGCGGTCAAGAGGCGACGGCCATCGCCGCTCTCAGCACCCTTACCCACCACGGCATCAGCTTTGTTCCGCTCGGTTACGCGACCTCTTTTGCCCAGCTTACGGACCTGAGCGAGGTGCACGGCGGAAGCCCTTGGGGCGCGGGCACCTTCGCTGGCACAGATGGCAGCCGTCAGCCCAGTGCCAAGGAACTTGAGATTGCCCAGATCCAGGGAGAGAGCTTCTATAAGATCGTCGCCAAGAGTGTCGGTGCGTGAATCCACGGACGGGCGGAGGTGGTCTCAAGGCAGTCAGCTCTGGTGCTAACGGGAGCCCAAGCCGGAGGGAACAAGGCGCAGGGTATCGAAGCCAAGCCAGCATCATCGGCTCCGGTCGCCGGGAAGAAGAAGGAAGTCCCTCTAAGACAGAAGCAAGAGGAAGCCTTGGAGGAGGACAAGGAGGGTCCTTGTGGCCTGCCCGCGAAGTGCGTTGTCTTGTGAGGCGTTACGTCCAGGCCGCCCAGCGTTGTAGTCCGTGTACCTTCTGCCTTTTCCCATCTATGGGACCCTCCCTACCCTCCCTACCTTACATATCTACCATAGTAATCCTGTCTGTATCTTGGAATGAAGCAGCTTGCTCTCCCCGCTTACGTTTGCGACTAACCCGACGGTTTGCAAGTTATGCGAGAAGGTTACCAGAGCGACATGGGTCATACACAAAGCGACATAGATGCGGCATCGACCCAATGGGAACCCGCTGTTGGGTTATTAAAGGAGCCCGTCGCACTAGCCGCCGAGGGCCCTGGCACCTGGTAGTGCAGGTCGAGGCACGGGTGCTTGTTCAAGCTTGTCCTGTCCCCCTGGCTGGGGTGACGCACGTCCTCCTGTCCCTACGAATGCGCTGGGCCGGCTAGAGCGAACACAGAGAAAGGGGAGGATGCCTGGCTCTCGTGAGCGCCGCACCCGACTTTAACCGTTTAAAGTTGTGATTGGACCGCGGAGAGTCTGGCTTATCTTCTATTGTATCCCTGAATGTCCCTTGGACAGGTCTGGGTAATCAAGCAGACTAATGTCTCCTGATGTCCGCCCAGACTTTGGCTGTATTCTGTGCTCAGCGTCACCCACCGGCCTGTAGGTATTGCCGCGAGTGTATGCGTTGCACTGGACTACCGCCATCTGTCACTGGTCTCAGATCTAGCGAGTAAAGCGCAAGCTAAGGGCAACCGGAGTACCACACTGTTTTTGTTGCCGGCTATCTCACGCCCTGTTCCATTTTCAACTCCCTCGGTCTCCCTCCCCTTCACCAATGGCTGTAATCGTGACCAACACTCTTTAGTTCCTGTACCAGATAAGCGAGGGGGCTGGTGGTTGGGGGGGTGTTGGTCACACAGCGTAGGCACCGCCTAATATCCTCATCAGGCGTGTACCTACCAGCCCGCACGCCCCGTGCTGGTTCTAGAATTGGTGTTGCCTGTCTTCATGCCCTGCTCCAGCAGGCTCCACCTCCCGTCCATCGTTGAGTTATAACTTTCCCGAGTTCCCTCTATCCCCTCCGGCCTTTCCCAGTTCTCATCTCTGATTATCGATTTGTTCGCGTCTTCGCGCCTCAAGCAGGATATGTTCTCGCTCTGCAAAATCCAACACACCTAGAGCATGGCAGTCATGACCACGAACCTGTGTGGCAGCTCCAGGAGGACCATTCAAATGTTATGGCTTGCGGCTGTCCTCATCTTCTTTGCTGCCGTCTTCCACTCATCGAAACTCACGCCCTCGAGGGACTGGGTGGGCAACACGGTCCAGAGCATGATGCGAAGCAGCGGCCGCTCGAGTATGAAGGAGCATATCAGGCTCGCAGAGGCTTCTTGGGCTAAGACGGTCAAGGAACGGCACGATTTGATCAGTGCCGACTGGGAAACCGCGGCCAAGATGCCACTGTAAGTCTCGCCATCGCGACGGTCTCCGATCTTTGTTCGATTCTACCCTCTGTGTGCGGCTTTGCCATTGCCTACTCGCATGCTGACCTACTGCCCTAGATACCCTGCCTAGGATGCCAATAGCTATTACAAGTACCCCTATACCGTTTGGGACTTCACCCCAGCCTCCTGGTCTTGCCCGCACGAGATGGACCGCGTTGGGCGGATGGGAGATGGAGGCAAATGGGTATGCGGAATGAGCCAGATTGAGGCGACGGCCAAGACCCGGCTCTGCGTCATATACAGCTTTGGCGTCCGAGACGAATCTTCGTTTGAGGACGAGATGCTAAGGCGTACCAAGTGTGAGATCTGGGCATATGATTTTAGCGTTGTCGACTTTGGCGAGCAACTTCAACCCGAGCAGCGTGCCCGCGCACACTTTTTCCAGGCTGGTATTGCTAGAGAGACCGACACGGCAAAGAACCCTCCCTTCTACAGCATCGAGTCGCTCATGGAAATGAACGGACACGATTACATGTGAGAACCCGATATCTAGCAGCTCTTCCTTTCTGTCATACTGGACGGGGTGGGCAACTGGTCCCAAAGTATAGTTCTGACCCTTTGGATCGCTATAGCGACATCTTGAAAATGGACATTGAGTTTGCCGAGTTCGAGGCCATGGACGGACTCAGTTACGACTTCCCTGCTTCCCGAGGCATGGAGCTTCCCATAGGACAGCTATTGGTTGAGATCCATCTGTTCGGTGGGAGGATAACCACTGAGGAGTATCTCGACTGGTAGGCGATCCTTTCCTAGTATCTTGTGTTTCTGACCGTCGCGAACACGTCCGATCTAACTTTTAACGCGTACATCTCAGGTGGGAGCGGCTTGAAGCTCGCGGGCTTCGGCCGGCCTGGGCCGAGCCCAATTTGCTGGCCGTCACCTTGAATAACAATGGCGATAAGAATCCGAACATGGCTGAGTACGTCTTGATCAACGTGCGCGATTCTAGGAGTGCTATCTTCGGCGGAGCTGCCCTCGCTCCCCAGTGAACCTCGATAGGGTTCTAGGGCCGAGCATGTGAAGTCTATATCTGCTCGAGGCTATTGTGTATAGAGAGAGTAGCGGTAAAGGGCAGAGAGCCGCAATCTGGGGTTGTATCGGTGATTTTACCTATGAAGCTTGTAGCATCGGTGTAAGAGGCACTCGATTTACAAGTAATAGATGACTTCGGCCGCACCCCTTCCGATGCTTCCTCTTTATATGTAGAATTATCCTCTGGTGGGAAGTGACGTAGTATAAATTTTTTTTTCCTCATCACAATTACTATAAATGCATAAGAAACGAGGCAAAAAGAACCCAAAGCTATTTGTTACCAAGTCTACAGCCGCGCCCGTGCCTTGGGTTTTCTTAAGTAACACGGCTTTTGAGCTAGGTAGTTGTTAAAAGTCGACATGCTCGATACCTTTTGTCAAATCCCGATCCCCTTACTGTCATAGGTGTGTAAGGTAGTTGGGTAGGACTAGGGAGATACTTTAGCCAGAGCTTGCGCATGCCTTATTGGCAAGTAGATCAATTAGCGGCCCGACTAGCGTTCTGTCTGCCTCTGCTCTGCCGGAACCATCCACACAGGAAGCAGGCACAGATAAAAATACTTCCCCCCAATCCCTAATTATTGAGCCGCAGACCAAACCACCAACAACCTCGGCTGCCGTGTCACTCATTATCGTCCTTTTCTCCATTTACTCCGCACAAAGAGAGGAACCGGAATAACTCTCTGGTCTTTTTAGACACCCATACCCTGAGGACCATCATCAAACATGCTTCTCCGTCACGAGCCGGCCATGGAAGACCACCTCTTCAACTCGGTCGGCGCGTCCTCTGAGGTGCTCGCTGGCCATGAGACCCAGCCCCAAGGCGACCTCCTCGACGACGTCTGGGGCGCTGCATCGGATTCGGAGAGCCCGGATGTGGAGCCACGGGCGCACCACCCCCCCGAGCACCCCTCGGACATGCCACGATTGCAGCAAGAGCACGCCACGGCTGGCTACCGCGACGGCATCACGATGGCTAAGGCGAAGAGCATCCAGGCCGGATTCGACGAGGGCTTCGGGCTCGGCGCAACCGTAGGAGCCCGCGTGGGCCAGCTGTTAGGGCTCCTCGAGGGTATCGCTACTGCTCTCGACACCGCCGAGGAACAAGCTGCTCAAGTCGCCCGGAGACAGCTCGCCGAGGCGAGGCGAGAACTCACGACCACAGCGGTGTTCTCTGCCGAATACTGGAACACTGACGGGACCTGGAAGTATGAAGTTCGTGGTTCCGGCGAGGCTGAAGCTGGTGTTGTCTTCGCCGATGTCGCCTCTGCCCACCCTCTGGTGAGGAAGTGGGATGCACTTGCCAAGTTGGAGGCCGAGAGATGGCACATTGACCTTGGGGTACTGGCAACCGATCAGGAAGGCGGCCGTAGCCAGCCAGAAGAGGTACAGCGCGAAATCAAGGCCCACGCTGGCCGCAATGAGCCCTTGGCGTGGTAAGACCATTGAGACGTCAGTCGCACCATCTGGCCGAGGCAGCCGAAACCAAGGCGAATCTGCTTATCTTGAGGATCAAGGCAAAGCATTTCTCCCCAAAGGCTTCAGTCTCCTAAAGCACCTTGACCATTCCACCCTCCTGTACGGTGTAACGGGTAGGGTTCGCCCTCGAGTGCTGGGACCACATGGGCCCTCGGCACGAGGAAAGGGCAGCTTTCGATGCTATTTAGGCCTTCTCGTTCGCCGGAATCACGCCAAGATTTACGTGAGCACGCACATAACTGCTGCGGAGTGTTACTGCTAACCGAGGGACAGCGTTACCCGCCCTTCCTACTCGCTTGCAAGGGTCCAGTAGATTCGCTAAGCTAGCTAGAGATCTCGAGATTTAATCTATGGGGACGTGTGTCCAGGAACAAAGGCGGGAGGAAAGCGCGGCCTTGGACCCCATGGGGTTGGGTGAATAGTTAGTCGCCTACATTAGTCTTCAATAGCCCACAGCCACCCCGTGAATACCAATAAGAACCTATTCAGCAATACTCCCGCCCTCCCCCAACCGGGGAAGGGGGCGAGGTGTACAGACTGCAAGACCTACTGCACACAGTACAATCACCATCAGTAGAGCCACCACGTCGAGCCACCACGTCCAAGTCCCTCACTACAAAGCCGCCGACTTCATCCAAACTTCTTTTCAAACTTCTTCAACATCCCCGAGACGCCCCGCTCCAACCGGCCAGCGTTCTCCTCTAGCTTCCCTCTGGTCTCTACCTTGGGCTTGTAGTTGACGGAGCCGCCGTTCTCGGGGACGTAGTATTGCTGGTGGATGCTATATTCGTTCGCCTGCGCTGGCGCTGCAGGATTGTATCCCCCCGGTAGAGCCTGCGGCTGCGGCGGCGGCAGACCAGGGCTCGTAATGGGAGGGGTCGGAGTGTGAGTATAGCCCGGACTCCCGGGGAAGGCGGTGCCATAAGGGCTGTGCATGGCCTGGACAGGCATCGTGGCCGATCGAGCGAGGCCCGGGTGCTGTGCTAGTCCGGTCGGGTGGCCACCCAATGTCCCGAAGCCCTGAGGCGGCATGCCAGGGGATGCGACCGATGCAACGGGCGGGCCGGGGAAGGACGGAGCCCCGGAAGGATGCGAAAACTGCGGTGGCACAAAGGCAGGGCTGAGCGGTCCGCGACCTGAGGGGACTAGGCCGGGGGAGAAGGGTGTGGCCGCGTCGTGGGCAAGCGTCTGGTGCAAGGGGCTAACTTCGGCATCCAAGGGGGGCGGAGTCTTCTCGCGGTGTCGGACCTGCTCGGGGGCAGCTGGGGCGGCCGGGTTGTAGGCTATGGGCGCGAACTGCTGGGGTGGTGGTGTGTGTTCGGTGCCGGAGACGGCCGAGAGGGGTGGCGGCGCGAACGACGGCACGGCGGCGTTGCCGTTTGGCCCGGTGGGATCCTGGCCTGTCGAGATGGCCGCCCGCTCCAGCTTCTGGACTACTTCGCTGATCTCGGCTGTGTGGCGGGGCGGCGGGCCAGGCTCGTCCAGAACCTCACACTGGGCAGTGGGTAGCACGCGCCGGATGCCATTGACGAATTGTAAGGCGTCCTGCTGGGTCCAAAAGTAGATGTCGACCGAGTGGAGCCTGTAGTGGTACTTGTTCTGGTTGTGAGGATCGTACGTCGGCAGGTGCCACTCGTCGTGGCCCTCGACAGCGCCGACCGTCAGCGTCACCAGACAGCTGTGCTTGTACGAGTATTGCAGGTGAGCGCGGTCGAGATCTGGGGAGATGAGGCGACGTCAGTCCCTGGCCGCGGGCATCATCGCGCGACCGCAAGGGGATAGGGCTTTGTCCTTACGTCCGTCAAAGGCATCCTGGTTGTCTGTGCCAGGCTGGTTTGCGACTTCGATGCGCGCCCGTCCCTGGTTCGCGTTTTCAAAGAGGTAGATGTAGGACCCCTTGTCAAACCTGTGATGCGGCGGGTCGTCTGTGGGAGGGCCGTAGAAGTAGTGGACGTCTGCGAAGCTTCAAGCAACTCGCACTGTCAGAAACAAGATCTTCTGGAGCCAGCCTCCTCGATCATGAGCGCTACTCACAGCGTTGCCACGTTCTCCTCTCCTGGCTGGACGGCCATCTTCTGCCCGCGCTTACAGGAAGGGTGAGGGGGGAAATCGCGGGGTGGAAGGCTTGGAGCTCTCTGCGTGAGACAGTAGGTGCGGCCCGAAGGAGAATGACGCCTTCGCGAATGGCTCGAGAACAAATTGTATCAGAGAGGGAGGTGCGATGGCACCTGGGCTTGCACAGCGAGGTGGCAGCTGAGTTGCTCTGGTTTCTCTGTCTTTATTACGAATTGTGTCGCTGCGCAATGCGCGCGGGGAGAAAGCTGGCCCGAGACGTTCTGCTGGCGCGGGCGACCTACAGCGCTAGCCGAGAAGCCCCTCCGGCCGTTCCCTGCATATTGCGACCATCCCAGCCTTGAGCGCCCAATCTGCGTGACAGTCAAGCTTGGAACGGCAGTGAACGGCTCAGAGATGCAGGCTGCAGGTGGTGCCTCGTGGGGAGTGGTCAACCCGGCGCTTACAAGGCCGACCAATGGGCTGGGGTTAGCGAACATTGAGCCTACGAACTCCAGGTGTGAGCGTAGCGCGACCCACTAGACACGTCCGGGGGCCCCTGCCGGAAAATCTTGAGCCTGGGACGGAGAGTGCCGCCCTTTCACGCTTGCCATCCCGCGAATGCCTTCAATTTCGTCCGTGGCAAGCGCACCTCCCGGAGCTTTGCGCGCCTCAACTCACGCTCTTTGCCCCCGCCCCAATTAGCTCTGCCATCCTCGGCGCAGGTGAGTACCGAATGCCACCCGCAGCCTCACTCATCCTCCCTCAGTAGCTCTCTAGCAATGCTGACCCTAGGAGGTGCTAGGCCACTCTAACCAACACCTCGTCCCAGACCCTCCGCATCCAACCGTCTCGCCTCTTGCTTCCTCCGGAAGGGCGAAGCCCCATCCATACAGCACTGAAGCACACGGCCTGGCCCAAAAAAACACGTTCTCTCCCTTTTCTTGACCACACCTGTCGGCATTCAGCATGGGGATCCAGGGCATCACGAGGGCGTGTTCGCACCTCCAGAACGCCTCCCGGGGCCGCCTGGGTCTGACCTCGATTCCGAACAACAAGTACAATCTTTTCCTCGCCCTAGCGTTGCACCGCGCTGGCTTTATATCGTCCGTCACCCGCGCTGGACCCCACCCACCACCGCCAGCCGCCCTGCTCACCTTCGAGACCGAACCCGTGACGACCGCCAACGTGGCCACGCGCCGGCTATGGCTAGGACTCAAGTATTGGAACAACGAGCCGGTGATGAGGAACATTCAAGCAGTATCCAAGCCGTCGCGCCTTGTAACCGCAAGTCTGCCGGAGCTGCAGCGGATCATGCGAGGTTTCCCGGCCGGCTACGTCAAGGGGCTGAACTTGGGCGAGTCCTTGATCGTCAGCACATCCAAGGGTGTTCTGGATATTCGCGAGGCTGTATCAAAGAGAGTAGGCGGCCTTGTTCTCTGCAGGGTGTCTTAGGGTGCCTGTGGGAGCGGCCGGAGGGCTGAAGCTAGTGATGAACTCGGACACGTTTGTAGGATACATTTTATGCCTCTGGCGGAGCCTCCTATGGGAAAGGGAAGCTGCGACAGGGCATGAAGGGAGCCATTGGGCTCATTGCATCGAGAAATGGCCAGCTCGCTTGAGCAAGAGTGGGCCGCAAGGCCTCATGTACATTGTACTATTTCTGGGACTTAGAAGCATGGCACTCCCCTTCCTTCCCAAGGCGGAGGTGCAGCGTGTCGCTTTGAAAATGAAGAGGGGTATTCATTCTTGTCTAGACTACGCTGTGGCTGTCCCAACTCTACTGGATAATCACCGACTCCCTGCACGACGCCCCCCATAGCTCTCAGCAACCCAGGTATCAAAATAGCTTGCATGATCTCCATGGGGCAGCCGACGTAATTTTTTTTGTTTTTTTGGCACGTAGGACTCGGGCGCGCCGTGCAAAGCTATTTGACCAACCAAGAGCCAAAACCCTAGTACGACTCGAGTTCATCATTCGGATCCTCGTCGCCGCCCCCGGGTTGGTTGGCAGGCTCCGGTGTCAGGGACGAGTCCTTCGTGGTAGGAGCCTCCGCGACAAGACTGTCATTGCCGTCTTCATTGGTGTCGGTAACGTCAGCCGGCTCAGTCTGCATCTCTTGCGACTTCGGCCCGGCCTCTTCGGCTAGCTCATTTGAGTCCGAGTCCTCAGTTAGTTTGACTTCGCCTTCGATATCCTTGGCGATTTGTATAGCCCCCTCGGCCGGTTCTGCCTGTTCAGTAGCAATGGCGACCTCCTGAGCGGTCTCATCTCTGGCAAGATGCTCGTCGAGGTGGTGCTCGCTAGCATGGCCTGTCTCTGCAACCTCTTCGCTAGCAGCACTCTCTTGGGTAACGGTCCCGATGGTATCCTCATCCTGCGGAGTTGTGCTTTCAAGGTTGGTCTCTTCGAGGGGCTCGGATGAGCGTCCCTGGCGAGGAGGTGAAGACGTGTTCGGCTCGGCTACTCTGGGAGCGACCGGGGCCGGACGCTTGGTCTCTGATTTTGGCGTGGCCTTTGGCGCAGTCTTGCGCGGGGGGGTTGTGGGCATCTTTTCGTTGGCTTTGGACGACGAAGCCTGGGTCGGACGCATCATACGCGCCAAGAAACCTTCGTCTACTTCTTTTTCTTTCTTCGTCGGCGGATGATCTTTGGCATTCGGTTTGGGAGGGGGGCCTAGACTAGGCCGTGGTCGATTGATGGTTGAGTTCTGGCGCCTAAGACTCTTTGTACTGCCACCACCAGCATTGGTCGTGGACGTAGCAACCGTGGAGACGCTCAGTCTGCTAGGTGAGCGTCCGAGAGAATCCACAGGCTGAAGGGTCCCGCTGGCCCGGGAGAGCGACTGGCGAGGTACATTCACCTTAGAGCCTGATGCTGCGGTATGCGTCATCAAACTAGCGGGCAGCTTGATCGGACGGGTCGGGGATTTCACCTTGGGCTTGACGAAACCGATCCCGGAGGGGTGCTGAAGCGGAGGCGGCTTCTTGGTGGCCGAGGCCGTACCTCCTGGTTTCGAGGCACTAGCTGTCGTTTTCGGTGTTGCAACTTTCTCTGGATGCAACGACTTTTTCTCCGGCGTCTTGGCCGGCAGATTTGGAACAGCCACCACCGGGCTCTTCGGGGCTTTGGCTACCGTAGGCGACTTCATCGGCTTGGTTGTCGTTGCTGTCTTGGCTGTCAACAGTGGCGGGGCCTTGGCTTTGCCTGTAGATTTGTTCGAGGAACTCGCGTTGGCAGTGGCGGCAGCGGTAGTGGCAGCCCGTACGGACGTCTTGATCCCCTCCTTGGCTTTGCCTGTGTCTTTCGCGATAGCTGGGTTGTTTGTACTCCTGCTCGTGATACCGTTTGAAGCCGTCGAGCCGTGCCCGTTAACCACGGGTTTGGCTTTAGCACCCGCGTCGATTTCTGTATCTGGCTTCGCCGCGAGAGGCCGACTCGGCGTGGAGCTTCGGCCCTGAACCTTGGGGGTGGCGGCCGCTTTCTCTGCCGTATCCACCCGTGGTGATTCTGGAATTGGCTGCTCCCTGAGGCTGGTCTTAGGAGCCGTGTCCATCTTGTCGGGTATATTTGCCTTGTCGGCGAGCGTAGGAGGCGCTGCTGTGTCGGCCTCGCCGCTGACTTTACGTGCTGTGGATACGCTGGAATCACGACTGGGGTCGCGCTGGAGACCTATCCGGCCGTCTTTCTCAACAGCGATGAAGTTCGTCCGTATGGTCGACAGGGGCCGCGGGGACTCGGTGCCGGCTGTGAAATGGTACACATTAGCCTCTTGGACAGATGGAGAAGGGCGCCACAGCAGTTCAGACAATAGTCAAAGTCGAAGAGACCGGGCGGGCAGAATGGAGGGAGGCTCTCTCCTTACCTGCAGGTATTCCAGGTGATCTCCCACGGTCCGGTGGGCTGGTCTCCCCCTTCTGTTCAAACATGGCACGGAGGTTTTTGACTTGGCTCATGGTTGCGGTGTTTTCTCGGCCAGGGCCGGGACAGGCTGGAAGGCGTTGCTGCGGCCGCTCGGCCAGTTGGAATGGAAAGGAAAGTGCGGGTGGTGAACGAGATTCTTTGTGGTCGCGCTCGGGCGAGGACAGGAGCGCCCAAGCCTAAATTTACCCCTTTTCTCCCTTCCTCGTGAGACTGCTCTTGGGCAGCTCGAAATCGAGGTACCGCGTACCTACCTATGCACCAAGCAATTGGAGCTCCCCCGCGCTAACGGGAACTGGACTGGGCCGAGGCCTGCCGCCGTGATCAGCAACGCCAGGGGGGTGGGTATGGGCAGGAAGATGGAGCTCCCACTCGGCAAGACAAAGGCGAGTGAGAGAGTTGGGAGGAAGTAGGATCGAGGCACGAAGGGCCAGCGCAGATTTGCACCAGACGAGTAGTTTCTGCGGTGGTCCGTCAAATGTCTGGGTTTAAATTAGAGGTGCATTTTGGGAAGGGCTGGTCGTCCAGGGGAGCTCGCGCCTGGTGCGCCAGAGATCGTTAGGTTAGGTAGGCGACCCAAGTTGCCGAACCAATGCAGCAGCGCAGACGCCGCTAGCGGGGACGCGTCCAAGTCGCCTGGGAACTATGGGGAGGAGGAGCACGCGGCGGGCGGCCAGCAACGTTGGCCAAGCAAAGCGAAGTGAAGCAGGCGCAGAGTAGGACGGTCGCCCGAGCGAGGCGGGCGGTGGACGACCCTTTTATTCTGGCTACGGTTGCCCGGCTCCGACCCGATGGGGCGTGTGGTTTCAGGGGCAGGAAGATAGCCCACTGGAGACGCAGTAAGGTCTGGCCATTTTGGCGATGTGTTCATTCATGTTAACCTGTTTTAGCTCGGCAGAAGCGTTTGCAATGCGCCGCGCTTGTGCCATTGACCACCCTCTTTAGCTCTTTAGGAGAGGAAGGGGGGGGGCGGCAGCGACAGCTGAAGCATCAGACGAACCCCTCTAGTCCGCCCTGACTGAGACTTTGTCTATACCTACCTAGGTACAACATTACTCACCCTCGTAGGCCATTTGTCGACTCTTTGCCCCCGAGAGCCTGAACCCGGCCACCCCAGCCTAGCATGCTCCAGCCTAACCCCCGCCAAACACTTTCTCTGTAGACAGTCAGCTCCTGTGGCCCCGGACAAGGGGCCGTAGTGCGCCAGGCTATCTTGCCGGAGGATTTTTCCATGTGCTTGGAGGTCCCAAGGGGACTCAACCACCCAACTCATCCAGCCAATGTTTCAAGTTGAGCATTTGGCAATGCACCGAAACGGCCCCACAGTCTCCCGTTTGCTGGGCTGCCTTTAAAGGTACCGTGCCTTTAGTAGGCAAGCAAGGCAAGGTGGGTAAGGTACCTTGTGTACTATGTCAAGTACTGCCACCTACCAAAACATTGGGTGGAGCCCACGTACCTAGGTACCCTTGCGGCGGCTCAGGAGGTGCGAATAGGATGCGAATTAATATTACTACGTAGGTCTTCTTTTTTTTTTTTTGTAACTGCGGATAGGGAAGGCAAGGTGCAGCAGTAGGCAATACATACCTAGGTGGGTACCTGCTCCCTAGGCTACACTTCGTGGTGCCAGTCGGCAAGCTCCGCCCGAATGAGCCCAAGACCCACTTAAAAATTTCGAGATCTCGACCAGTTCACGGAGCTCGACCGCGCTGCCGTGGCTAACTTGTCACTTCTCGTCCTTCCTTCCACTACCCCCTTTCTTTCTCTTTTTGCTCACTTGGTTCCCTCTTTCTTCAATTTGCGAAGATGAGGGCCTGTCGGGTGGTGGCAGCCATCAACCGCGGCAGGGGCCATGCTTTGCGCAATAGCCCTCGTCACTTCGGTCTAGGCTGCAGCCCTTCGTCTGTAGTCGCGTCGTCGCGATGGACCATTGTCCAGCTCCGGCTCGAGGGACGTCGTAACTTCAGCAGCGCCTCCAATGTGAGATCTGCTGGGGCAGGCGCTGCACATGCCGCGTAAGGACAGCACCCAACCTGCCTCTTTGCTCCTATGCGACTAACAATATGTTTGCTTCAGGCTTAAGCAGGCACAAGACCTCGCCGCAGCCAACATGACGCCGGAGGCGGTCGCCGCACGGATGAGCCCCGAGGAAGCTAAGAGGTTATCCCAGGTCCGGAACATTGGCATCGCTGTAAGTAGACCGGTACTTTTTTTTTAAGCTAGACGTGTGCTCCTCGGGCAGAGCTGACTAGGCCAGGCGCACATCGACAGCGGCAAGACCACCGTTACAGAGCGAATTCTCTACTACACTGGGCGTGTCAAGGCCATCCACGAAGTCCGAGGACGGGACGGGGTAGGAGCCAAGATGGACTCCATGGAGCTCGAGCGCGAACGAGGCATCACGATCCAATCCGCCGCCACCTTTGCTGACTGGGTGAAGAGGGAGGACGGTGAGGATAAGACTTACCACATCAACCTCATCGATACCCCTGGCCACATTGACTTCACTATCGAGGTTGAGCGTGCCATGCGGGTACTAGATGGGGCTGTCATGGTTCTGTGCGCCGTCAGCGGCGTGCAGAGCCAGACTATCACGGTTGACCGCCAGATGAAGAGATACAACGTGCCAAGGATCAGCTTCGTGAACAAGATGGACCGCATGGGCGCAAATCCCTGGAAGGCTGTCGAGCAGATCAACACTAAACTCAAGATCCCCGCCGCTGCCATCCAAATCCCCATCGGCTCTGAGAAGGAATTCGAAGGCGTCATTGACCTGATCGAGATGCGAGCCATCCGCAACGACGGCCAGAGAGGAATCAACATCAAGGTCACCCGTGAGATCCCTGAAGAGCTGAAGGAGCTGGCCGAGGAGAAGAGACAGGTCCTGATAGAAAAGCTCGCCGACGTCGACGATGAAATCGCCGAGCTGTTCCTCGATGAGCAAACGCCCACTCCCGAACAGATCAAGGCAGCGATTCGAAGGGCGACTATCGCACTCAAGTTTACCCCCGTCATGATGGGCAGCGCCCTTGCCGACAAGTCGGTACAGCCAATGCTCGACGCCGTCTGCGACTTTCTCCCCAACCCGTCCGAGACCGAGAGCACCGCCCTCGACCGCACCAAGGGAGAGCAGCCCGTCCAACTCATCCCCTATAACTCGCTTCCATTCGTCGGACTCGCTTTCAAGCTGGAGGAGAACCCTTACGGCCAGCTGACCTACATTCGTGTGTACCAAGGCTCCCTCAAGAAAGGTACCTTTCTCTTCAACTCGCGCAACAACAAGAAGGTCCGTATTCCCCGCATCGTCCGCATGCATTCCAACGAGATGGAAGATGTTGCCGAGATTGGAGCCGGTGAGATCTGTGCTGTGTTCGGTGTCGACTGCGCTTCGGGCGACACATTCACCGACGGAAACCTTCCATACTCCATGAGCTCAATGTACGTGCCCGATGCCGTCATGTCTCTCTCCATCAAGCCCAAGCGCAGCAGTGATGCCGATGCCTTCAGCAAGGCTATCAACCGCTTCCAGCGCGAGGACCCGACCTTCCGTCTCCATGTCGATGAAGAGTCCGAGGAGACCATCATGAGCGGCATGGGGGAGCTGCATTTGGAGATCTACATTGAACGTCTGCGCCGCGAATACAAGGTCGATTGTGAGACGGGACAGCCCCGAGTTGCCTACCGCGAGACTATATCCCGCCGTGCCGACTACGATTTCCTCCTTAAGCGCCAGTCCGGCGGCCCTGGTGACTACGCTCGAGTGATGGGCTGGATCGAGCCCAACAGCGAGAGCCCCGAGGCCAACCACTTTGAGACGCAAGTAGTCGGCGGGACCATCCCCGATAAGTTCCTCACTGCCTGCGCCAAGGGTTTCGAGGAGGTGTGTGAGAAGGGACCGCTTCTCGGCCACAAGGTCATTGGCACCTCGATGGTGGTCAACGACGGCGCAACCCACGTCACGGATTCCAGCGATTATGCTTTCAACCTTGCAACTCAGATGGCTTTCCGCAAGGCATTCGACGAGGCCGGCGGTGCCGTCCTCGAGCCTCTGATGAAGACTACCATCACCGCTCCCAACGAGTTCCAGGGCAACGTGCTCATGATGATGAATAAGCGTGGCACGATTGTCGACACCGAAATCGGACCAGATGACTTCACGCTGGTTGCTGACTGCAGTCTAAACGCAATGTTTGGCTTCAGTTCGCATCTTCGTGCTGCCACCCAAGGCAAAGGCGAGTTCAGCATGGAATTCAGCCATTATGCCCCAGCCCCCCCTCAGTTACAGTAAGTGCCCTAACCCATGTCTGTTGCCGGGGTTCAAGAGCTCCAATGTGCTAACGGCAAAAATGCAGAAAGGAGCTGGTGGCGAAATACCAGAAGGAACTCGAAGCGAAACGGAGCAAGTAGGTTCGATCTGTACGATAAATCTTGTACGAAAATGTGCCATAGACACCCTAGACATGTCATATATAGACAGCTTGACGGCATATGGCCGAACGCCCTTGACGCACTCTCTCCTCACGATCTTGCTGGTTCAACTGCTGCTCTCTGGTGATGGGCTCGGCGTACTGGCTGACTGACCGGATCACCGGCGAAAAGCAACAGGAAGGGGTTGGCTTGAATCACCTAAAGAATAGATATGTTATGCCTCGTTCAATAATTTCGATAATCGAATATTCTTAGTCCATGTGGTTCGTGACGACGGCTAAACTCATTGCCTGCTGCGGCCTTATCACCCAGCGGCCGTAAGATGTAGTCAGTCCAGATCGGGCCAGGTTGGCAAAGCAAGCCATATCAAGCCCTTCCATTACAAGCAAGCCCTCTTTGTGAGGCGAGGGGTGCGATCTCATAGTAGCCTGTGATCCCGACATCACTCTATGGTGCTTTACCGCCCGGCAAGCATTACCACGTAGCCTAAGTGCTAGTGCGTCAAAGACCTATTAAAAGATGCGTCCGATCTTAGAAAAAGAAGGGGAGGCCAGAGCCTATCACCACCAAGGCGGCAGCGACACCGATGACCGAGAGCCTGAGTGGTACAGACTTCTCGCCGGCGGAATCCTTGGTGGATGCACGAACCGCAAAACCAGACTTGGCCAAGTAAACCGGGTTGGTGAAGGTCGGCTTCTGGGTGGCGGCAGCTTGGCTTGGGGCCGCGGTAGCGGAAGGGATGGTTGCGTTAGCGCTCGGGAAGGGGACGATATTGCTGTCGGTCGCGTTGAAGTCTGTTGGGGCGATTCCGATCTCATTGTTGGCCAAATCGTATACTACATAAGCAGAGCGTAGAAACGTATCGCCGAGGAGGAACGTCGCGCCGCTTTCGGCACTGAAGTTCTGGACGCCAAACGAGCACATGTCCTGGCCTTTGTAAATGCCGTCCGAGAAGAGCGGGTTGGGCCCGTTCAAAGCCAGATCCAAAACCAGCTCGTCCATGTTGACGGTGATACGAGGGCCGCTCGGGCCAGCAAATCCAAACAAGAAGTAGCCGGCCGAGTTCTGCATAGAGCAGGGGACCATGGCCAGGTCCCAATTCATGTCGTACACGGCGCCCACTTCTGTCCAAATCTGCTCCGCCAGGTCGGTAGGCAGATACGAAAGCGTGGTTCCCGAGTCGAGCACAACGGATATGGGAAACGACTCTGAGGTCAAGATGTCGCTGCCGCTGGAGCTGGTGGCCGTGAGCGAGGAAAGAGTGACCCGGAAGGATGTAAACAGCTCCGAGGTAGACGAGTCCGAGTTGATCTGTATCCGAGTCAGATCGCCATAGTACTTCTTCGTGTCGATGCCTCCGAAAAGGATGTTGCCGGTGCTAGCGTCCAGGTCGTTGAGCCAGAGACTATAGGCAGCCGTGTTGATCAGGCCCTCCCGAGCCATATTGAGAGGAAGGTTAGGATACGCGGCTGAAAGCCGCCGCTCCTCGCTCACGATAGCCTCACCAAAAGCGTACCCGATGCCAACAAGGCCATATGGAATATTAGTCTCGTTCCCCAGACCCATGGTCATGTTAGAGACGGATTCCCCGCCGATTGTAAAGACATCAGTGAAGTAGTCTCCTCGAGAAAAGGATCTATCCACATATGCGATGGAGAAGTCGCCAGAGCCTACTACCTGAAAGCTCGTTGACTGGCGGGCATCGACTGGGGAGACGAGTTAGCAACAGGTCATGCCAGGAACCTGTGTTTGCGTGTCATACATGATCCCAACGTGCACCCGTCACTAGCAGTGCTGGCCTCGCATACCGGTGCCGCGGAGGAGGGAACCCAGATATCACTCGAGCCCGTATCCAACTGCAGCGTGAAATCTTGGGGCGGCGTCCCTACTTTGCAGTTGACGAAGTAACCCCCTCGGTCGATCCTATTGGTCACAGTAGCCTCCAGCGTTGACGCCCTCCGTCTTAGCCTTGACATGTCGGAGACTGTCGCCGGCTCTCTCTTCGAGATTGCCCACTGCACCACCTGCGCCCGTGCAGCCCCAGCGAGTAGGGTGCCAGCTACTACCGCGCTGGATCCCTTCATCTCTGGAGGACGATTCGGCCCGTCCCGACGAATGGATGACCGCCGTACCGAGAGACTCAAGTAGGACAAGGAATAAACAGCTCCTTCAAGGGGGCAAGGCTCGATAGCCCACGGGAAGAGGCACGCCAGGTATATTACACTAGGAAGAAGGAATAGGCTTGTGAGAGGTCGTAGGTAAAGGAAGGTATTGTGAGGAAGGCTTCTACTTTAAAAGGGACCAAGAAGAGACATGGCTAGCAGCTCGGCGATGGCAGCGATCAGGGGAGGTTAGTAAAGTACTAATGGAAAGAGTTGCTGTGGTAAGGTAGTAGGTAGTTTAGCTCGACCCACTGAGCCAAGAGCCCAAGAAAAGAGGGAAGGAAGGTAAGAAGGGGGGGGGGGGGGGGTTCGAAAAAGTCGAGATCCCAAGACGCCGAGGAAAGGAGAGCTGCTGGCTCTGAACACCCTTGTATACTCCGTAGTCCACCACCTTGATACCAAAAAAGCATTGGCGCCAAGGGGGAGGCCAGGTAGAGGATCATCGATCGGGATCCTTGCAAGACATATGCTTTCAACTTCAACCCTTGTCCGCCTGCGCGACCCCAAGGCCCGACCGTCACACCCTCTGCAGGGTTGGACTGGAGAACAAATGGCTATTGCACTCTCGACGCTGAAACCCACAAGCCACAACCCCTACCTACATGTGCCCGTTGTGGCCTGGGCTGTTGCTATGTAGATTGTTGAACCCTTAGACTAGTCCACTTTTCTGAGCTGGCAATAAAGTGTAGCTTATGCGAAGCACGCCAATGAGAGGCACCTCGAGGTTCCGAGTTGGGCCTTGAGGACAACCGAGCGGTTTCTGCTAGAAAAAGATGGGGACGGCCCGGGGTTACAGCAGCGGCTCCCTTCCGATCTCTCGCGGGATGCCACTTCTCGAAGGCCATATATGAACCAATGTCCTCGTGAGGCGCCACCATGCTTAAGATCGAACCCCAGTGTTAATCTGCTAGGTAAACGAACTACCAACCCCGATAATGTAGCCCGTATGGCCACTAGCCCCCTCGAACATTTGCAACCGGGCTGGTGTCCCTTGTGGTGCGAGGTTGCGCTTGCCACCGTATGTTGGGAAGCGGGATCTACGGTGGCAGCGCGGACTCCAATTCCCCAGCTTCGTTCGCCGCCAAGCTTGAAACTAGTCTCCGGAGTGTGGATGTTTCAGCCACACCTCGTTCTTCGGGGGGCGCACCGGTCAACTACTTCCCGGCGAGTGGGCACACGAATAATTTGGCATTCATATGTGTTAAGTGGTCAGCCAGCCCGTTGCTCATTCTATCGCGAGCGGCTCGTTCGTATTCTCGCAATCCCAGTAATGATGGGCGATGCCTGAACTCGTAGCTGAATATACTTCGGAGCTAGGAACATCCCATCTACGGCGGTGATTAGATTGTGGCTTAACGGCTTCAGGCCCCAGTCACAGTGCATATTTTCCCTTCCCCTAGTTGTGGAGCGGGTCTATATTGTCTTTGTTGCATTGTTCTCGATAATAATCAAGCTGCTCAGCAATGCAGTCATTCAACAGGTCAGAGCACGTAGAAACCCTACCAAGGGGCCTCCCATGCTTCCAAGCGAGACGGCTCGAGGCAGCGTGTAGCCCCGAGTTGCTCAGAGCAAGTTCTCCTCGACAAACTGGCCAAGGCGTTTGAGAGCTTCGGTCAAGACTTCACTATGGCATACGTAGCCGATCCGGACAAACCCCCTGAATTTCTTGCCTTCGCCGAAGCAAGGTCCGGCTGGAAGGAACAGGACCTTCGTCTTTCCTAGCACCTCAAGTACGAAGGCAGGATCGTCCACGGGCTGGCCCCGCTTCCGGAACTGAACCAGGGCAGTGGTGCCCGCGGTGGGCTTGACCCACGAACAGGTTGAGCTATACTTATCGACAAAGGCACTTAGCCGGGCGAGGTTTGACCGGGCTAGCGCTATATTTCTCTGCATTAGAGAGGGAAAGACGGCGTCAGAAAGCGCGTAGCAGGCTACCTGGTCGTCGAGCTGTGAGACGCTGATGGTCGTATAGTCTCTGGCTTTAAGGACTAGATCGATGATAGCGGCATCCCGGGACCCGATCCAACCAAGCCTAATGCCAGCCAAAGCATATGCCTTGGACATGGATCCAGTGGCGATAGTCTTGTCGTATCCGAAGGACAGGACCGACGAGGGTGGTGTCTGTCCGTCGGGTAGGGTGTGGTAGAGGGGGCTGTACACTTCGTCGGCGAGTACAGTGATGCCCCGGGTTCTAGCAAGAGCCACAATGGCCTTGAGGACGGGGGCTGGAATCGTGGAACCTGTGGGACTACCAGCACCTAGAGTTAGCAGCTGCCCGATGAGTTTGAGCCATGCCTAAATAATTCGGCTTGGGTACCACGCGGTCGCGGCTGTCTCTTGGAGGACCAATTATGAAAGCTAAAAGGAGCAGATTTGACTCCGAAATACCTACTTGTTTGGGTTGTTGACGACAATGAGCTGCCTTGATCAGTCCTTGGCCTTCTAGAAGGAGGAATTGGGCTGTCATAGATTCTCATGCGGCTAGTTCTACCTTTGTATTTGCTCTAATGAGCCTCTCGAGCTCGCTGACATTGGGTATGTAGCCATGCTCTGGTTTCAGCTCCCACAATGAAACCTCAGCCCCTAGACTTCTCGGGACCGCGTAGAGCTGTGCATAGGTGGGGTGGACACAGACGACGTGGTCGCCGGGGCCGACAAGAGAGTAGAACACAAGGAAGTTGGCGGCAATGGCTCCTTGGGTGATAACGATGCTCTCGGGGGAGAGAGGCTCCACGGCGTCCCGTCCGAGCTGGGAGGCGACTCGCTGACGGAGCTGCTCCGAGCCCCGGATGGCGCCATATGTCAATTTGGTCGAGAGCGTCAAGGGGCCAGGGGCGGTCTCGTCCTTGCACATGCCCACAAGCTCATCGATCGACACCGAGGCTGCACACGTCTCGGCGATATCTAAGCACTTCCAGAGTCAGTGATTCGCTCAAGCGAGGCTGAGACATGCCTGAAGGCCTCAAAGCGACTGCGCATTCACGAGGCAAAGGGGGAAAGCTGAAAGGGTCTCTGGAATACGCAACTCAAGACGCCCGGTGTTTGTTCATATCTGTCCATCCATTGTTCGACCTCGAACGGCTCGATGCCTACCATGTTGGCTGCTGAGGACAGTCTAATCGTTGTATCGGCGTGACCAGCTGGGGATGGAGACTACCGGAATTAGCAGGGAGAGAGAGAGAGTGTGTGTGTGTATGTGTGTATGTGTGTATGTGTTGTATCTGTCAACTCTTTTGCAAGTCTCGGAGGTTCTCGTCGAACCACCGGGACCGGCCTGAAAGCCGCAGGCAGCCGAGGCCCGGACGAGCTTAGCCCGAAGGGTGACGGATCGGAGGGGTGCTGGATTAGCCAAAATACATGCCTTGCGCTGTAGGAGGATGAAGACAAGTTGCAACACCTAGCGCGCTCTTGCGTCCCAACTTACCCCGGCGTAATTATCTGGGGTCCTCGAGCGGGCTGGGTTGAGTGGTTGCGCAAAGCTTGCACAACCAAGCGTGGTGGCCGCTGCCGCCAGGGGAGAAAATGTCGCATGGCTTTTTCTCATGACAGTTCGTCTCATGACATTTGACGTATTGGTTGCATGCCTCCTGACGTGCTCTCACCCACCACCACGTCTCTGTCGTGTACCAGCATGAGCTCTGGCGCTCCCAGATTTGGTGGTGGTGGGGGTCGAGGAATCATCACGGCTGGTCCCACCTACCTACTTTGTACCTACAGTGCGGTACGGAGTACTAACCTTCGCTTCCTTTGTCCATCTTACACAGGGCAGTCACCATCGCCATACAGATGTGTAGGACGAAGTACCTACCCTGCCTATCTTACGTAGCCGTCAAACCAAAAGAGGGTCCGACGTCCGACTGAGTCGTTTGACATTGGCCGCAGGCACCAAACGAGAGAGATACCTTACCAAGGGATGCGTAACACACCAACCTCTGTAGGCTTCCCCGATCACTTCATACGCAGGCCCTCTAAGGCTCTGTGGCAGTGTGCTTTCCATCCAACGAAGGGCTGGATCTCGCTGCTGCCTCCCATCCCGCCGCGTGTGCTGGGGCGTAGTTTTGATAGGCCGTCGACCTCTTCCTCGTATTTATCACTTATTCCATACATAGATAACATTTCGCAAAGGCAAAAGAATAGTGAGGCTCTCTCTGGTCCTACCCTGTTGTTCCGGAGCACTTGCCCCTCTCACCGTAATAGGGCCTCTTCTTGGCGGTCGGTGCGCTAGCGGCTGCCCCACGACGGACCCATCGTCATTTTGGTGTGGAGCCCGCCTCCCCGCCCTCCTCCAAAACAGTGCTCGCTCCTAGTGGTTCGTCGGCCTAGCCACCTTGTCCAGCCGATAGCTGCTGCACCCCAACTCCAACCTTCCTTCCTGCGACCTGTCCAGGAGCGCCCGAGCAACCTTGAAGCAACACGACACAGGCTTCGTCGTTGGCCGACTCCAGCCCGGGAACCCATCGTCATCTCGCAAAAATGGTGTCGCACATAACCCGCGCGATCGCGGTGGCGGCGCTCTCCATGTCGGCCCTACCGACCCTCACGTCTGCCTACAGGAACTCGTCGTCAATCAACATGGCGCGGGCGCACATGTCGCTGATGGAGGACCGTCCCAAAGACTGCCCGCCATGGTAAGCTTCCCACCTCACCTCCTGCCCCTTCACCTTTGGTTGCTGCGATCTCGTCGCTGTGTGTGCCAAGCGCTGACGCGGTCCTCCACAATAGCTTCAACTGCCACCTGCCGGTGTATTCGTGTGGCCAGTTCTCCCCTTGCAACGAATTCAATGGGAAGTGCGACTGCCCTCCTGGCTTCGGCGGTGATGATTGCTTGGAACCTCGTACGTGATACGTCTCTTGTTCTGGCCGCCGGCATGCTGATTTTCTTTCTACCCAGTTTGCGGATCTCTGGCCGACGGGAGAGACCGACCGATTCGTAACGAGCCAGCCTGCGAATGCAAAGACGGCTGGACCGGCATCAACTGCAACGTGTGCACCAACGACCGTGCTTGCGACGCCCTAATGGAGACCGGGGAGGGGGGACTCTGCTATACTAGCGGCGAAGTCGTCATCAACAACTACCAGATATGCGATGTTACCAACCAGGCCATCCGTTCGATGCTTGGCGAAAAAGTGCCCCAGGTTACCTTCACTTGCAGAGCTGAGGACAAAACGTGTGACTTCCAATGCATGTCGCCCCGATCTCCCTTTGCCCTTTGCCCTTTGCTGATCTGCCACGCAGTTTGGGTCGACCAGCAGGAATCCTTCATGTGCCATCTCGACCAGTGCAAGTCCACCGCCACCTTCGACCCCAATGGCGTCAAGAACACGACTTCTTATGAGTGCGACAAGGTTGCCTGCGAATGTGTCCCGGATCGCATGCTCTGCGGTGCGGATGGCTCTGTCGATATTAGTGACTTCTTGACCATCGAGATCCAGGGACCTGCGAGCTTCGACTGTGTCCAAGAGCCTGGCCTTGCCAAGAAGTGCGCTTTCAGCGAGCCTTCCATGAACGACCTTATAAGCTCCATATTTGGCGACCAGAATATTCAGCTCAGCTGCCAGGCTGGCGAGTGTCTATACCACACTCAAGTCCCCGGTTATTACCCCGACGTCCCCAAGATCAATACTCCCCTCATCGCCGGCGTCATCGCCGGTTGCTCTCTCTTTTTAGTCGCCGTTATCCTTTTGACTTGGTACCTCTCCCGGCGAAGGTTCGGCTACAGCCCCCTCCAGCTGGACGATTCAGACGACGAAGCCATCAAGTTGATGACGGACCACAAGCCGGCCTCCCTTTTCTGGGATAATGTCTCGTACGAACTAGGCGACAGGCAGATTCTGAACGGCATCCAGGGGCTAGCTCATCCTGGTGAGATAACGGCCATCATGGGCGCCTCAGGCGCGGGAAAGACCACCTTCCTAGATATTCTTGCTCGCAAGAACAAGCGCGGCCAGGTCGGCGGTAACTTCTACGTGAACGGCGAGAAAGTAAACGATGCGGATTTCCGGAACGCTGTGGGCTTTGTCGACCAGGAGGACACGATGCTTCCGACTCTGACGGTGCACGAGACAATCTTGACGAGCGCTCTTCTCCGCCTTCCACGAGATATGGGCAGGGCAGCCAAGGAGCAACGTGTGACTGAAGTGGAGAAACAGCTCGGTATATACCACATTCGCGACTCGCTAATCGGGTCCGAAGAGGGCAAGGGGCGAGGCATCTCTGGCGGAGAGAAGCGTCGGGTCGGTATCGCGTGCGAACTTGTTACTAGCCCGTCTATTCTGTTTCTGGACGAGCCCACCAGTGGCCTAGACGCCTACAACGCCTACAACGTTGTCGAATGCCTTGTTACCCTGGCAAAAACCTACAAGCGGACCGTTATCTTCACCATCCATCAGCCCCGTTCTAACATTGTGGCCCTGTTTGACCGGCTCATCCTGCTGGCCCAAGGCAAGACTGTGTATTCGGGGCCTTTTCATCAATGCCAAGACTACTTCGACCACATCGGATATAGCTGCCCACCCGGTTTCAACATCGCCGACTACTTGGTCGACTTGACGATGCACGCCGGCTCTATAACCTCCTATGATGAAGGAATGGTGGTCGGAGACACAGCAAGCCTCGGCCAGAGCAGCACCACGGCCATCAAATCAATTGCTAGCGTTTCTGGTGGAAGCGTCGGGGATGACAGCACCGCGGAAGCCTCATCCTCGAGGCCCAAGGCCAAGCGTCGGGACTCGGTTAGGACCAGACAGGAAAGGGAGCTATATACGAGACGATGGCAGGCAGTTGACACCGCTACCTCATCCGACGCCGGCGAAGAGGTTGGTGCGTACAAGCTTCAGAAGCGCGACCCCGCAGCCGTCCCAGCTCATGTCGCCGACCTCCACGATCTGCCGCCGGCTGTGACGACAGGGACAGACCTCGACATCCTGGTGCACTCATATATCCAGTCGGACATCGCTGGCAACATCCACGACGAGATCCAGGATGCGGTCGACCGCGCCGGAAGCAGTAACGGGCAGAACTCGAACGGATACACTCCTGAGGGTCCGAATATCTACATTGGCGGGATGGGCAAAGGCTATGCACGGATTGGCTATCTCCGTCAGTTCGCAATTCTCTCCCAGCGCACTTGGAGGAACCTCTATCGGAACCCCATGCTCATGCTTACCCACTATGCCATTGCCATCTTACTAGCCGTGTTTGCGGGATTCTTGTTCTACGGCCTCACGAGCGACATCCCTGGTTTCCAAAACAGGCTGGGTCTCTTCTTCTTCATCCTCGCCCTTTTCGGGTTCAGCACATTGACATCCCTGAGCGTCTTCTCTGCCGAGAGGCTGCTATTTGTGCGAGAGCGGGCAAACGGCTACTACTCGCCCGTCACCTACTTTGCCGCCAAGGTCATCTTCGATATCGTTCCTTTGCGCATCATTCCACCCATCCTCCTTGGCTCCATCATCTACCCCATGACCGGACTTGTTGCAGACGCTAGCCACTTCTTTGTCTTCATATTAGTCCTCGTGCTTTTCAACCTGGCCGCCGCGACCATCTGTCTTTTCATTGGCATTGTATGCAAGGACGGTGGCGTCGCTAATCTCATCGGCAGCTTGGTGATGCTTTTTAGCTTGCTCTTTGCGGGCCTGCTACTCAACCACGATGCCATTCCTGCCGCGGCCGTGTGGCTCCAGTATCTTTCCATATTCCACTACGCCTTCGAATCCCTGATTGTCAACGAGGTCAGCCATCTGATCCTAATCGACCAGAAGTATGGCCTCGACATTACTGTTCCCGGAGCTGCTATTCTCAGTTCGTTTGGGTTCAACAATGGCGCCATGTGGATGGATATCATCAACCTGGGGATCTTCGGGGCCGTATTCGTGGTACTGGCTTATGCCGCTATGCATATTCTACTAGTTGAGAAACGGTAGCGAGCTCGCCATGCTGCACCCTCTTGTGTGATAAGAAGGTTTTCATATGTATGATAGTTCCCTTTTGAGCCGATAACTCAACGTCATCCGTAGACAGCGGACCTGGAAGCATCGGGGGCTCTAGTTCGCTAAATTTTCCGAGGAGCTCATCATTTTCTTTAACATAATCACCCAGAAAGCAGGTACCTACCAGATCACATAAGCGCAGGAGGATAGGAGTTGAGGCGTTTTCCCGGGGCCTATCGATCTATCATTCGTTCACACACACCAAACACAATAGCCATACACTATATTACAGTATATTCGCAATCTCATATTCCCCCCCATCCTCCCAACGCGGAGACAAGATGCTGATGCTATGCTTACATGACACGTGCCCTGCGAGTCCTCTCCGTGAATCTGGTCAGGCTGCTTGGTTACCGAGAACACGGAGTCGCCAGTACCAACTCTTGAGTTGCGTTTAAATTGCCAGCCTAGCAGCTCTAGTTCACTCCATCTTGCCGCCCATCAGTTCTTCAGCGAGCTGCTTCTGCCGATTTGTAGCCAGAGTGGACTTCTTCGAGTCCAAGCCGGTATCTTCCATCATCTTGCGCAGTTGCGTGATATTGATCGGCGGTCCAAAGCCCCACTGGCTCTCCGTCTTGTCCAGGGCGGTGTTAAGATACTTGGGGTTGTCGAATATGTCGTTCACTTTGGTCTCCAGCTCCGCCTCGTCAACGATGAAGTCCGCGGAAGCCATATAAAGCCTCGCCAGAGCATCTTGCCGGGCCTCGCTTTTCTGTGCCATTTTTTCCGCATGGGCCTGTCGCGCCTCCTCGGCGACTTGGAAACGATTAGGGTCGAGGGCGACCTTGGTCACCGTAGAGGTGGCCCCCAGCACTGTCGAATGCGATAGCATTTCGTCCAACGCATCTGGCCTGCGAGCGGCTCTTCGGTTGAACTGGAACTTGATCTGGGACCTGCGGCGCCGCTCCAAGTCGAATGTATGCTTGCGCTCCCAGAGCCCTTCGATACCCTCGGCAAGTGATTTGCGCCTCACCTCCGCCATCTCCCACTTTCGCAGTTGCACCTCGCTCTTGGGCTTGTCTCCAGTAAGTTGTTTCTTCGACAGCGGAGCGGTCCTCTCGACGAAATCCGGATCTAGCTTGCTCATGCCACCGCGCTGCCGGAAGATTTGACGCGGGCGCGGGAGGTGACCGCGAACGGGAGCTGATCGCTCCTCTGACGATTGGGGCGGTTCCGGGATAGTGATGTAGAGAGGAGACTCAGGTGGTACGACAATTCGAGATTGGACGCGGGTCGAGCTAAAGTATCGCGTGCTTGAAACCACGGTGGCAGCGGCGACTGCCCTAGTTTTGGATGGTATGGAGGCCATGGCTCGCGCCGAAAGCGCGCTGGGGAGACCGCATAGGGGCTGGCACCTTAACGGGGCAGGCATCTTGGACGGGATTTCTGCTCAAAATTGACGCTTCGTAGCCTCAATTGATGGCGGAGTCGATCAAGAACAAGGCAAAAGGAGAAAGGTGTAGTAAAACTGATGAAGCTTGGTACCAGCAGACCAGGCCCGCCCCTTCCAAGCTAGCGCTGCAAAAGAATTTACCCCTACAGTGAGAGTACTGCCTCCACTCACCGCTATTTTTTTTCTCAAGCAAAATTTAGGTCTGCAAGGCCCCGCCGTTTCTTTCTTTCTCTACAACCCTTTCCACCTGTCCGAGCACCAACCCGGGACCTGGGCGTCATTATCCAGGATGCGCACTGGAAAGAAAGAAAAGTCGAGGCTTGCCCGTCAGGGCAAGCTCGGAGACGGGATGGCGAACGTCAAGGTTAAGGGGTAAGACCTCCATTTCTACTGGATTTTCACAACCTGTCGGTGTGCAGATATCCACCATGGCCGTGGCCCAGCTTTTACGTTTGCCTCTAACAATTGAATAGGACAAACTTTTATACCACCGAAAAAAAGGCGAAGCTCAAGGTATTATTCTTCCAGGCTAATGGCATAGCTGTCTCGGGATACTGACGAGCTCAGAAAACATTGAAAGACACAGGCGCTCCCACCAGGAACAAAGATGGCAAGATTGTCAGGTTTGGACACCGGCTCTACATCTATCGTGATTTGCTTTGGTAGCTAACTCGTTTCCCTTGCTATAGCGCCGCTGTCTACCAGTCTCGTGAAGTGCCGACGGCGGTGATAGAGCCTAACAGGCGGTGGTTTAACAGCACTCGTGTCATCTCCCAAGAGGCGGTAGGCCTCCCGCCCTTCCTGATCAGTGCACCATAGGCACGAACTAATTGCCACATTAGCTCAGTAACTTCCGAGAAGCCATGGCTGAGAAAGATAGAGACCCAAATACTGTCTTGCTCAAGAGCAACAAGGTGGGCAAATTTATTGTCGGGGATAACTGAAAACGTGGCGCTGACCCGTGCAGCTTCCGCTCTCCCTCATCCGAGATGGCGATGAATCTCGTGGGGCATCGAAGCGTCGAACAAAAATGACGATTGAGACCTCTCCGTTCGCCGAGACATTTGGCCCGAAGGCCCAGAGAAAGCGTGTCAAGCTCGGTGCCGCCTCAATAGAAGAGCTCGCAGGGGAGTCTGAAAAGAACTTGGACTCATACCGCGACCGTCTTGAGCAGAAACGATTGCTTAGCGGGACTGCTGGGGCCGCCAACGATGAGCAAGGCTCGGGCCAAGAAGATGAGGGGGCTATCAATGCTGCCCTCGAGCCAATTTTCAACAAAGGCCAGAGCAGACGCATCTGGAACGAACTTTATAAGGTCATCGACTCTGTGGACATTGTTCTTCATGTCCTGGATGCCAGAGATCCCCTCGGGACTCGCTGTCGAAGCGTCGAGAAATACTTGAGGACCGAGGCTCCGCATAAACATCATGTCTTGTGAGTCAACTCCAGCCTATCTCGCATGGCTACCCATTGGCTCTTGCCCTGACTAACTTGGTATTAAAGCATCTTGAATAAAATTGACCTCGTACCGACGAAAGTTGCTGTAAGTAGACAACAACCACGATCCCCCTGTTTCAATATCGACGAGGCAATTTCACCGTCGACTTTCGCACCGCAGCAGTCATTAGTGGCGACCCCAAGAATCCTGTCAGGACACTCTCGCTTCATGCAATTCGCTATGGGAGACAGTCTGTTACATCTTGGGGAGATCAATATCCACCTCCCGCTGTTCTTGGCCCTTGGGCTGGGAACTGGCAGGCTCCGTTCTGGTGTCTTGCCATGGGAACCGGATGTGAATCAAACGAGTTGAAGGCCACCACTGCCTCACGGCATATCCCATGGTGCTCTTCTTAGTAGTGATTCATACATTTGTCTCATCAAATCCGTTGCTTCATGAATCGCAAAACGATAAATGCTAACCGGATGGACAGGCCGCTTGGGTCAAGACATTACAGAGTTCGTCTCCTCAACCCCCCCTCCCCCGAGCGCTTCAGAGAATGTCTATTCGTTGCAGCGGCATCGCCTCTCTTGAACTAGTTCTCCGGACAAGCCTAACTCACGATAGAGGAATATCCGACATGCGCTTTAAGGTCCAGCGTCAAGAACCCCTTTGGTCGAGGTATGAAAAATGATTCACCCTTCGTACCTTCGATAGCTGACTTGTCGAAGGGAGCTTGATCGACCTACTTAGGCAGTTCTCCATCCTCCACAAAGAACGCAAACAAGTTTCTGTGGGCTTGATCGGCTATCCGAAGTGAGTGCTACCACTAAATCTATAGAGATCTCACACGTTTATACAATTACTAACGGCCGTAGCGTCGGTAAATCATCAGTCATAAATAGTTTACGTGGCAAGCCAGTCGCACGAGTCGCCCCCATTCCGGTACAGCAGAACTCCTCCTCCTTTCGTTGGCCAAAAATAAACTAACAATTTCATCGTAGGGTGAAACCAAGTAGGCCACCTTTTAGGCTTTCCTTACCTGGGTTGCTCGCTAACGATATATAAGGGTGTGGCAGTACGTCACGCTCACAAAACGCATCTATCTCGTAGACTGTCCGGTATGATTACCTACATCCTGGTTCGTTGTTTAGCATGTAGACTAACTTGATACAGGGGATTGTGCCCCCTAACAACGATTCGCCCGAGGATATCCTTCTCCGGGGTGTGGTGCGCGTAGAAAAGTAGGACCCAGCGACCGTCGCCCTTGCTCCAAGATCGACATCTAGAACTAACGGGGCCTATACAGTGTACAAGACCCTGCTCAGTATCTAGCCGCTCTGATGGCAAAGGTGAAGCCGCAGCACATGGAGCGGACCTACGAGCTGAAGGGTTGGAAGGACTCAGTCGAATTCCTCGAGCTCCTAGCTAGGAAAAGTGGCCGCCTCCTCAAGGGAGGCGAACCCGACGTCGATGCAGTTGCCAAGGTACGTCTCTCCCCAATCCTCGATAACATCATGTCGTCATGGCCGTGCCCTAACTCTCCTCTCTGCAGTGAGTATTTTTCTCGGCTTTGTCCTGTCCTTGGTGAGCGTTACGGCACCATCTGTACCGCGTACTAATACCTCGCCAGGGCGGTCATCAACGACTTTATCCGCGGTAAACTACCTTGGTTCACCCCACCGCCTATACTGGAAGGGGACGGGGCCGTGAGGGATGGCCGAGAGGGCAGGCTTGGCGAGATGAGGAAACGCAAGCGTGACGACTTGGAAAGCGTCCTGGCCAGTGCTCCTGGGACTTCTATGGGAGCGTCCACACCGCCAAGTGGCGAGGCTGCAGAAGAGCCAGAAGACGACGATTTCGAAGGGTTTTCGAGCGAAGGCGAGACACGGGAAGGAACGGAAGTGGCAGATAAGCAAAGCACCCCTGCTAGCAGCGCTGGCGAAGAGGACATGATACCCCTTGACGATTCAAGTGAGGAGGAAGACGACGATGCCGCTTCTGAGAACGGCGTGGATGGTTTGCTTGAGGAATCAGCGGATCCCGACGAGTCCGAGGAGGAATTGGACAGTGTACCATGTCGAAAGAGACAAAAGAAGGCTAGGTGATAGGCCCGGCGTAGCGTCGGTTAGTGCATAGTAGCTTTCGCAGCCATCAAATGCATATGCGCCGGTGATACCTGCACCAACAACTCTGACTATCCATTCAGTGCGCGTGATCTTTCAAGCTAGTCGCTCTATTGTGCCAACGTTGAGCCTCACGTCCGTGATGCTCTCCATCGGTGGCTATGTGTAATGGCATTTCCTTAGGCGAATAAGGAAGAATGTATAGAGTGAGTCGGCCTCTGTATCAAGGGGTCTGGGTGTCTCTAGCTTCAATCGAGCCGCTTGGCCGGGGGGGCGAGGGGGGGGCCTATCAGAACTGCAGGAGCCCTCTTTATTGTTGGTATGTGAGAGACAGATGTTTTGTTCAAGGGGTAAGACAAGCCAAGCAGACTAGCCCCTTGAGTGAGTACCTAACTACTAACAGAGGAGGCAGATTAGCTTGCTAGGGGAGAGAAGTAAAGCCCCACGCATCCTCATCGCCCGCCACCTCCGACATGTAATACTGCGCACATTCTGCACGTTAGAACCCCCGCTCTGATTGCTGAGTGAGTACACCCACTAAACAGCACTGGATCCCCACCCCGATGACAGCATAGTGCCTGCATATTTCGCGTGATGCCGGTAGCCAAGTAGCGCAGTAGTCAAGTCGACTCTCGGCTCGCTCTGTTTCCCCTCCTCTCCAACAGCGCGCTCCTACAATCCATCCTTCCTCAGCGACCCCAGCCAACACGGTTGCCTTAACTTAACTCGGATCGTCGTTACGTTGGGCGAGTTATAAACCTCCCGCCACCGCCATCGTTACAGTGGCCCCATTGCGCGACATTCACATAATGGCTCTTCCTCCCAAGTTCAAGGGTGCTAGGCTCTTCCTAGGTTCGGATGTTTCGGCGGCAGCAGAACAGGTACACACGGTCGAGATCTTTCTCGACTACGTCTGTCCTTTCTCTGCAAGTAAGTAGGACTCCCGGTAGCTCAGCGGAAGCCAGCTGACCCGGGCCGACCCCTATAGAGCTGTTCAATACTCTCTACACTGCCGTGGTCCCCGCTATCCGCGCCAACGCGCAGCTGGCGGCCAGGGTGCAGTTCATCTTCCGCCAACAAGTCCAGCCTTGGCACCCGTCGTCGACGCTAGTCCACGAGGCGGGCGTGGCCGTTTTGCGGCTGGCGCCAGAAAAGTTCTGGGACTTCAGCGCGGCCTTGTTCAAGGACCAGAAGGCCTATTTTGACGTCTCGGTTGTCAACGAGACCCGCAACGAGACGTACAAGCGGCTGGCCAAGCTCGGTGCCCAGAGCGCGGGCGTAGACGAGGCCGAGCTGTACCAGCTGCTGGCTGTGCCCACCTTGCCAGCCAAAGATGGAAGCCTCAACATCGGCAACGCCGTTACCAACGACCTGAAGGTGGCCATCAAGACGGCCCGCCTAGTCGGCGTTCACGTGAGCCCCACTGTGATTTTCGACGGGTGGCCTGCCAACGAGATCAGCAGTAGCTGGACGGCCGACCAATGGTTGCAATGGCTTGGGAAGAACGTGGCGTGACTAGATACTGGTCTCGGAGAAGAAAAGGCAAGACTACAGCGTCAGTAGAGTGCGAGAGAGCATGGGGGTTTAAAAGGGGGGGAGGGGGGGTTCGCCTTCTTTCAGCACTGAAGATGGACGAGTCGAGCAAGGTAGGACAAGCAAGGCTGTATGAGAGGCCTAGCAAAGCTCTCCGGTATGGTGGAAATCATATCTACAGTAGAAAAGTTCCGGTTATCACTCGTGCCTGTTGGGCTGATCCACGATGTAGGCAGCCATTATCCAGAAAGAAACTCCTATTAAGAGGCCCCCGAGATGGTGACCAAGATCTCGCATGCTGTCGTCTATAAGTTCGACTATGCCCACGCATGAAAACCAGGGGAACCAATCATGGAAAAAGCCTGACGGATGCCACGGAAAAGAGGTGAAGATTGAATGCAGCCATCTCTTAGACACCCGGCCCAAACCCAATGCGAAGCAAAGACGCAAATGTGGCTATAGCAGCAAACAAGGGGAAAGGGGAGGGGAACGACCTCGGGGTTGATTATATACACCATTCGAGGAGAGCATATGCTTATCGGCTCAGGTCCTATCCAGCTTTCGGCGCAAATTCCTCGTACGCCTCATCAGCTTCTTGTACTTCTTCTTCTTCATCTTCAGCTTCCTCTGACGCTTGACGCTAATGGCCTCCATGCTGTCATCAGCACGCTGGCGGGCGTCCTCGTATCGTAGCTGTCGCAACGCCATACGCTCGAGAAATGTACGGGGGACCGAGTCCTCTTCAATGAGTTGCGGGCTGTGCGCCACCACCTTGTACTGACCATCCGCGTCTGTCGTCTCTTCGATAGTCAGGATCGCTTTGTACACGCGGGTTTGCATAGCCTCCTCAGCAGCCTCAGCCGGGGCTGTCTCAACCTCGGACTCGGCGGCTTGGGCATCGGGCGGCGGCGGGGGTCGGAACGGCAGAAACTGGCCGGACATGGCGTTGAGCTGGAGGTAGACGCTAGTCTCGGAGCCATCTGCATGCTTGAGGTTGAGCCTCGTCATAGCGTCATGAGCCTGGTCGTCAGCGTCCAGCTGCTTCCCGTTGAGACTCAGCTTGGACAGAGGCTGCTCGAGATCGTGGACCGTGTGTGACAAGGTCGAGATCACGTCGGAGGGTCTGTGCGACTTCGCGCGCTGGCTGAAGATCTCTGCAAAGGCATCCTCGGTGATGGTCTTGGGAAAGCTGTGGGTGACCGAGATGGGTCGGTGCAGGGAGAAGAAGGTCGAGAGCGCGAGGGCTACGATAACGGGGTTAGTCACCGCAAGGGGCAGAGGAAGGGCACACGGGCGCGTGGGTTGGGTTAGAACAGCCTAGCCAAATTACCTTCTTGTGAGAGATGCTGCGTGCTGGGTACGCTGGGAAGCGGCTTAGCGGCCGGTGCCGCGGCTTCTTTCGCCTTTCTCTTGCGCTTCTCTCCGGGGCTTTTGGAATCGCCCGACTTGGCCCGGTCCGATGAGGGATGAACCGAGGGCCGGGCCGAGAAGTCCTTGGGGCCGTTGTCCGGGCTAGACGGCTTCGAGGAGGAGAGACGTCTCTGGTGGGAATTGGGCCTGTACGACAGCGCGTAGGCGCCAGCGGCGCGAGGGACCGGAGAGGCGAAGGCGGCAGCAACGACAGGCGACTGCGGAGCGGCGGCCACTACACGACGCACCGATGGCGGCAGCATGATTGAGAGGAGAAACGCTGCCCACGAGAGGTGGGTCAAGCAGAGGGAAAGGAAGAGGTGCTGTGGCCGGAGGGCGGGCGACCAAGGACCACGAAAAGGATCGTGAAGGCGATGGTGATTGAGGTCACCGGTCCCGGTTTGCCATCGGCTTTGGGCTGCAGGCCTTGTTTGGCGGTCTGGGCTGGCGCTAACGCCACTCACATGACAAGACGCTTGGCATCCCCTTGCGCGCCATTTTTCTTCCTGACCCTAACCCTTCCGCACCGCTTCACAGCATTCACAAACCTACTTACCCCTAACCCTTGTCAGTCGCGACAGAGGCCAGAGTTTTCTCAGCCCAACACGGAGTGCAACTTATTCTCTTTTCAACTAAATAATGTTAGGGTAGCTACTGTACCGCTTGCCTGGGCAAAACGCATCGTGAGCAATCTTGTCCAGAGAAAATGGGCCCGCCTCACATAGCATCACCTTCCGCACTCTCATGGATGGGTCTGGGCCTGTGCCGAGCGGCAGGCTTCCGGCCGCTGCATTGATCGCCTGTGGGCAGGCTGGCTCGCAATTAGCACCCCCCCGGCTCCCGGCCGCTCTTGCTGTCCTTAGCGAGGCCGAATCTAGGCTTCGCTTTCGGGTGATCGCCCGCTGCGCACCGGAGCCCCTTCTCTCTCCGAGTTCCTTAGTCTCGGCCCGGGCCTGGAACTACGTGGCACCCACATTTTCCCATGCTCGCGAGGCTGCGACGGCGGAACCGCAACCACGCTAAGTCGATCCCCATCGAACGGTTTGCCGAACTTGGCCGTCGATGCGGCCTCGCCGTTACTTTCCTTCTTTCTCTAGCCCTGTTGATCTAAGACCCAGATGGTATAATCGAGCACATTTAGCCTCATCCTTGCGCTGGCTGTGGCAGGCGTTATCGGCCTCGTCTTCCTCTGCTACGGCCGGTTTCGGGAGCCCTGTGGAGAACGCTTCTGGACGCTGCCGAGTGTGAGTTTCCAAATTGACTCTCGCCCCGAGGGTAGGCACAAGGTGGTTGTCGCGACATGTTCCGGGAGGCTATTGTCTAGTAGCACTCGTGCATTGCTCTCATCGCCCGCGGGCAGAGCTCCAACCCAGTCCCCACAAAGGGGCTTCTCCAACCCGATGCCCGCTAAGATGCTCCCACATTACCCCCAACTGCTCCGACCATGGGAAGCATGGAGTATTCCACTTGCGGGGAACGTAGCCAGTAGAGCGACGATTCCTCGCGTCATTGCTATCCTGGGTAAGCTCCAACCCTGGAGGTCCGTCTTTCGGGGAATGGTTCTCCAACGAGGGTACTGGCGGAAGGACGGGGTGTGGACGCGACGTCTTCATATATAGTTCCCGACCGGCCGCCGCAAACTGCATCGTAGACCCCTCACACCTGGACCAACATCCAAGATACCCACAGCCCACCGCAAAGCCACCAGCAAGAAACAGGAGACTCCCTCGGACAAGATGGTCGCCAGACATCTCAAGACCGCCGCCGTAACGTCAGTCGACAATGCGGCTGCTTCCCAAAAGGTCTCGGACATCGTGAAGGGCGTCATCAGCGACATCCGCAACAACGGGGACAAGGCCGTGAGATCTTATTCCGAGAAGTTTGACAAATGGAGTCCGGACTCGTTCAAACTCTCCGAGGGGCAGATCCAAGAGGCAATCTCCAAGGTGCCGGAGCAAACCATTGCCGACATCAAGCAGGCACAGAGGAACGTGCGAATATTCGCTGAGGCACAGAGGGCTAGCATTAAGGACATTGAAATCGAGATCCAGCCCGGTGTCTTCCTTGGGCACCGAAACAATCCAATCACCACCGCTGGAGCGTAAGTAGCCCCAGGAGTCCGGCGCTGGTCTGGCCTCCTAGTGCATCGATCCTCTGAGAGACACGGCTAATCAGGGCTTAGGTACATTCCAGGAGGACGATATCCTCTTCTTGCATCGGCCCACATGACCATCCTTACGGCCAAGGTAGCGGGAGTCAAGCACGTTGTCGCCTGTACGCCGCCGATCAACGGGGAGATCCCGAATGCCACCGTTGCAGCTGCCCATCTGGCGGGTGCCGACGAAATCTTCATCCTCGGCGGCACCCAGGCCGTGGCTGCTATGGCCATCGGAACCGAAACCATCCGAAAGGTGGAGTTCTTGGCCGGCCCTGGCAACGCATTCGTAGCCGAAGCGAAGCGCCAACTCTTTGGGGAAATGGGCATTGACCTGCTCGCGGGACCGACCGAGATCCTGATTGTCGCCGACGAGCATGCCGACCCCTTCACCGTGGCGACCGATTTGCTGTCGCAGGCGGAGCACGGGCCTGACACGCCTGCCGTGCTTATCACAACATCCGAGAAGATCGGCCAGGAGACGCTACGGTTCATTGGCGAGCAGCTTAAGACCCTCTCAACCGCGCAGCTTGCTGGGACCTCGTGGCGGGACTTTGGTGAGATCGTCGTGGTGGACAGCCTGGACGAGGCCTACCAGCTCGCCGACGTGTACGCAAGCGAGCACGTCCAGATCCTGACGCAGAAGCCCAGGGAAGCCCTTGACAAGATGACAAACTACGGTGCGCTCTTCCTGGGCGACAAGACGTGCGTGTCGTACGGGGATAAATGTATTGGCACCAACCACGTGCTGCCTACGCGAAAGGGGGGACGCTATACTGGGGGTCTCTGGGTCGGCAAATATCTCAAGACCCAAACCTACCAGGAGGTCACTTCGGAGAAGGCGAGCGGCGAGCTAGGCAGGCTTTGCGGACGCTGCGCCCGGGCTGAGCTCTTTGAAGGCCACGCTCGTTCGGGAGACCTTCGGGCGCAGCTGTATCTGAAGGATCAGCACGAATGGATCGAGCAGGCGAGGAAGTGACCGAGGGGGTGGTGGTGTTGCGGGAAAGCTCGCTTACCAGCGGCCAGAATCCTCAGGCCGTACCTAGTGCAAGATTGCCAGGAAGTCGCCAGCACGAGAGATGCCCTGGGCAGGGGCAGTTAACAGACATGGAATACGGGCTATCGGCCAGCGCGGGAGAAGTCTCGAGATCCACAGCTCTCTGCTCCATCTTCCCTTCATTCTCTTTGTTTTTCTCTAGTTCTCCCAAGCATCTTAAAACTGCCCACGCCTCCAAGCCGCCAGGTCATTACCAAAACATGCACGCAAATCGAGTGCTAAGCTCATTTACCTAACAAAGGCATTGTCTATTGAGGTATAATAGCAAGTAGGTAGAGGTTGCATAAGCCAAAGTGCCCTGCTTTTCACCAGCCAGGTACCTGGGGAAGGTACCTGTTACAGCGTGCCTTACTCCGTGGTCGCTGCCGTTCATAGGTAAGGTACCTCGCGTAAGGTATGCACATAATGGGTGCACAGCTGGCTGTCCGCTTGCAGACCCCTGCTGAGCCAGCAGTGCGTTGTTAGTCAGCCGGTGCTTAGGGAATAAATTTGGGACATAGTTTCCCCGTCGTCGATGCCAGTGGGTTGAACCTGCCAGCTTAAGGGACCCCGGGCCTGTAAGATTCCATTGCTGGAGACGCCAGTGCTTTTGTCAGAGCGCGATATCAAGTGGACATGATGTCATGCAGAGCGGTGCCATTGTAAACCCCGCCGTAGTGGCTCGCCTCCTTCTAGAAGTTCCCACGAGTCGTCGCGCCAAGTCAAAGGCTGTATAAAGTAGACCGAATCCCCTAACGGGACCAAAAGAAGGCGGACCATTGCTTCTCCCAACGCGGCAGGTGGCAGACACAACCCACAGTTCGAGCAACCGTCAAGGCCGAGCCTAGCCTCGAAGCTCCGCCAGGCAAACCGCACCCAACTTAAGTCAAAGCTGCTTGGCTTCTTGTTTTCTTGAGACACGCACTCGTCGCCTCGAAAAGAACAAGCCATGGCAACCAAGATATTTTTGTGAGTCAATCGTTCGGTCGGATAGGGCTGGAGCCGAGACACTCGCTGCTGGGAGCTAACGCCGCCGGCCAGGACTGGTGTTACAGGCATGTTTACCTACCTACCCCCTTGCGAGCAATCACGAGGGACCAAAGGTCTAATATATAATGCGAGACGGTAGGCTACATCGGCGGTGATATCTTCCACGAGCTGTACAAAACCCACCCCGACTTTGACTACACGCTCCTGGTCCGGTCGCCGGAGCGTGCCAAAGTCGTGCAGGGGTCGTATCCTGGCTCTAACGTACACTTCGTCTACGGGACCCTGGACTCAGCCGATGTGATCGAGAAGGCTGCGGCCGAAGCCGACATTGTCATACGTACGCCGCCCTGTCTCGTCTCATTTTCCGTTTCTCTCAAATTTGGCGACAGCCAAACGGAGCAAGCTTCGTGCTTGCTACCAAGAGGTCCACCTGACACGATGAACAGACACGGCAGACTCTGCGGACGATGTCCCGTCGGCTACAGCCATTGCCAAGGGGGTTGCAGCTGGCCATTCCGCTGAGAAACCGGGATACTGGATTCACTTATGTGGTACCGGCATTCTACAATGGGTACACAAGAACGAGCCTACTCAGTGGGACGGCGAAATTGCTGACAGGCGTGCTTAGTACGACGAGACAAACAAACGCTACGGGCAGCCCCCTCTCCCCGAGGAAGCATACAATGATATCAAGGACATTGACAGAATCCTCAACCTTCCTGATCAGGCTCTCCACCGAGATGTCGACAAGATCGTGCTAGCGGCGAACCAGTCGCCTGCAGTCAAGACAGCCATTGTCGGCCCGGCCACCATCTATGGGGCCGGCCGCGGGCCTGGCAACAAAGATAGCCAGCAAGTATATTCGCTGGCACGCTTTGCTCTCAAAAATGGGTTCACTCCCGTGGTTGGCACTGGTAAGGTCGAGTGGGACAATGTCCATATCCAGGATGTTAGCTCCCTCTTCATCCTGCTCGTCGATGCGGCTTTGGATCCCCAGAAAAACCAGAATCAGGAGATTTTCGGCACACACGGATACTTCTTTAACCCGGCGGGGACCCATACCTGGGGTGAGGTGGCCGAGCAAGTTGTACGTATTCTGGACTCAATACTTTCCCTTTCAAGTTCACAGTTGGCCCACGGCTATCTGGTCGCGACCGTCTTCTGTTACGTCTCAACCACACTAAAGGCAATTACTGACTCTGGATGCGGCTAGGCCGAGGAGGTTGTCAAACAACGGTACCTAGCTGAGGCTCCGTTAAGGACAGTGAAGTACGAAGACATCCCCAACAAGTCGCTAGGCACCAACTCCAAGAGCGTAGGGGAACGAGCAAGCAAGTTTCTCGGCTGGAAGCCCACGGGCCCGTCTCTGAAGGATGAAGTCCCTGGAATCGTGGCAGTCGAGGCACGAAAGCTTGGTCTCAACCCTATCCAGTAAGTAACAACCAGTGAGCGCTTCAGACTAGTGTCGAAAACAAAGGAAAAGTCCCCATATCGCTTTATGCTGCCTGTAAAGTGTGTGCTACGGATATGATATGTCCATGGTATCATCACCCGTCAAACGTAAAATAGATCTTGACATCGACTTCGTTTGCCCAGCCACTCTCTAGCTCCATTTCATCCCAGGCAGCCTCAATGTCAATCTCCAGGACATTATTTGCTGCCTTGTTGATTGATACAGTATGAGGAGGGATTGGCTGGCCTTGTATTGTGACCATGAAGTCGCCCTCGATGCTGAGCTCCGGAAGGCAAGAAATGTACAGGCCTAGCCGCTATTGTGAGCCATCTTTGCTTCCTGATAGGACCTGGAGAGAGATCACAAACCTAATATGCCCAAAGCCTTGAGCCGAGTGTAAGTGAACAGTTTGCCGTTCTCAAGCAGCTCGAAGCTGCTGTTAAGGATGGCAGCGCATCCGCTCATCTTCCCAATCAGGCCCAGGTTGGCTAAAAACACCTTTCCCTTCACCTCGCCGTGGAATATCGACAGAGGGAAGGCCGTGAAAATTTCGTAACCCCTTACCCCGAGAGAAACGGGGAGGATGGACGTTGATAACCCGGTCTTCAACGGCGATGATACGAGCCCAGTCGAGTGAGCCCGAACGACATATTGCACCGAGGTCAGAACCCCGGGAAGGCGGCCTAATGGTATGAGATCCGTCAAGGGACGAGCCGAGATGTTGAAAACACCAAGGATCGGCGTGCCTGTGGCTGCTCTTCCTGCACCCCGCAATTTGTGAGCAAGGTGTCCGGTACTTGAAACACAGAGCCACTTACCGTGATATGCACATATCTTAAGCAGAGAGTCATCGTCATAGCCCACGTATTGGTCAATAGTTCGTCCCAGAACACTGGGCCGGAAGACGACCGTCTTGCCCCGTGGGGTCCGTCCGGTCATTTGACCGATCAGGTCTACGTTGTGCTGCCCCGGAACGTCTGTAATGTAGATTGGGCCGCCGCTCACGCACCTTGAGGCAGCATGAAATCCCGAGTAATCGTGGACCGTCTGGAACATGTCCCAGTCTGGAAGCATGTTTAGGTGCTGGGTGAGCAGGCTATTGTGGGCATTGGTCCAGACATGCCACGGATGGGACGAGGGAATGGCGGGGAAGAAGTCGTCCGAGTTTCGACACAGGACCGCTGGCCGGTTGCGCGGAAGCTGGGAGTAGAAAAGTATCTGAGGGGTCTGCGACATGCACGAGATGGCTTTAATACTGAAGTGTCGGAGGGAGGAAATGGTCCAGGCATCCAGGTATGTATGCATCAGCTCACGGCGCACTTCAGCACTCTCCCAGGTGTCCATCATAAACTGCGCATCGGTCTTGACCCCATCAACTCCACACGAGACAAGAAAGCGATAAAAGTCGTCGTAGAACTTGTGTACGTCCTCTTTCGCGACAACGGTCATCGGACCACCGATGGGAAGGTTCCGGCGCTTGGCGTCTTCGCGGATAACTCGAATTGTCTTATACTTACTGGCAAGCTTACCATCCGGGGATATGCCGGCCCAGTATCCCAACAGAGCGTGCCATACAGCAATGTGCTCGATGTTTTTGTGCTTGGACCGGATCTCAGTGATCGTTGCCTTCAACCCGTTGGGGAAGGCGTTGGGCTCGGCCTCGAAATCGTTCCATCCATACTGGAACTGACCGTCCCCGTTGTAGTCAATATTTTGCCAGTTGTCGTCAATGATAAGGCTGGTGATGTTAATATTGTGCTTGGCCAAGGTGTCGACGGCCTCCACCACCTTTTCATGCGTCAACCGCTGGCCGAGGGCATTCCACGTGCCTCCTGAACTTAGCGAATGATTTCGAAACCGAGTTGGCAGTAAAGATCCCCGAACGGAAACTTACAAAATCCTAGCCCGTCGTACCAATTCTCATACCATTCGGGCTTGACATCGTCCCGTAGAGCCGTCATCTCAGCATCAAATTCCCCATTTGACTTCGTGCTGGCCTGCACGAGCTCACGAGCTCGGTACATGACCGTGGCGTTAGCCGACTCGAAGTCATCTCCGACAGCAATCAAGACTGTAGCTGTTCCAGGCGCGGTGCCGTCATGACGGACCTATCCGGATATCGGCGTGTTAGACCTGCCTATGGTTTCCCTCTTTTGCACTAGGGAGGCAACTCGCCTGTAAGTTGACGTGCCGGGAACCACCGCTGCGAAAAAGGGTCATTGTATCAGTCAACCCGCTGATTCCAAGCAGAACCATGTGTTTTCCAGCCGGTGAGAGGAACGAGCAGAGGACGGCGTCCTTGTCGAGTTCGAAATCCGTCTTGCCATGGCGAGGTGCAAGCCAGGGATTCCATATTCGGACCAAGGCAAACCATCTATGCTATGTCAGCACTAGTTGCGATCACGGTCTCTAATACAGAGCAGCATCCAGGTAACACAGCGGTCGCTAGGCGCACGAGGGGATGTAAGATGGCCCCCCTGGACGATGGTCCTTACCTAAGGAAGCTTCCCCAAGGGACCCCCAGAGGAATGTCCGAAAAGGTGGACTTGTCATCCTGGGTACCAGGAACGGACGCTTCCACGGACCACAGGCGAGTTCCTGGACACTGGCTCATGTGTGACTTCCACTTGAGCTCTGGGTTCAGGCCGTGAATTAAGTCAGCTAGATTGTCCGAGCACTGCTCCAGTGCTGGCTTCCCGTCGACTATGATGATGCCATCGCCTATGCTTTGCTCGTCCCGAACCCACCTCCAGCCTTGCTCGGGCCCCTGGCGGAACTTGACTGTGAAGGTCAGAGAAGACTGAATCGGCAGGCGAGCGGTGAAGTAGAGGCGAGCGAGGTTGCTATCTAGTATTTGTAGCGAAGCAGGGGTGCTGTCCGGGACAGCTTGAACCAATGAAGTCTCGGTCCACTCAACGCCGCTCCCGGAATGCCACAGGGAGAGTTCCCAAGCTCCGTGGCCCAAGGCCTTAGGCACCTCGAGGACGGCGTAGACCTCGACATCCCCATTCCTCACCTGCGAGACCTGACCCAGGGGCGGATGCGTCGAGATGAAGGCCATCTGCTCCTCCGGGACGGGATCTGGGGCGGGCTTCTGCTTGGGTACAAACACCGCCTGAAAGACTTCCCCGAAGTCGTATGGCTTCTCAGACATCACGAGGGTAAGATCAAAGACCGGGAATCTGGAGGGGTGCGGGGGTTCGGGGTATCAACACTCGGCCCGGGTTGAATGGCCTTGGCAGGAGACGGTTGTGACAACGGAGGGAGAGGCGGAAGGGAGATTAGGAAGGAAAACTGCAAATGTAGGTAGACGGCATCAAGTGCCCGAGATTTGCACATTGCTTGCTCTTGTACCTCGCAGACAGGCACCGGCTACTGGTCCTCTGTCCCACCGCCTCATGGAGTGGCCGAGTACTTTGGCCGAGTACTTACGGAGTAAGTGCCTCTTGGTAAGAAGGGCTGGCCAATGAGAAGCCCCGAATACCTCATTACAAGTAATAACTATGGAGCGCCCGGGGTGATCACAAGACCGAGTGCATGTATTCTCAGGGCACCGAGCCAGATAAATATTGCACAAACACACAGGGGGCCGCCGAGAACGGAGACTAGCAGAGAGCTGGAAATACGCGCGTGCTTGTCTGAAGGGCTTTGAAACGGGCCTAACCTAGGTATAATTGCTCTTTAAGCCAGGTATCAAGGTCGGAAAGGGGCAGAAGGTACCCGAGGTGTTGCTCCATCGAAAAATCACGTGACATAAATTTTGAAGCTTTCTAGCTTGGTCCGGGCGTTCCCGAGCATTGCCTTGGGTGAGGCAAAATCGACGACTTTTTTTGATTGAGCGAACCTGGAAGCTTGTCCACTCCTTCAGCACCGCACACCTCTATCCCACCACCCTTCCCCATGGCGTCCCGGAGACTTGTTCTGAAGAACCTGGCGCAAGGCCTGCGTGGCCGAACCGCATCAGGGCTCTCTGTACCCTTCCGAAGAGGCCTCGCGACGCCCGTTTCGGGTCCCATCAAGGCTGAGACCACCACGCTCAAGAATGGCCTCACCGTGAGCAATCCGCCCCCCAACCGCTCCCGCCGTCCTCTGCTGATGCCAATTGGCCTAGGTTGCCACTCAATACTCCCCCTATGCCCAGACTTCGACCGTCGGCATGTGGATTGATGCCGGTTCCAGGGCAGAGACCAACGAGACCAACGGCACCGCCCACTTCCTCGAGCACCTCGCCTTCAAGGTACCACCACCGCGTCGGACCCGGCCCCATACCGTGTTGATTCAGCAGCGGATAACTAACCAGCATCGGCGTAGGGAACGAGCAACCGGACCCAGCGGCAATTGGAGCTCGAGATCGAGAACATGGGCGCCCACCTGAATGCTTATACCTCGGTTGGTAACCCCGACTGCGCACATCGTCTCTGCTTTCCGCTCACCATAGAACCCACAGCGCGAGAACACCGTCTACTTCGCCAAGGCCCTCAACGAGGACGTGCCCAAGTGCGTTGATATCCTCCAGGACATCCTGCAGAATTCGAAGCTCGAGGAGCAGGCCATCGAGCGGGAGCGCGATGTCATCCTCCGGGAGTCCGAGGAGGTCGAGAAGCAGATCGAGGAGGTTGTCTTTGATCACCTCCACGCCACTGCCTACCAGAACCAGCCTCTTGGCCGCACTATTCTCGGCCCTCGGGAGAACATTCGTGACATCACCCGCACCGAGCTCGTCAACTACATCAAGAACAACTACACCGCCGACAGGATGGTGCTCGTCGGTGCTGGTGGCATCCCTCACCAGCAGCTTGTTGAGATGGCCGAGAAGTCGTTCGAAAAGCTCCCGGCGACCAGCCCCGAGACTAGTGCCTATCTCTTGTCCAAGAAGAGACCCGATTTCATTGGCTCCGACGTGCGGGTGCGTGACGATACGATCCCGACCGCCAACATCGCCATCGCCGTAGAGGGCGTTAGCTGGAATGACGAGGACTATTTCACCGCCCTCGTGACTCAGGCCATCGTCGGCAACTACGACAAGGCTCTCGGCAACGCTCCTCACCAGGGCAGCAAGCTGAGCGGGTTTGTGCACCAGAACAACCTTGCCAACAGCTTCATGAGCTTCTCGACTAGCTACAGCGACACTGGGTAAGCCCCCCCCCCCTTGCCCACCGTCCTTCCTGTTCTCCGATGTAGTCGTTCTGCTTACACATGGCTAGTCTCTGGGGCATCTACCTTGTCACCGATCAGCTCACCCGCGTTGATGACCTGGTTCACTTCACCCTCCGAGAGTGGTCTCGCTTGTCGAACAGCGTCACCGAGGCTGAGGTCGAGCGCGCTAAGGCCCAGCTCAAGGCTTCCATCCTCCTTTCTCTCGATGGAACCTCCGCTGTGGCCGAGGACATCGGCCGCCAGATCATCACCACTGGCCGGCGGATGAATCCGGGCGAGATCGAGCGCCTCATCGACGCGGTAACGGAGAAGGATGTTATGGACTTCGCCAACCGTAAACTCTGGGACCAGGACATCGCTGTTAGTGCTGTGGGCAGCATCGATGGTCTTTTTGATTACGCAAGACTCCGCGCCGACATGAGCAGAAACTTTTAGACAAGGGAGCCAGGGACCTGGGGTTCGGTGTATTATAGCTAAGAGGCACGCATTCCGGCCCATTTGTACTGTAGGGGAGGCAGTAGACATTGAGCAATCGACTCGCTTGACTCTAGTTGCCTACCTTGGTACGACCCACGTTACGCTCTTGGTTTTAGTGCGGCGAGAGCCACGCTGCTTTTTATTATGTCATAGAGAATAAGAGGGATGTTGTAATAGCTGCCACAGATATTTACAGAGGTATATATTCGTACATCCATGCTCAATCGAGCCTCCTCAGCCAACTGCAGCCAGTTTCAGTGCAGGGGAAGATGCCGAATTTCCAAAGGAACTTGACACCCCTCGGTGGCAAGGCGCGGTTACACCACCCATATTTCGTGGTTAAAGTCAACTTGGGGCCAAACTAGCGCTTCACGCAGACAATCCCTTGGAAACACAACATCCCAGTTCAAGGAGAATGGTCTAATGGTGCTTAAGACTGGCACAAGCTCGGCGCATCCTTGGGGTTAGCCCGACGCCGCCGAATCACCGTGCCGGCCTGGTCTGCGATCTGCTTCGCCTTGCTGCGGTACACCCGAGTGCTCATGCGTGCGCCTCTCTCGCCATCGGAGGGGGAAACGGCCGAAATACCGTGTCCGAGGAGTTTATCTGAGGTATTGTAGCCGAGCAGGGGGGCTTGGCTCGCGCACAGATTGTCACCATTGTTGCCGTGGCGTCTATATCGGGCAGACATCTTAACAGAAAGAGCTGCCAAGGCGCACACCTCGCCACTTACAGGGTTGAGGAGGATTGTGGTGGCTGAGGCTACATACACATCCAACCGTTTACTGACGTGGCTAGCAGCGGCGGTCTTGTGGTTTCTAAGGCTCTAGCCATCGGTAGTTCTTGCCCAGCCGCCATCCCCTCATGGCCAAGGCTGGGCACCGGTCATCTGGAAGGACGAGGTAAAGAAGTAGAAGGGGCGTACAGAATAACGTGATGAGCGAGGCCTGAGGCCTGAGGCCTAAGCGTGGCAAGCTCCCATGGGTACGCGTACCTTGAGTGTCGCCGGCAGGGTGCAGACAGGCGCTCAGTAACCGTTAGTGCTACATTCCCAGCTACAAACACCGTCTTGTCCGACGGCGCAAATGGCTAGCACTGGTCACGCCACAACCCAGTCGTGAGAGGTAATCGAAAATTAAATGCTATGGGAACTCATCTATTGTCAAAGGTCCTAGAAAGGACGATTTCTCCCCGTAGTTACTGGATAGCCAAGCCGATACGGACCTCGGGTCGGTCAGGCCCCGGAAGGACGGCCGGTATTTGTCAAGCTTCGCAAAGCAGGGCGATTGATCGACATTGCATTGACTCGACCCAGCCAAACTCGAAAAGATAGGTGCAGGACGGGGCTCTGGAGAGCCGTTGGGTGCCGTGGCTTCTCGATGGCTGCGGCCCGCCTGCTGACGTGCTCAGGTTGGACGGATTGATGCCAAAAGCCGATCTCCGAGTTGGAGCGAGCCCAGGCTGTCTCACCCTCCGTCCTAGCAACGATTGGAGGCGCACCTGACGAATACGCGCTCATGGCTCGCCTCCGGCCGATCCGGAGAGGTGCGCCTAAGTAGATTAAGAGAGCACCCCACCTAGGTGCTCGGAGCGTAATCGGCAACGGAACAGGCCACTGCTGCTGACTACTATCCGCCACGGGTCACCGCCCCATCGCGAAATGGCACCTGACGGGCAAAAGCGTATTCTACCCTTGGCATATCTAAGGCTAGGGCCGATATGCGCCACGAGGGGGGCGGAGGCTGAACGGGAGAGGGGATGGCGTGTTGAATCCCGTTGGGCGTCTTATCTGAAGAGGGGGCCGGGGGAAGGGGGCAAGAAAGACAGCACCGATTTGATAGAGGTCGCCGGGCCGGTCATTCAAGGTCCGCACAGCTACCTTGTCATGGTTAGACTGCGAGCGATACAGTTCCTCCGGTCCTGCCAACCCGGCCCCAGCCCTGCTCCCTGGGGCTATTTTACCCTGACCTCCTTCGCCTGGCAAGCCGCCCTGCCCCGCACCTGTCAGCCAAGGTCCTCTAGGGAGGAGACGGTTCGTCATCGCCTGGCATTGGCCTGCGGGGTTCGCTCTTAGGGTAAAGGACGCAGGGAAGGGGGGGTTTCCTTGGGCAAGGCGCCTGTAACTGGTTGTACGTGAGTTCGACGACCGGGAACCACCTCCGGGTGCGACAAGAACTCCCGAGAGAATATCTTTACTCCTGGGGACAAGACAAGCAACGTCCAGCATGCTTCCCGGGGTGGAGGAAACATTTGTGGACCTTTCTTTGCTTGGGACGCAACCTCCTTCTGAAGTGCGCGGAATATTTATCTAGGTAGGTAAGGTACCTGAGGTACTGTAGGTGGGTTTGGAATGGAGGCCGGGGTGGCCTTGACTATGGAGGAGGGGGGGGGGCGCCAAGAGGGCCTCCCCAACCCTCCCCGCGCCTTCCACCTCGGCGTTGCATTTTCGTTCGTCACTGGTCTCTCGCTGCCTCAGGGAATGCCCTCTGGTGGCGCCCAACGGGCGACTGACTTCGAGGAGGCGGGGGAATGTCCCTAGTGGAATGGGGTCTGCACTACCACCCACCGTCGCCAAATCGCTCGTACAGCATTGCGTGCTTTACCTACTTAGGTAGGTATAGTAAGTTCTTCCATACCCTGCATACCGAGGGAGCTCTGAGTGTATCCTTCCCGCTCATCCACCTACAGGCTCACGAGGATGGGCGAGCAATATTGGGTAGACCTGCGATCTCCTTCGGTCGATCATGCTATTCCTATGCTTGGCCGTTCTCGCGGGGCCCAAACCATCAGCGCAATCGGGACCATCGCAGGCGGCCATTGTGCAGCCAACTGGGTTTCAAGATTGGGTCAGGCGAAGCCAAGGCATTGAATGCAGGCGACGCGTCGGGCTGGCTCGGCACGGGTGGCCGGTGCCAGCGCGGCCATCACACTGGCTGGGTGAATTCCACATGTCCTTCGACAAAGAGGCTAAGAGGCTAAGAGGCTATCGAGCCTGGTGGGTCGTGCCGCTGAGTCGGAGACTATGGGAACGGGGCTCATGACTCTCGGCTCTGGCCCCATACCTTAGTTCGAACAGACGCTGAACCATTCACCTGGGCCTCCTTACCGGTGCTCTGTTTTGAAACTTGCGCAAAGCTATCAGAGATGCGATTTCGAGCTCGACAGTGTTTCCCCATGCTTCCATATGCTGGCGGAACGTGGCAGCCCGCCTCTCTTCTTTTCCCTTTAGCCCTGTCTCTCTTCTCATCTGGACAAGGATATATATACCACGTCACCTTACGTCCACGGCCCTACCTGGAGTTCCTGGCCGGATGGACGGAGGGAACGGTATTAAATTGTTGGAACGCATGCCAGAAAAAGGCCACGGAAGGTGAATTCGCATCTCCGAGAAGTGGTCCACCGTGTTGCGCAGGTAGCTAGAAGCCCTTCCCCAAGACGCTGACACTTCGGCCATGTTTCGTCTGCTCCCGGGCGCGCGCTCTAAACCAATTCGGTTCGCATCACAAACCAGAAGGAGCCTCGCTTCACCGTGTTGGGCGATATAACTTTCGCCCTCCGGACGCAATCAATCGAAACTCTTTCGTTGCTGCCGCTACTGCTGATGCTGGACAAGGCCACCGAGCTGGGAATGCAGATCTTCCTAACTCGATGCAATTCATGCTGCGGCGTCCAGCTATTCGGCCTCGCGGCCTCGGTGGCCCAGAAGGTCGTGATAGGGGTGAGCCTGCAGATACGTCTACCCAATAACAGGGGCCAGTTGCACTGCTCCTCCCTACCTTACCCCAGGTGCTAATGTAGGTACGAGGACAGTACGTACCCGTCGTAAGTGTGCGTGCGTTCCAAACTCCGCTCCCCTCCTCGATGGCTTACCCAGTAGCAGGCTCGACAAAGTAGAATACTATCCTCGTAATGACAGCACAAGGTAACAGGGCCAAGAGGGAATCGCTTCTCTTGGTACGATGTGGGGCATTTTGTAGGTTATCTTCTCAGCTTCAATTCCTCAGGCGACGGTCGCTCTCGTCCCAGTCGTTCACGATGGCTTTGGTCCTTTTTGATTTCCTTCCTTTTCATTTGTGCCACGATAGGACAGACTTGCATGGGTCTGTGTGTTCCAGGTTGTTCCCGGCCCAAGCTAAGACGTGAGGGCCAGTGCGAAAGGGAGGGAAGCCGAAAGAGGGAGGGGCATTTGAAATGGCCGTGTTCAAGCCCTGCCAGAAGCGACGCAGCCAGGCCGGGGCGGATGGCGATAATGTGTGCGGCAGTATGGACCGGCCCGTAATGTCATTGAGAGCGAACCGGAGGACACTAGGTAATTGCCTAGGTATCGGAAGCTTCTAGTCAAATTGAAGCGGTCCATGGCAGGATCCTTCTGGCGCAGCGCACCTGACTCGTTCTGGTGAGTTGTACCTGCCTCTCCTTACGAGGAGCAGCCACGACCAGCGCTCGTATCGCGCAGTGGATTTTTTTTAGGGCTCTTCGTCTTAGGAGCCGCCGCAATGGCGATCGGCGGCAAGTCTTCCACTTCCACGCTACAGCGAGCGCCAACGCAAGGTGCCGCCCCCCCGCAGCGAAGCATGTGGTTGGCTGCATTGATCTGGGACAGTGTCATCCATCTCAATCCGACGCCCTTTCCAAGGACAGCCACACCGGCTCTTTGTTGCTAGCAATTAATGGAGCGCATTCACAGCGTCGAAACCTTCGACTTCCCGATGTCAAGGTCTAGGCCGGCCACCGTAACGCCAGCCTTGCTGGGCTAGGCAAAGGGAACTGCTTTCTTTGCTTGCGACAGCGCGCTACTGGGTGGGGAGGTAGGACATCCATTCATTTCAGGAGCAATCCGGGGGAGCAGGAACCCGCCCTCTGGCCTGGCCCCTCCGTTCGCTCGCTTGGTGTCAGACAAGCCGGAGTGCCCGTACTTGGGGGGGAGGGGGGCTGCGACACGCGATGCGTACGGGGACACCCCGGAAACTACGATAACCAGGCCCGGGATTCCGGTGCTGCAAGGACTTGGGTTGTAGATGCCAAAATCGAGCAGCGACGCAGTGTAGGGGAGGAGAAAAAAAAAGTAGAACAAGCAGTGCAGGCGACCGCAATTGCATGCCGGGCGGAAACCTGCTGCCGTCTTCGAAAGCTCCATCCCGCCGGATGGGTGGGCGTGCGTGGAAGACGGCTGAGGATCGCAGGACGCTGTGTGTGCAAGGCACTTGTCGCAGCCGCTAGAGGGGATGGGTCTACCTAATCAAGGTTGGCCAGGTCGGGAATCCGTTGCGGGCTCTCTGTGCTTTCTTCTGTCTCGAAGGCGCGGTGATGGCCTTGTCTCGTCTCACTCGTCCAGCTTTACGGCAATTACATAGTCTTTCCACGACAAAAATCGGGCGGCCCGTCGCCCAGAACACGGCGGTCGGTGCTACGGCGAGAGCGAGACTGGATTCCAGTGCGACAAGGCCCAGCCAGCCAGCAACGGGGCAGTCGACAGGCCCTTGTCAAGAAACTCCACCCCACCCCCCTCTCCCCCCCTTGGCACAAGCCGCGCACCTACCACCCACCTCCCTGTGGGTGTCCGAGGCGTCGTCTGGGCTCCGACCTCCTCTCCCCCGCCCCATAGCACTTGTAAAGCACGCTCAATCCACTCCCAGTCGCATCCATCGGCTGGAACCTTGGCCCACTAGTTCAGCACCGGCTGCACCGCCCTCTTAAGCGTAAGAGCAGTCCACCCTTGCCCCCCCCCGGAACCGTTCTTAACAATTTCTTGGCCACGCCTTCTCTCCATTTCACCCTTCACCCTCTTCTCTCGCACTCCTCTTCCACCATTTCTCCACCTTTGACCTCACCACCCTCGCTCGCCCTTTCGTCTTCCCACCACCTGCACCTTTCCAGGTCGGACAAGACAGGTGCCTCGAGTCGCCCGAGGGATTAATTTCTTATCGGCATCAATCGCAATCTTTTTTGCTTCGAAAGCGAAACCCTCTTGGTCTCGTCGATGCCAAGAGCGACGAGCCAGCATCGCACTCAACCCCTGCGGGCTCCATAGACCTGTCGACAAATTGCACTCCGTCCCCAGACACTGTTCCTCCCTAGGTGCATCTACCCAGCTGCCCGCAGCCGCCCTCCGATGGGATCGTCTCTTTAGATCGCGACTTGATCAGTCAGCAACGGCCTCGAGAATCCCAATTTTCTTTCCTGGAAGGGACGACGGGGAGAAGAGTCGACCAAGATGACATTAATCAATCCCGCCTTGGTGGAAGGCGCAAGAATGCTGGCGCGGCAAGCGGGGAGCTCGGCAATCAGCTCCTTGATCTCGACGACAACGTCACCTTCGGCATCCATATCGGCCTCGTCGACGTCGACTACGTCAACGAGCGACCCTGCGGCTACCAGCACGAACAACCCCAACACTAACAACGGCGGCAACAGCAACAACTCGTCTCCCCTCCTCTTCTTCGTCGCACTGGGATTCGGCGTTGTCTTCACCAACTTGTGGTGAGTTTTACTCGTTCGAGCTGCACCGAGAAGCAGGGTTTTGTCCAAGCCCACTAACGAGCGGCAACTAGGATCATTGTCGGCGTCAAGTACTGCTTCCGCTACAATGCCCGCAGTCGCCAGATGCGTCTTAATGAGGAGGGAGAACCCATCAACATGGAGAACATGCCTCACCCGCGCCGTAGGAGACGGGAGAAGAAGCTGATGACTATGGACGAGGTCAATGAGAAGTTTCCTATGCTCAAGTATAAAACATGGGTCGCCAGCCGCGCCCAGGAAGGCCTCCCGGCCCAGGGTGGCGTCTCGTCCCCGCCGAGCCGGGCGAACAGCGTTCGCAGTGTCGAAGGGATCATACCCGAGTTACCTTCGAAGGAGCGCGAGGGTAGCCCGGATGAAACGGCGACTGATGCCGCATCGACCGCGAAAGCGGAGCCGCCCAAACTGGGACACAAGGCACAGGACAGCACATCCAGCGCGACGGACGCGCCACACCAACCATCCGCTGATGCTCGGTCCCCGACCGGGGGCCAGGATCTCTCTGTGCTCCCAGCACCCTACACCAAGCCCACCGAGCGATCATCGCAGGACGACGACGAGGACGAGGACGATGAGCACATCAATGCTGCTCTTCCGCCAGAGCTCCTGGGAACATCTGGCGATACCTGCGCTATCTGCATCGATACCCTGGAAGATGACGATGACGTCCGCGGTCTGACCTGCGGACATGCCTTTCACGCTGTCTGTGTCGACCCCTGGTTGACGAGCAGGAGGGCGTGCTGCCCGCTTTGCAAGGCTGATTACTACACACCCAAGCCTCGCCCATCCCCAGCGGAGCATGCTGATGCTGCCACCGGCGTCATCACCGTGACACTCCCGGGCAATGAATCTCGCTCTCGCTCGCGAACGCACAGAATGAACATGCCTAGGGCTCCTCGCCATGCTTTCCTAGGTATGAGAGGGCCTGGCCGAGTTGCTGCTCCGGCAAACCAGCCGACGCCAACAGGGCAGGCAGCTCCCCAAGCCAGCCGCCCAGGTCTTCTAGACCGTTTCCGTAGGGGCAATACCCCGGCAGCTGCAGCTCAGACGCCTGGCCAGCTTAGCACAACTCAGGCTACGAGTGAAGGCTCGCAGCAGCAAACCAGTGGCGTTCTCGCCGGTATTCGCTCTAACCTCTCGGGGCTTACTCCGTGGCGGAGGCAGAATGCCCAGGATGAGGCGACTACCGCGCCTGGTGCAAACCCTGCAGTCACACCTTCGGATCTGGAGGCCGGAGTGCGACCAAGAACAAATGTTGTTAATTGATGCAAACCCACTAGCTATCAAAATTGACTCTTTACGATACCCCTCCACGAAACTCCCTCTTACACTATCGACTTGTACATCGAACACCTGTGACCTTGAAACCCGCCGGTACCACCACTATCCACTATCGATATCGTCGTTTCCCCTCTGTCACAATACAAGAGAGCATGTCCTGGCTACAACTGTGGGGACAACCATTCCTCGCTCTAGGTGTTTTTTTTTCTGGCCGAAACGTCACGGCAAAGAAAGGCCCCGTATATATGTGGCTTTCCGGGCAGCTCGGGTCGAATACGACGTAACTACGATGGAATATCTGAGAAGACTAGGTGCATGTACTATTGGGGGTGGTGTACCTGGTGATGGAATGATTGATATGTGGGTTAGCTTCTTTCACGTGTCTCTGCTGGCCTGCATAGCATGGGAGAAAACTGTTTGTCCGGATCAGGGAGTATGGTATAGGGGAAACAGCTAGCAAGGAGTTGTCTCTTTTTATTTATTTTTTTGGATGGATGCTGAGTCGATGTGGGGAAACTTGGAGGCAGCTTGAAGTCTGGCTCCTTAACGAGAATAAATGCCTAGTACACGGAATTCTAGTTTACGCTTGACACGCACATACAAGTCTGTTCCCCCTCTTGTGACGGTAAATATACAGCTTCGCTGGCCTCGAAATCGGGTCTAGATGCCTCGTGGCAAGGTCTTTGCTCGCACCAGGCTGCTAGCAGAAGAAGTGGGCTCGGAATGCCCGAGAGCGCATAGCGTCCATCGAAGTTATAGCTCTGCTCTAGATGGTTAAAGATAGCTCCCTTTCTGGAATCGCCCGCCAAAATTGGCTGCCTTGTTGAGCATATCCCTCCGTTGTGAGTTGCTTAGACTCCCACTGATCGCCATATCCTTCTCCTTGTCAAATGCGCGTGTGCTTGGATCGTCTTCTTCCGCCACCTTACGAGCGCCCGTCTCCCGGGAACTCTTTTGCCGCGCCTGGTGTTCTTCGTAGAGACTCTTCCCTCTGGTTTGCTCGGTATAAGAACGAATCCGGTCGTTATTTGCTGTGATCCTGGCTTCTGATCCCTGACTCGTAGACCTGCTCGGAGGGGATGGTGCAGCTGTGGCGTCGGCTCGCCCTAGCACAGCGTCCTTGAGCCGTCGTGCTTTCTCCTCCGGCGTCTCTGTCCAGATGCTACTGATCTCACTGGGCCCACGTGATCCGGCAGCACGACCGCTTGAGAAGCCTCGGGCTTTGAGCTTCGTCGGGTCGGGTGCCCGCGGGCCCGAATTTGTGGGCGGCGCAAGCATCCAATCGTCGCGCTTGGTCGCCATCTCTGGACCCTTGGCTGTAGGCGTACTCGTTCCGACTGTGTGTGCGCTATCCATTCGACTGCTTGCTACTCCTGATGCAGAAGGGGGCGCTGGGCCGAAGCCGTCATCTGAATCGGAGTCCTCCTCGTCATCGGGGTTTGTCCTGGGCATATCGTCGAGGCGGCCGGGTGGGAGAGCTGGCCCGATGATGGGACCTGAACGTGTAGGTACTGATGGCCCAATATACTGCACCGGGGGGGGCAGGTCGGTGTCAGAGTCCTCAGAGCTACCGAGTGAGATCTCGTCTTGGTTCGGTTCGGGGGGTATCGAGGGTCCGATTGAAAGTTGGCGGCGAGTACCGGCGGGCCTTGACGGGGGTGGCTGGGAGGTTCGTGGTCCAAAGTCATCCTCCGAATCATCCTCTTGACCTCCACCGTCTTTGTTGTTCCGGCGCGTCTTGGGCGTAGGCGAGTCGGGCGCGTCGTCGTCGTCTCCGCTACGCTTGCGCTTCTGAAGGTGGGGAGGCAGTTGAGGGCCGATGGAAGCCATGGTCAAATGTTGAGCTAGCTACCTTCTCGCGGTTAGCACTCGTCTGGGCTGGAAGGCCTGACAGCAAGGGTTTCCTTACTTGGAGCGAGCAATGGTGAAAGGCCAAAAGTTAGGTAATGCGACTCACAGTGGCACTTAGAGATGACCTGCAGAGTGGTTGCTAACATCCTTTCAAGGAACTTGGGGCTGCAGCTGGTTATCGATAAACGTGGGCTGGAAAGCAATGGGGCGTCGGAGGCTGGGTTCTTGGGTGGGTACCATAGTTACCTCCGTCTGGTGGGTCAATCAGGCAGGTCGAGTGTTGGAGCTGGAAGTTGGAGGTGCACGTAATGCTCGGCTACAAAGGAGCACTTTACTGTACCTCCCTATCTAGTTGGCTGCGACTGCCATCCGAGCAAGGCTATCAGCTCCCGTCGCACACGCAACCGCCTCGCCCCTACAACCAGAGCGCCAGGCTCTAGGTCAATAGAAAATTTGTAGCGTTCGACCTAACTCCTCCGTCATTAATTGAATCGCCGCCGCGACGAGGGCAAGGGGCACCGCGCACGAGCCCGAGCAATACACGAGTTCCAAATCACGAGCCACACCAGCTCGCGAGATCGCCTTTCCTTTCTAGATTCGCCGTGGAGCCATGCGTCGCGCTCGCGCCTCTCGATGAGCAAGAGCGAAAGGGGACAAGATTATGGCCCCGAGAACAACATGTCAGAGGAACCGGAATTGCCATCAAATGTCGATCCTAGCTCGAGCGACGACGAAACTGTGAGGGGTGATCGCGAAGATGACCACATCGTCGAGGTCCCAAGGGGGGAGTCGCCCTCCTCTACAGCATCACCCCTGCCCGTTCGAACCAGCTCCACCATAAAGAACAGCTACCGAGAGCTGCTAGAGGATGCACAGGAAAATACTTCCGAGGACGGGTCGACCGATGCTATCCCTAGAAGAGCCGGAAGCCCCATTGACTCGCTCCTTTCGGGGCCTGACGATTCTCCATCCGTCCAGGTATGGCATCAGGAGCCGTACTCTTCAACCTGCGCATCAGTGAGACTGACACACAACCTCCCAATAGGGTTCCATTATCTCGTCTCCCGGCAGTAGTGTGTTGCCCTTTGGGGCCTCTCGGCCCGGGATGGGCAGCCCGACGCCCTCCTTCCGCCCCTTCGACCTAAGATTCCAGTCTCGAATCTCCTCGCCTAGCCTTCTGTCCCTCCGCCCGTCCTCCCCATTCCTTCCTGGCCATAGCAGGCAGGTCTCAGCGGCTACCAGTCAGCTTCTCGACCCTAGCGACACAGACACCTCACCCCCATGGGAGGTTGTTCGATGGACAAAGCTTAGGAAGCTAAACGGGCAAGCGTTCTCGGAGACTGGAAAGAGGAACTTTGGTACCCCAACCTGCATGGCTGTATCGGCCTCGATAGTACTTGGGACCTCCAAAGGTATAATCTTAATGTTTGACTACAACCAAAACCTCAAAATGATCATAGGGCCCGGCACAAAAGGTTTGTAGCTCCCGGAGTGCCCGCAAGAATACTTGGATGATTTTGCTCATGACATTCACAGCCGTCGAGTCTGGCCCCGTCACGGCTGTCGCCATCTCGGCCGACTACAATACCATTGCTGGCGGGCATGCGGATGGCAACATATTTACTTGGGATACTACCCGGGCCGCGAGGCCGTTTCTAAGCATCCTCCACCTGGATCCTTCGCAAATGCAAAACAGGACGACAGATGGCCACATACAGAATGTAGCTGTCACACAGCTCGGCTTTTTAGGGACCCGACACACTGCGTTGGTCTCGGCAGACGGCAGGGGCATGGCCTTTGCGCACCTCGCCACCCGTGGTACCGGGGCGCTTGGGAGGACTGTCAAAACCACGCGCATTCTTGGTCGATATCCGGATTCCAAGTTGTCTTCAGGAAAGCCTGTGAAACCGAGCACAGTGCTAGCCTTTGCTCCGCTGCCGTTAGGCAATGTGGAAATGGCCACGGACACGATGGGATTAACTGCGATGCTAACCCCGTATTTATTGGTTATTGTGTCCACCACGCCGATAGCCCAGACTCAACACAAGTCTGCCCGCCCGAAGGAGGTTGCAGCTCACGGGGCGATGACAGGATGCCTTGCTTGGTTTCCTGCGGTGAAGCTTAAAGTGGTGGACCCCACCACTGGCAGCCAGATATCCAAGGTCAAGCTGGTATATTGTTGGTCGAATATCTTGACAGTCCTTGACGTGGATGAGATCCCTTCGGAAGACAAGGACAAGCCACCAGGTCTCAAGTTCAAAGCACGCAGTAGGTGGAGGTGTGAGGAGGCTATCGTTGCCGTCCAATGGCTGAGTCGATCTGTGCTCACTGTGATGACTATATCCCAGCGCCTGATTGTGCTTGAAGACCGGACAATGAGAATGACTGAAGCGTTTGACCTCATACACAAGCACATCTATCATGCCGACCTCTTCTCCCACCAACTTCATTCTCTCGTCGAGCAGTTGGACGAGGAGGACACTTCGATGCATGGTGTTGTTGCCGATGCATTCTACATGAGCTTCAAAGCCTACAAGGGCCGGCTCTTTCTGCTCGGCTTCAACGATGTATCAATTGGTGCCCTCTCTAACTGGGCCGACCGGCTCATTGCTCTGATGGAAAATGGAGATTACATCGGGGCTATTCAACTTGCGACATCATACTATACGGGCGACGCCGACAAGTTAACGGTTGGGCTGCCGGAGGACACAGACCTTCGGCACTCGATGGTCCGGGACAAGCTAATGGAGATCATGGAAGCATCGTTGAAGTACGCCTTCGGCCAACGTCAAAAGAACAAGAAGCTGGCAGGCGACGAGCATCTCCAGGAGCTGGCCGAGACTTGCTTCGCCGCGTGTGATAGCGTAGGAGATATGGCCTTCATCTTCGACGAAATGTACGATTGGTACGAGGATGCTGACGTGGAAGGCATTCTCCTCGAGATTCTCGAGCCTTACATCCTGGAAGAGACAGTGACCTCCCTGCCACCAGCTGTCGTCAAAGCAATGGTCTCTCATTACGTCGCTAAAGGGCTTGAAAGCCGCCTAGAAGAGATGCTCTGTCATATGGAGACAACGACCCTCGATCTGGACCAGACCACGTTGCTCTGCAAGCAGCACGGCCTTTACGATGCCTTGATATATATCTGGAATCAAGCGCTAGGCGACTACATTACTCCGCTTGTCGATCTTCTGGCCCTCCTGGTCCCTCTGATGGCGAACGGCGAGTACACTGGAGCGGGAAATGTGATGGAGGAAGAACTCCTCGGCGTGAATGCCCTGAAGATATTCCCCTACCTGTCGTACGTCCTGACCGGCCGGGTGTACCCCACGGGCGATGCGATCACGCCGGAGACCTCGGGCAAGGCGAAGGCCGAGATATACTGGTTCCTCTTCTCTGGCAAGAGTGTTGCCTGGCCCCGGGGCACCGACAAGCGGTTTCTTACCAGGCCCGGACAGTCACAGGAGCCTTCATTTCCCTATCTGCGTATGATACTCAAGTTCAACGCACCTAGCTTACTCAGTGCGCTTAACGAGGCTTTCGAAGACTCCTTCCTGAATGACTCTCCGGAGAAGCAGATGAACGGCCGCATCAAAGACCTGCCGGAAGAGCAGATATTTGGCCTGACCGTTGACCGGCAGTATATCATCTCTATTCTGATGGAGATTGTCAACCCATCCGATTTTGCTCCCCAGGACACCATTTATCTTGACATGTTCGTTGCTAGGAACCTGGCAAAATACCCCCAGTACCTCCTCTTCACTGGCTCGACCCTCACCAAGACCCTCGCTGGGCTTTGCAACTATCCGGGCCCAGATCTGGCCGAGGATGCACAGCTGAGTGCTGAATATCTCTTGTCGGTCTATCATCCTCCAGATGTGGCAACCCTAATGCCTATGTTCAAGACGGCTGGCTTCTACCGCATCCTGAAGCGCATTTACAAAGGCGACAAGCAGTACGGAAAGCTGTTGCAGACCTACTTCGAGGACCCGGACGACCGCGAGGCCACATTTAAATGCATCGAAGACTGCCTTCGACCTCACACGGGGCTGACCCGCCGCCAGATTCAGGATGTCTACCGCGTCATCCGCGAAAACGCCCGAGATTTGATCGAGCTAGATCCCGCCCAAGCAGCTGATGTCATCTCCCGATGCGCGCCAGAGCTTCATGAGCACATGCTGGACTTGGCGGCCGACCAGCCTCAGCTCCAGTACACCTATCTGAAGACAGTTTTCGAGCCAGACCAAGAACGTACTGGAGAGCAAGGAAGAACGACAGATCGAGATCTTGTGGAGCGTTATGTGCAGTTGATGTGCAGATTCAATCCGCCCCACGTATCCGAATATGTCGGGCTTGTCCGCCCAGCCGACCTCCGACTTGAGAAGCTCCTTCCTGCAATGGAAGAGAGTGGTGTCATCGATGCCGCCGTTGTCTTAATGGCCCGAGAAGGCCAGGTGCAGGAAGCTATGGCCCGGCTCCTAAAGCATCTCGGAACTCTCGAGGCTGCATTTCGGGGTCTCTTTAGTGACCCGGGCTCCCAGCTCGCGGCTGAAAACTTGCAGGTCGCAGGGGAGGAGCTCATCCAGTCCCTTCGCAATTACGTCCTAGTTGGCGTCTGGCTCTGCCAGGGACAGACTAAGACGGCGCGTGAGGCGAATTCGTCGAGGAAGCGGCAAAAGTCGCCGCCAAAAGATTCTCTCTCCGCGGACGAAGTCCTCTGGCTAGAGTTGATTGATGCTTCCGTACAAATCACCCGTCGGCTGTCTGGATTGCTTGAGGCGCATGAGCAAAACCTTTCGTCTGGACTGAGAGTGGGCTCCGACTCCGAAACTGTAGCTTCTCCGGTAGATGGTGAGAAGCTGCTGGGTCTCCTTCGCGGCTTGGTTCAGAGCGCATTCACTGCCCTCCTCGCCTCCACATCTGCGCCGGCAGCATCTCCGGTGACGAATAGGGGCCCGCCAGGTGCCGGAAGCAACCTCTCTTTCCTCCGTGTTCTCAAGGCGTTTCTCTCAAGAGCAGCAAAGGCATCTCCTAACCTCGCCGACTTGCGCGCAGTGCTGTCGTCCATCTTCTCCGCCTACGCGTACGAAGAGTCCATCTTGCGGCTCTCCAACAGGCTATTGGAGCGCAGCCTGTTTGTAAGCGTCAGCCAAGCTGTCGAGCTGCGGCAGCGCGGGTGGCGGCCCAAGGGGTCGACGTGCGAGGCTTGCGGCCGACGGGTCTGGGGTCCCGGCGTGGCCGGCAACGTCTTTGAGGCATGGGAAGAACGCCAGGCGGCGGAGGAGCGGCGGCGGGAAGAGCGAAAGGCGCTGCGCAACCTAGGCTCCAGTGTTCCCGACGCGGGGGGGAAGGGCAAGGGTAACGAAGCCACCTCTCCGCGGCCGGAAGATGACTGTGGAGGAAGCGGGAAGGGCAAAGCTAGAAACGCGGACGGCGGAGAGGAGCACAGCGGTACAGGAGTAGAGACAGACGGCCAGACGGAGAATCTCGTGGTGCCTGCGCATCTACACCCCAGGCCAACGGAGCAGGGGGCAGTGATAGTACTGGCGTGTCGGCACGTCTACCACCAAAGCTGCCTAGACGCTCTGCAGGCAAGAGAAGGGCGGCGAGCCGTCGACGGATATGGACGGGAGACGTACAGATGTCCCATAGATGGGTGAAGGGCCTACATACCAGGTGCTGATATCGTTGGTAGTTGTACTGTACTACTAGTAGCATGAGGGTGCAGAGAGCCAATTCCATTCCCTACAGGAAACGACTGTGAAGAGGACGATGTAATCATTAGAGGGTGATGTAAGTCGCGTTGGGGGACCATTCCGCGCTAGCCCCTTCAAAAAGGGTTTAGGGGGGCGCCTTGTGGGTCGTACAGTACAGTGATCGTTTCCCAGTCCACCGGGCCGAGTTAGCGGGCCTTCCGCCGCCGGCAAATGCCTGGGTAGTTGGCTTGCTAGGGCCTCTCTGTCTACATGCCATTTCAGGCCATGGTGGACTACTCCGTACACCAATTGTCTAACTTTGGACCGCCAACACAAACTAGGATCCAGGCCCGCGAAGAACGGCAGCGCCTCCACTGCTCGATGCCCTCAATATGTCGATAACCTCGGAGGAGGAGGACCGCACGCTCCTCTCTGGATCCAATTCGAACGAGTCGGGCGACTCGGCGTCGGACGACGACGAACCCCTCCCGCCGCCGCCGTTCCCTCACACCTTCGCGCCGCCCTTTTACGGCCGTCCGCCGACCCCTCTACCCCCGTCGCCGTCGCTCACGTCTCTGCTGCGGCCGTCGCGGCCAACAACGCCGGACGCATCTGATGACGAGCTAGAGCCAGTGCCTCGGGCGTCGCCCAAGGTGCCGACCTACGAATACTACGGCTTCGTGCTGCATCTCTTCAGCTCGCTCTCATTCTTAATCTACCTGCTCTGGAGCTACCTGCCGAGCCCGTTTCTACATGCCCTAGGCATCTATTACTACCCCAACCGATGGTGGTCGCTAGCCATCCCCAGCTTCCTCGTCATGACCCTAGTCTATATCTACGTTGCCTTGGCATCATACAACACGGAGATCCTGACGCTTCCTTTGGGGAACGTTGAGACAATTGTGGATGACGCGGCCCAAGTGGCCGTTGTAGACGCGAAGGGCCGCATCCGGCCGGACCATGGGCGGAGGAAGGAGAAGGGCAGGGGTCGAGGGAGAGGAGGAGAGGAGCGCGAGCTAGTTAGGCCCGATGGCTCCTTAAACTGGAGAGAGGTCTGGAATGAAGGCACCGACGCTGTCATGGACGTTCCTTTGGCCGGCGTCTGCGAGATCTTGTACGGAGAAGGGCGAGATGTCCAGGATGGTTCGGATACGGACGGGTACTAGCTGGCTGGCGGAACGGGCACTCTGTTTAATTTTGATCGATACCCCTTCACTCGTGGCAAGATAGACCAGGGCACCCTGTGTCTACATGCATGTGCTATTGATGTGCACGTTGACCTGTCACGCACTCGCCATCACAACCTTCCCTCTCAAGGCGGGCTCGCTCACTCTTCCGGCTAAAGCTCGGACCCACACCAAAACCTCCAGCTGCACCTGCCACTCGAATTTGAGAGAGAGCTATTGGAGGTTGGGGCGCGCTGCAACGAGCTGCCACAAATTTTCGTCGCGTATACCTGAGTTGACCATTGTCCCTAAAGCATCGCTTCTGCTCGACTCACGAGCCCTTCCCCATCCATCGCGACGTTTCGCCAGCCCAATCACCGCCACGATGGAGAAGCAGCAGCAGCAGCCCCTCAATTCGTCGACTCAGCCGACCGATGTCTACGGCGGAGGTGAGGCAGCTTCCACCTATCCCCTCTACCTCCCCGTTCCTTGACGTTTCACGCGCCCATGCGCGACCGCTGGCTGACCCAAGATGATTCACAGACGAGATTGCGGCACTGGTGCTCGACCCGGGCTACTGCACCACCCGCGCCGGCTTCGCGGGCGAGGAGATGCCCAAGCAAGTCCTGCCCTCTTTCTACGGCCACATCAACGGCCGCGACCTCTTCGGCGATGAGGTGATCATCCCACGCGAGGGCTTCGAGGTGCGCAACTACATGAGCCGCGAGAGCGTCGTTGAAGACTGGGATGCTGCCACCAAGCTCTGGGAACATATGCTAGTCAAGCGCCTTCAGCCGTCGCGTCCTACCCCGCCGAGCAAGAACGGACTCAACGATCGCGGTGGCGACGGCGACGGCGACGGCGACGTCGAGATGAAGGAAGAGGACCCCGCCGAGGCGGTTGACGAACTGGAGCGCCCGCTGGCCGAGAACCCGCTTCTGGTGACGGAGGCGCCGTGGAACTCGGCCAAGGCGCGCGAGAAGACGGTGGAGGTCGTCATGGAGACGTGGGGCTGCCCAGCTGTTTGGCTGAGCCGGACGCCGGTACTGGCTGCTTTCGCCGCCGGCAAAGCGAGCGCACTTGTGATTGATGTCGGCGGCGCCAACACCAGCGTGTCGGCCATCCACGACGGCATGGTGCTCAAGCGGTCGGTCCAGAAGTCCAATATCGGCGGCCTCTGGCTGAGCGATCAGATCCGTAAGATGTGGGAGACCAACGAGCCCAAGGTGGACATCACGCCCTCGTTCCTCGTTGAGAACAAGACGCCCGTCGAGGCGGGCGCACCGGCCAACTACAAGCCCCGTGCCTACAAATTCCCCATCCACGACTCGTTCCGCGTCTATGAGGAGGAACGCCTGCTCACCGAATTCAAAGAGTCGGTCGTGGAGGTGTGGCGCGGCCCGGGCAAGTACCTCTCCCCAGCCAATGAGGACTATGCCAAGAGCCAGCCCGGCCGCGTCTTTGAGATGCCCGACGGCGCCAACCAGATGTGGCGCGAGCAGCGCTTCCGTGTGGCCGAAGGCCTGTGGGATGAGGCGGCCTCGTACGCTGTTAGCGGTGGCCCCGAGGCCACCCAAGTGGGAAAGTCTCAGACCATACCCGGCTTGATCAAGGCCGCGCTTGAGGGCGTCGATGTTGACCTTCGGCCCAACCTCCTCGGCAATATCGTCGTCACCGGCAGCACCAGCCTCCTCAACGGCTTCAACGACCGCCTGCACAACGAGCTGACCGCCATGTATCCGGGTGTCAAAATCAAGATCCACGCGGCCGGCCTGACTACGGAACGACGCTTCGGTGCCTGGATTGGCGGCAGTATTCTGGCGAGCTTGGGTACCTTCCACCAGATGTGGATTTCCCGGAAGGAGTACGAGGAGAACGGAGCTGGGGTGGTCGAAAAGCGATGCAAGTAGGCAGCTTCTCCTCTTGTGTGTTCCCCCGTCTTTGTATTATACGACCGGGGTCGTCGGGGGGTGGGGGGGGGGGGGGGGGGGTTGGTATGTAAAGATGGACCCAGGTCTCACGAAGCTTGTGTTTATGTGATAATCGCGAGAGGTACGGCGCACGGAGTTACAGAAGGCTGCCAGCGAGCTCCCAGCTCAAAAGGAGGTTGACTCAAAAAGCTCGAGCTAGTTTTACTACTTTTGTGGTTCAGGTTAAGAACACAAGCTGAATGGCGACGCGACGGAGGGCTCGTAGCAACAACCTCCTCGAGTGCACTTTTCGCCAGCCTAATCCCCGACCCAAGCGTTGATCTTGAGCTCTTGACGAGTCCGTAGACATTCGGTAGCAGGCATCATTTCCGCTCGGTGCTCTTGCCTCTTGACACATGCTTTGACGGCCATTAGCCCCGGAGGACTGAAGGGGCGGAGGGGGTTGGGGACTCCCCTCTCCGGGTTTGACTCCGGATTCTATGTGACTCCTGCTTCACTCCTCACCGCTCTTCCCCGACGCGGGAACCTGGAGAAGCAGAGCGCGTCCCGCGCTTGGGGGGGATTGGAACTGGACGATGCCAGCGTCACCAGGAGTGCGTGGGAGCCTTGTCGTTCGTCGCAGCTGACACGTCTACTACATACGTACCTACCTAACCTAACCCCAATTCCCTATCTGCGCATGTGCTTCCCCAAACCCCCCGGCCTGTGCTTCTAATTTTAGCCCTGCAGCACGCAACCACTACGCGTAGGCAAGGAATAGCTAAGCCAGTAACGCGGCCCATCGACCTGCAGCTGTCGATCAAGAGGAGCCGCTGGTATTGGGCCAGTTCGTTTTGCGAACCGAACAGCAGTGCAGCACGAGACCATTGGGGGAAGAGCGGAACGCGATAGACAGAGGGAGAATAGGAGAAAAGAAAGGGGACGGATGGCGATCTGCATGATACTCCTTCCCTTCACGATGGCACGGCTGGTGGTTCGCTTAACAAGATATGCGAGAGAACTTGTTGGTAGATTTCCGAGCGATTGCTGATGCTCAGACAGGGAGCTTCTAACGCGTAGTATACAGGAGAGCACACTGCCGACCGAACGCCATTCCACCACCAAATATTCCGCCCAAGAACAGATCCTTGCAAGAAAAGTAGGTATCCTTCGTAGGTTCTAGTCGTTCCCGTCCCTCGTTCCTCGTTCCATGCCCGAAATAGGAAAAATAAAATAAAAAGTTAAGGAAATAGGAGATTCAAACCAGTTCAGTCAAATACGCCTCGCCATGCCAATAGTCAGTCGGTGTCCCCGAGGGGAAGCCCTTCAGTAAACCATATCCACCAGTAGCTTTTAGAGAATTTGTCACCTAGGAAACCACGCGCGCTTAGCGTGGCCGTTGAGGTGCAAGATAGCAGTTGTCGTTACCATAGACACAGAGATTGAGAGGAAATGCAATCAAGGGTGACTATCGCCTATCACGGCGTCACAAAATTCCTTCCCTCAAAGCTCGCAGACGCGAAGAAATATGGTACAGCGATGTAGGAAACCCCAGGATGAGGCGGCTAGGAATCGACCCGAACTCTTTTGGGTTCGTTCCCATGGTCGATGCCTTCCTGGGCATGCCCGTGCCCACTGATTTCGGGGCTCTTCCTCTTGTGAGGAGTTGCTTCTTCCCTTAGAAAGGACGGTCCAGTCCCAACGACGGGGGTGGCGAAGTTCAAGGGGCTCGGCAGGGTGTTGCTGTCGTTGGAGCGAAAGTTCCACTCCGGATAGAAGCTGTTGGGGCTCGGGAGGAAGTCGCTATTCACAAATCGAGACGGTAGAGCGGAGCCGGGAGTGTCGACATTGTTGTTGGTCTGGTGCGGAAGAGGCCGGGCAAACGGGTTGGGCGGGCCGCTAGCGCCAGCGGACAGAAGGGCTGAGGCCGAGGGAGATGGCGGGGGAAGAACGACGCCAGAAGAGTGCGAGTCGGTCGGCCTCCTCGACGGATGGGAAGTAGCATCCGTCGAGGCGCGAGGTGAGCCGGATTCGGCCGTGGCGCTGCCCCCATCCGACTGCTCGTCCGGAATCTGCACCTTTAGGCGTGGCCGAGCAACGCCGGGCACGCCAGCAGTGCTAGAGCGAAGGCTATTGGAGCGCGAGGGTGGAGTGAAGGTTGTCTCGGGAATAGACGCCATAGACCCGTTCCGCCGGTCGTCAGTTTGGGTGGTGCCAGAGTGCTGAGGAATAGGCGGGGAGCGGCTGTGGTGTTTACCCCCGTCAAGCGACTGTGACCGGTTGACGCCCAAATCCACCTTCGGCTCGCCATGGAAGACGGCCTGGTGGTGTGAGAAGATGGAGTTGTTCTCGTCGATGGGCGTGAAGATGCTGCCGCCCTGCTTGCGCTGCGGCAGCTTTTTGATGGCGGCCGCTGTGTTGAGCAAGAGAGACTGCCGCGGGATCTCTAGGGCCTCGGACTTGGGCTCGATTGGTGCAGGGGCGGGCGGCTGGGGTTCCTGAGGAGGGGGTATGCCATGCTGCTGCGGCTGGGGTGGGCTCTGCATAGGATGATGGATTTGCGGAGGAGGGGGAGACATGTGCGGGATGGGCTGGGGAGGGAGCTGCTGAGGAGGGAGCTGCTGGGGAGGGAGCTGCTGAGAAGGCGGTTGCGGCGGAGAAACGGAGTGACGGGGAGCTGGCGCACCCTGGGGCCCTTGAGGAGGGAAGTTTGGCGGCAACGAGGACCTTCGCTGATCCTCCATATAGGGCTGCATCTGATGGTGAGCATGCGACTGCGGCGGGGCATACGGGAACTGCGGATGCTGCTGGGGCAAGGCGTGCGGCATGTTCTGCGGAGGCATCGGTGCGGCGTTCTGGGGATTGTAGATGGCCGGCTGGGGCATGAAGGCGTACCCGTTCACAGGTGGTGTCGGTGGCGGCCCTGTCGGCTGAGGCATCATGCCCGGGCCCATCCTCCTGATATCATTTCTGGAGGACGGGCGAGAGCCGATCTGCGGCTGCGGCGTGTGGCCCCTTGCGATCGCAGGGTGCGGCGCGAACACGCCGTTCTGGATGGGAGGCGACGCCGAAGGCGTGTGATTTCTGATGTGTGGGAAGGGCGGCTGGGCTTGGAAATGTGGAGGGATCATGTGGGCATCCATGCCATCGGCTTGGGGAGGAGTGCCGTTCTCGTCATCTTCCTCCTCGTCGTCCGCGCCGCCATTGAAGTCGGATGGCCCCTTGTGTTCGTTAGGTCCGCCATGCTGCGAGCTTGGTTAGCATCTGTCGTTCGGCCCATGGGCTGCCAGGTCCCCAGGGATCACGTACGAAGGTATATCTGTTGATCAGCTCGGGCATGCTGCTGGATGAGTATTCGTAGAGCTTCTTGTTGCTGCCGAAGATGAAGACGGCTACGTCGACCGAGCAGAGCACAGAGAGCTCGTGTGCCTTCTTGAAGAGACCGCCCTTTCGTTTCAGGAAGGTGCTGCGGAGACAAGATATCAGCGAGAGTCGCAGAGCGCATCGAGCGAGAAACTTACACGGATCGGTTCCTGTCGTCCTTGATCGCCTTGATCTCGATCTTTCTGCGGCCCATCTTGACGGCTTACGCAAATTGCGCGGACGTCCGGAGAGGGGAAACGGAAGAAGCGCCGGGTCGGCGGCGTCGACGATGTCTCGTCGGGCCCGGGTGCCTAGGTGAGCCCGGTGGTGCTACTGCGCAGCTCGAGCTCCTGAGCCGTCTCTGGGACAAGCAGAGGGAGGTTGGGGAGGTGGTGGGGGGAGGTGTCGCAGGCTGGCGATGCAGCAACGACGACAACGACAGCAGGAGCGGGCGGCGCGTGTAAACAGCAACGACGACAGGCTCAAGATGTATAGGTCTGGACTGCGGCTGCTTGCCCGCGGAGGAGAGCGCGGAGGGCGCCGTGGGTCTGGGGATGAGGGATGGAAGTGGTGATGGGGATGGCAATTGAGGGAGCAGGGGACTTCGGAGTGAGCGATGATGGGGATGAGGCCGTCCTTTTGTGTCGTTTGACTGGGGATGCAGCCGTGGACGTCGAGGCCGTCTGTCAATTCCTTTGTTGATGTCGGTGCCGTTGGGAGTGACTCTGGTACCTTGCGCCGCCGGTTGATGCAGGTCGAGGCTGGTTTACAGATTTGTATTCTAATAATAGATATTATCGTCGTTCTCAGTGCGGGTTGAAGACTTGCGAAAAAAAAGGTGGGCGACGGACGGGTGGGAGGGAAGAGGAGACATGCCACAGAAGAAATGGTGCCAACAGCTAAAGGCCAACAACCGGCCAGGCAGGGCAGGGGTGGGGGGGGGGGGGGGGGG
>MU270018.1:138159-441642 GCA_021432635.1 Thozetella sp. PMI_491
GGGCGCCCTCCTGTCTGACGGGTGCCGGAAACGATGGCACGAGTCACGTTCTTTTTTACTGGGAGGGACTTGCAGGGACTGGGACGGAGTGGGGAGAGGGGAAGGCTAGATGACGGTGGGAGGGGCAGCCACGCAGGGAAGCCGAAACGTGGGAGGAGAGTGCTTGAGTGGCTGGAAAGAAAGGGTCGCAGAGCAATCCATGCGCGCCCTCGCACCGTTCCAAGGCCCGTGCTGTAGCGAGTTGAGCCAGTGTACTTACGGATACCGTACATAGCCAGCACACCGTCCACGCCTTCTGGAAGGACAGTGCGGCTTTAGGCCCGCTTGGGCCACAGGCTCACACAGAAAATTCGCCCGAGGCATTGGAAGCATTGGAGGCATTGCATATCTCTCTCCCTCTCCTTCCCTCCTGTTGCGACTGGCTCGTGGCCATCAGCCCTCTGAGTATTCTGTAACCCCATCATCTCGCCGCACCCGAAACACGACATCATTGTCCCTGCACACACATACATGCACACAGTCCTCGCGGAGGCACCTGTGTGGTCTCCGGTTTCCTACAGATCAGAATACCCGCGGGGGCTTGTTCTACGGACCGAATGGCTACAGCAGAGGCAAACGGTACCCTACGTCCTACGGTATGATCTAGCTTGGTTTGCGCCTCGGCGATCTCGTCTTGCCGCCTCGCGAGAATGCCCGGGTGAGAGGGTTGCAATATAACCGGGAAAGATGCCATGATCAACTACTCTCTGTAGCTTGCCCCCGCTCCCCCACCCCGCCGCTGGGACGGGGATCCAGCCGATAGTCGTCCTTTGACCTCGCTTGCTCGTCTATGTCGCTTATGGGAAACGGCCGCCTTCATTAGACTGATTAGGACAAGAACAACAACCGTCTCTCCGCCAGAGATCGCCTCCGTTTGATGCAGAATGCAGGAATATGTAGCCGACTCGGGATGCCTCGCACCAGGACTAGACAGAGGAACCCCCTGCCACTCACCAGGGAGCCTCGGTCAGGGGAAGTGACCCCAGAACCGTTCTTTTCTCTCTCTCTCTCTCTCTCTCTCTCTCTCTCTCTTTTCTTTCATTTTCCTCCTTCTCCTTATTCCCGTGCGCCCGGCCATGTACGTATGTATATACACTGAGAAATTCGGCTACTCCAAGGTACCCGTGGGTTCTGTCCAACCCGTCCAAGTAAGCCGGCCAAGGTTGCCAGGGTACCTCGAGCAAGTACCCGCTAGTAGGTAGCAGTAGTATACGTAGCGCATTCGGCAGGCTAGGACTTTTCGGGGTCCCCCAACCTCCAGCGCCATAGGGAAGAGGCAGGGCGGCCAGCGTCCCAGGGCCACTTGGCCTGCCAATCTATGGGAAACACAAAATGTCATCTCTGACTCTGACCACGAGCGCGCCGCTTGCATTGTGCCTCTCTGGCCACGAGGCCGGGGCATCCTACGGCCAACATGCCCGAAGAGGGGCTGGTCTGGTTACAGAAACCGCAACAGGACGGCGGGGACGGGACGGTGTGCATGTCCCCAAGCGGACTAGTCCCACCCTCACTTTCTCACACTTCGCTTCTTCTGGAACTAACCCACAGATACGCCCACAAGAGCTCCATGCAGACCGGCAGATTTACGCAGCAGTGCCCGTCAATTGCTAGGTGCTGACCGCGGAAAGAAAAAAGGAAGAGAAAGAAACGAGGGCCGGGGGAGACGGCGGAATCCCTGCGCACACGTCTCCCGTTACAAGCCTCCAACGGCCGTTCGACATGCATGGGGTTTGGACTGACTGCCTTCCCCCCCTCCAGACCAAGCTGGGCCGCCGATATTGGCCTCCCACCCCCAGGTCTCTCGCTGATGGTTGACGTGCGTGCGGTACTGCGGTATTGCGGTATTGCGGTACTTAGGTACTCCATACGCCTAGCTGCTCCGGGGCTCCCCTGCGTTGCATCCGCCTGATCTTTGACCTTGGGATGGTCGGCATGGTATGTACATACAGCATCCGTAGGGCTCAGGCAGCGGTAACCTCGGCCAGCGACAGATACGTCGGTGCGAGATAAGCGTTGCGAGCTGGGCTCGGGCGCACGAACCATTGTCATCGCAGAGGCAGGCAGGCAGGCAGGCAGGCAGGCAGGCAGGCAATAGATGCGAAAAAGAGACAAATGGCATACGAAGCATACAGCTATGCGAACCCATGTACTATGCGACCCATGTAGACGGTGGCTCGGCAGAGATTTCTCGTAGTGGGTGGCCCCGATGGCAGGTCCGCTGCGCTCGCGGGCCCGGTCGCCGAAGAGGACCACGGCTGGGAGTGAGTGTCTTGGACACGCGGCCGCGAGGGAGAAGGTAGTCTCACCGTTTCACGAGGATCCAAAAGGGCCTCATCAGCAGAGCCAACCCGACCTGGGCCCATCAGTATGCGCATGCGTGTGGGAGTGTGTGCGTGTGTATGTGCAGCTCTAGCACGCCAACCGGCCCTCTCGAGGTCTGATTCGGACGCTCGTCTCTGCCGATCTGGGCCGCCACGGCGGCTTCATCCCCCCCCCAGCCCAGCGCCCGGTGAGTGATGCGTGCGTCCGGCGGGCCATCCTTTGTGCGCGTCAGCCCGGAGCAATCGGCAGGGACCCTCCCCCCCTCGTCGCCCGAGAAGGGCGAGAAGGGCTGTCGCCATCGCGATTGGCCGCCCGCCGCCCAAAGGCTCTAAAGGCTCTACAAGTCCCCCCAACGGGCGTCGGCTTCATTGGCCGGCAGCCCCGGCCCAATTTGCCCACTCAGCTCCAGCTAAGCGCCGGGAGGGCTAAGGTGCCTTTGGGTGTCTTGGGCCAAAGTGCCATTTTTCCCACTTACGATCTCGGCTGCTATTTTTAGATTATTTTTAGCATCTACCCCACCTTTCCCGCATGCTCACCCTCCACTCTGCCCTGCAAGGCCGGCTCCTCCCCTCCCTTGGCTGGGATATGGCTTGGTGACAGATCAGCCCTCGTAGTCATCCGCCATGGTCAACCATGCCAACCTTGCCAACCAAGCAACGCTCCAGGCACCTCGGGAAATTCCTCGACCTCTTTTAGCCCTTCAGGGATCAACAAGATACAGTCCGACTGCACTAGTCCTTGTCGTCGTCGTTGTCGTTGTCGTCGGCTCCCGCTCCAGCTGCAACCTCTCGGAGCCCACCCTCGCACCTTCCCTCTCCCCTGGCCCTACTCGCTCGCCTTGGTCCCCTCCCCCACCCATACCGCCCTTGCTCGTTTGGTCCCCTTCCCCCCCCTTCTCCCGTCCTTCGAATCTCGATATTCACATTCCACTGGCCCGGGCCAGGGTTCATTCGGGCCCATACCGAGCATCCGCGGGGGAGAACATGTCGTTCGATGCCCTCCCCCCCCCCATTCCCCCTTTTCCTTCTGCCATCCTGCAGCCTCGTCACACCGCACCGGCCATAACATCGGTGACGATCCACTAGCTATTCCAAGACGCTCCTTGGCAGCCTCCCCCCCAATCGCATCTGAACCCCGAGCCCAAGTGTGCTCGATGGCTGGCTGCCGCATATATTCCACCCAAAAACAGATCGCAATATTGGTTCTAGTCTCACACAAAGAGAAACAGAGGTCCGTACACGGTGCCCGTGACGCTGCCTGGCAGCTCATGATAGGGCCATCCAGACGCGCCCAGGCAAAATACTTCCTGGCCCGGACCCGACACCCTGGGTTGACGTCGTAGTTTCGCCAACGTCGGCGTGCTCTAGTCTATATCCGCGACGATAAACTTAGAAACAAATCCCCCTCCCACTCCCCCTCCCCATCGGCTCGGCCGTCACTAGGCTCGTGGGAACTGCTCCTCTCTTGAACTTGTGTTGGCGCTTGGAGAGGAAAGGGAGGGAGAGAAACCAGGTTTTGCCGGTCCATGGCCTTGCCTACCATCGTCGTAGTGCCGTCTGCCGCCCCTGCGCTGCAATGCAATGGGAATGCAGCCGGCAAAGAATAGCACACGGCCGATCCCTGGGGAGAAGCGAGCGACTTCGCGTGTCCCGCCCGTGTCCGCCCTGACAAATAGATGGCCCGGCCAAGATGGCGCGTACCGTGACTACGATCAACCCGCAGAAGCGAGGTTGGATACGATCCACCCGCCGCTAAGGTCCGGCCGCCCTCGCCAAAATACCGCCCCGGAGAGGAGGGCGTCTAGTTTGTAGAGCCCGCGTTTGGCTAGGGGCTTGCCGAGCTCTTCGACCTGGCAGCCCGGCGTGGCCTCATCGGTTTTCAAGCTTGCCGCGGGGCGCAGCCTAGCCTGTCGACGGACGGGGCCGGAAGCTATACCGGCCGCGGGGCTGGCGAGGGGCGATCCCTCAGCTCTGCCCGGTGTTTCATGCTTCGGATGACAGTCTCTAGCTGAAGGCGGGCGCAAGGTCTAAGGATCACTAGCATGGCCCCTGGAGGAGCTAGCAGGTACAGCAGGTCCAACAGGTACAGTACTTTCCATACCAAGTGCCTGAGAGGAGGGGGGCCGCGGCCCTTTCATTGGCCGTTTGCTCATGGGCACGTTTGGAAGAAGCAGCCGTAAGGCGTGTGGACGCCGCCGATCTGACCATCACCACGTCGTGCCAGATACATCAAGATGTGTCTCGTCAAGGTTAGTGCATGTCATGGGGGTTCTCTATCAACTATCGGCAGTGGCTCAGGTGGCCAATCCTAGCGAGGGGACATGTTTCCATTTCTTCCCCACGTCCATCCACCGCAACCTCGTGTAACCTTGTAAAAGGAGGTACCAAAGAGGCTGAAAGAGGCTCTTCCCTGATTCCAATTTTGGCAACAAGCCTTTGCGGGTGATCGCCCACCCTTGCCTGCAAGGCCTAGACCGCTTCTAGACCAAAAACGTGGCAGACACGCGCGTGCAACCTTTCCCGGGGTCCTGTTTTCACGCCCTCCTGCGGCGGCGAGTGCTCGGATATGGAGCGACCAGGCAGACAGGCCCCTGATGTGCTCGCATCTTCCTCCCATCCGCCCCACGCCCACCCCCCCTTTTTCATGTCGTCATGCTGCTGGTATTTGGGATGGCAATTCGAAATCAGTCCAACGTACCCTTCTATGATTAGCTCACCCACCGTAGTGCTGGTGGTTAGACCCGGCTCTCCTTGCTCTGCATGCCGCCGTGCAGCTACGTTGAACCAATGGAGTGGGCTTCAGCCAGCGACTGGATCGACAGTATTATTTGAGACCAACTGCCACGATACCTGTCTGCAGGACCCTAAAGGGGGGGGGGATTCCCGAAGGACAGCTAATCGCCACCGAGAAAGCTAGCCGCAACTGGTGCATTCAGTGAGCCAAGCCCAGCACTCTCGCCCTGGCTCTGATCTTTTTGGATCGTGCCGTTGAGCAAGGGACAAAGCCTGAAATAGATGTTAGCAAATGCTGACTATAAGGGGCGATTCATGTGATACGCGGAAGGGGCCAGAAGGACTAGACGCCTCCCCAGATAGCAACAACGAACAGCATCTCCGCAGGTCACTATTAGACGCTGAAAAGAGCCCGGGGCAGGGCCAGCTTCACAACAGAGGTACTACGAGCTCTAGGTAGGGATGGCGGCCAGGCAGAAAGGGGGGGGGGGTAATACTTTTTGTTCGTCTTGATATGACCAACCTGGCCACAGTTCGCACACTTGCGAGTCGTCCCCGTCGCTTTCTCGGTCGTAGGCTCGGGAGAACCATCGTCTGCTCCACCACCGCCACTCTTGGCCAGCATCTTCTTCTGCTTCTCTCTCTTGTGGGTGCGCTCCTTGTTCTTGGCGAGACGGTCTGCTTCTTTCTCGGCCCTAGTCTCTAGGTTAGCATTCATTGTATATACAGAGGGCCAAAGAGAAGCCAGCTCGGCTGCCTACAGTTGAAGAATGAGCTGATCTCTCTCTGCGTCCCCGGTGAGCTGAGCATTATAAATACTATAGAGATAATTCCAACGTTAGCCAAAAGACCGTTTGCACACTACAGCGCGGGCCGGGGAGGTTCCGGGGGTACCCACTCAATCTCGTCAATGTCCTGCTGTCGCCGTTTCTTGATATATTGGGTGATGACAACGGGGTCATGCACGATCTCGGTGACTTTGACGATCTCTCCATTCTCGTTCTTAACCTCGCGTGTGATCTTAAGCTTCTTGCGATTCATGGCGCTGGCTGCGCTCCGGCTCACTTGGCTCATGCCCTCGTGTACCGGGGTGGCAGCTACCTGGCTTTGCACATTGAACCGGTCGTCCTCATCTTCCTGCGCAAGGACATCCTCGTCGTCGTGCGCTGTGGCATCCTCGAGGCTTTCGCGCTGCCGCGTCCAGATGTTGTTGAGTGCCTCGGTATACAGCTGGTCCTGGTTCTTGACGTTGTACATATGCCCGCCGTTGGCTTTGCGCTGCTTTTCGATGGCGTCTGCTGAGGTGGCTAAAGGCCCTTGTAGCTGCTCCAGGTAGCCACCCTTCATCGAGGTCTTGAGGAAGCTGATGCCCAGGCCCTTCCCAGTCGGGTCGCCCGGCCCGTGAACGGCTAGCATAGCTTTTCCGTGGCTGGCATCGATGAATGACTTGGTTGTCTTCCAGGGAACCATCTTGTTGGCGATAGCATCGGGCGGCAGTTCGTCGTCGTCGAGCATATCGTCGACCTTCAGGACGTCGCCAGACACCTCATAGCCGCCATTCTCCAGCTCGTGGGCACCGACCTGCATGGCATCTAAGAGGCATACGTCCTCGGGCTTCACCAAATTCCTGATGCCCGCCTCGTCCATCATCTCCTCCCCTTCCGGAAGTGCCCAGTCCTTCGTGTCCTTCCGGAAGCGGAGAAATTCCTTGAGTTTTTGGCGGTTCTGCGACTCGTTGGAGTCGGCCACATGCCTAGTGATATCGTGCAGGGTGACGTGCTCGCTCTTGCGCAACAGCCGGTATGATACCATCTTGAGCCGGTTCTTGGCAATGTTCGTTACACGCCTCGAGTGAGGGCCTGGGACCTCGGACAGAGGGAGGTTCTGACCGACCACATATACGTGGTCGATGTTGCGCATGTACCAAGAGGAACCGCTCTGTCCTGTGGTGCTACGTCCGATGATAAAGTCGGTGTCCCTGCTGTTGTGCTTGAAGATCGGGGCCCGGAACATGGAGTTGTGTAGCGTGGGAACCACCTCGCCGGGGTTGACCTGGCCGAAGATGGCGAAGGGGGAGCGGTCTTCTGGCAAAAGGATACACGTGTCACCAAGGTCCCGCTTCTCTGGCCTGGTTTCGGAGCCCTTGTTGCGTCGATAGTAGTTGATGATCCGCTGGCCCATGCCGAAGTTGGATAGGACAGTGGGAATCTCTTCGCAGTACTCAAAGAGCACGGCAGTGGAGTTGTCGTTCATGCCGAGATCCTTGGACTCTTTGAATATCTCGTTGACCCGTTTGCCCTTAAGCGCCTTCCGCTTTGTGATGGCTGGTTGCTTAAACCGGATCGATGAAAAGGCCTCTTTTCTAGTCCGCAGCTGAGGCCGGTGATAACTGTGCGGGTCGCTCGCCGCCAATTTGACGGTGTAGTATGGCCATGCTAGTCTCAGAGCCGGCATACTGTGGTCGACGGGCACAGGAGCCAGAGTCGCGCGAATCTTGTTTGAATGGTTCTCTTTCAGCGCATCATAGGCAAGGTCATTAGAGGAGTTGAAGCGTTGGGTCAGCTCTTGGCCCATTCGGCCGTTAGCCATCCGCACCATCTTATGCTGCACCTTGCGTCGCTTGGTAGCTCGCTCCGAGTCCAGATCGTCGATCAGGAGGTACGGGTCGTTCATGTCGAGGACGACACGCTTGCCGAGCTTCGCCGTGGCCGCCTCGAAATTATCGAAGTTGGGTGCGGCAAGGTTTGGTATCTCGGGCAGCCCTTTTGGCGGTGCAGTCCTCCTCCTCTTGGCGTGAGGCTCGTCCAGGAACATCTCGTCCCAATCCGCATCATCGTCAGATGTCTCCTTGCCGTACTTGCTATTAACGGCTGGCTCGGCGCCAGGGGCATCATCGCTGTCAAGGCCAACGGCTGAGTCGAAGTCGTCGCACACGGTTATGATGTCTCGAAGGGTAAAGCCCCCGATAACCTCGGAATCCGAATCCACGTCCAGACTAAAGGCCTCCAGGTCCGCCCGCTCAAATGCCTCCGGCTCCTCGAGGCATACCAGTCCCCTAGTCTCGGCGTCCTTCAACTTCTGCCAAACGGAGGAAGTGGCAGGCCCGGCAATGCGGAAGAGTTTCTCTTGGTCAACATCGAGCTCCAAGCTGAGCTTGCTCGGGACCAGGGACTTTGGTGGCTTTAGTGGCTTCTTGGAGATCCAGTGCTGTTCCTTGACCGGAACCACATCGTTCCACGGCAGGATGGTCCTCTCCTGGAACTTAGGGTAGGCCTGCTTGACGATCTCGAGCAGGTTCTCCGGGGCCTCCGGGATATTTGGATCTTGGTTTGCGGAGGTCGGCCCGGTGTCATGGCCAAAGTTCAAACGCATGAGATCCTCCATAGTTTCACCAGCCGACATTTGGAGATGGAACTGGTCCTCTGCATCGGGATCGTCAAGGCGGGGCGAGGAAGCGGGAGCGCCGCGTAGGAGAGGCGACGACGCATGTTCGTGAGGATCGCCTCCGAAGAGGTCATCCGTGTCGTTACTGGTCCCGCCGTCATCTGTGAGGCCGGGTATGTCACCTGATGACCTGCGATCATTGGAATCATCTTGGGCATCTGGGGTGAGGCGCCCGTTGGCGGCTCCCTGGCCGGCTTCTTCTTCGTCCGGCAGCTCGTCGTCGCTAAGGTCCATGTCCTCGAAATCGACAGCATCGTCGGCCTTGCCCTGTTGGTCTATCTCTCCATTCCAGACATTGCTGACCAGTGCATCCAAGGGGTTGTCGCCATTGCCAAAGCTCTGGTTTCCTGTGTCGAGCGCACCTGCGATCACGAGCTCGTCCTCCGCCTCCTGCTTCCTCCACGCCTCCTCGCTAAGAGCACCGAAATCAACGTCTTCCTTTTCGCCCATTGTGTCTCCGTCTCCGTCGCCGGTTGCGGTCGTCCTATCGATCCTAGTCGCAACGGTCGTCGCCACGCGAGCATTAGGCAACGAAAGCCTTACTGCATACGCATGATAGGGACGTCGCGACAGCCAGAGCGCACGTCGGGTTGCGACACAGAGATTGAAACCGCCTCTAGATGAAGGCAAGAGGTCGCTCTGACGCGCACCGGTGCGATGTCGAAGGGTAGGTTGAATTGCCAGAGCCCAAGAGTTCGATGGAATCGCACAGTGGCAAAGGCGTTCGGAAATCGAAGGTCGCTCGACGCGACGAATCGAGCTGCGCTAAGGCCAGTTTGGGAGAGATTGATTGGCGGGTGGGGCAGGCTAAAAGCTACCTACAGACACAGTACCGACGTCGGTGTCTGGCTCTGGGTAGCTCGGTAGGTACCTAGGCAAGCTAGGTACCTTACCTAAGGTACTGTAGGGACTAGTTACTGTACTCTGTACCCACGCCTTCAATGACGTGCCTAACCGGGGAGGAGTTTGGGCTCCTTTTCTTTTTTTCTTTGGACGCGGCCCCTAGGGCATTGCAAGGTTGGTAGAAGCGATGAAAGGGGGGGGTACTATAACCCGGCCTTAGATATGTTCAAAGATGGAAGAGCTCACCTTAAAAGATCTCGACTTTGAGGAGACACTTTCTCGACCAAAACTCGCAAAAAGAACAATGCCTCGTAGGAGAGCTTGGGGCTCAAAGATAGCCAGGGCTTCGAGAATATTGCAGAGAGTTCCACATTTTATTCAACCTAGAATTACAGCCTCGTATTATCACCATCTTGTCGCTTGCAAGGGGGCTGGAATGGGTATACGCATGCAAGGCTCTAAACGAGGCACACAATGAGGCAGCTCAAGGTTGGCATGAGTTGGATTATCGGCAAGCTAAACCACACTGTCTCGCCGTGCGTTGCATCCCACAAGGGGAGCAGTCGAACTGGTCCACACTAATTTTTTCTTACCAGGTCTTTTATGTGCTTCTCTACCCCTGCCTTCGGGTGTCTCCGGCGTTCGCCTGTGCCATGCTGGAGAGCTCGGCGCAGACAGCTCTGAGTTTCATGCTCCACTCTAGGACAGCACCACCAGTCCAAGAGAACACTGACAAGCCGGAAAGGATGCCATCGATCAAGATCGGGTCGTAGTGCTAAGCTGAGCTCAGCCGAACTTGTCGTGCTTGCTCTTGACCTTCATGTCTAGCACAACCTCGTGATAGTCTCCTTCTCTGCGTGCTCTCCTCAGACGCTTCACTTCGTCGTCCTCTAGCTTCCGCCCAACCGCAGCCTCGAGCGTAGCTCTGCTGACCTTTTCCCTGGCCTTTTCCTCCTTCGACACCCTGATCTTTGGTTTAAAGCGGGCTTGCATGCGGATGCGGACAGTTGTGTCGAAGGTGATGTCGGTAGCATCGCCCCTGACTTCCGACCCCTTGGACTTGGCCGAGGTGGGCGGCTTAACAGCTAGGAAGGTGTCGCGAAGGGTTTGCACCTGGAATGTCCCAGGGGGTTCTGTCGTCGATATCAGGTTGAAGGATTCGAGCGGCGATACCGCCTCCGCGGTCGCGGAAAACACGCCGTACTTGTCGCAGCCGAGGTGTCTACGCCGGGTGTTAGAGAACTGGCTCGGGGTCGAGCTATGAGTACTAGGGAGAGCTTACTTCCCGTGGTGGCTCTTGAAACGAAAGTTGTCCGTCCCAGCGATCTTGTTGGCTACCCAGACTTGGCGGACATCGTGAGGCTCTGCAGTGGAGGGGTTGTCGTCGATAATGTTCTCGATGGGCACGGTGAAGACCTTGCCAGTGGCATCGCATGCCAGCGCACTTGGAGGCTCGCTCGGGAGGACAAACATGATTGGGCCGGACACGTCGCCCACGACATCGGCCGACACCCAGCTGTCGTCATTTTCCGGATCCTCCTCCGCCCTAGCGATTTTGAGCCGCCTGCCTTCCACGTCGTCTGTGGCGCCTTCGCCAGCTTCGGGCCGCCTTCGCTTCTTCGTTTTCTTGTCGCCCTTGAAGGAGAGCGGCTTCACCATCACCGCAGATATGTCCCTGGTGGGACGTGTGGATGGCGCACGAATTCTGTTGGGTCTGGCAGAGGGAGAGAAGAGCGCGGCTTCTCTCGTGTCTAAGGGGTGTTGTCGTCAGTTGATGGAGGCTAAAAGTGCTTCCCTATCGATAGCTCCAGTCAAGATGGCTTTGAGCTAGGCGAGCAGGTGCGTCAGGTACCTAAGCACCCCTCCAAAATCTCAACCATGTGACTCTCATGTTCAGGGTTAGGGTGTGGCTGGGGCTCAAGAGAACTCGCTTGGCGTCGGCATTGGGTCCCGCCGACCAAACGAACCCCGATCAGGAGAATCTGAGGAATATTAGTGACTTTGGAAGGGTCGCACTCCCACGTACGATATCAAACCGGCCTTCTCCGCTCAATCACCAAACTTGGCGGGACAGGCCAGGACCAGGCCCGACGCATTCGCCATGGCCCCTATTGCGCAAGCTGTGACTGTGTCACTCCAAGACCTAAAGAACGGTTGGTCGCGACTGCCAGGCATCAAACCGGCGTATAAGTGACCCCGCTAACCTGCATCGCCTCTCAGGCAACATCCCGCTCAGCTCACTTCAGGAGGCGTTTGGACCGGATTCCCTTGGAATTCTCGTCGTCAAGGATGTTCCTTCAGAGTTCGTGGCGCTCCGCCGGCGTCTACTTTCATATTCGTCTTATCTGGGCAACCTACCCAGGGCTGAGCTCGGTGCGCCCCCTCCCTCTCTTCTCCCTCTTGTCTCCCTCCTCCGCCCCAAAGCTTCGTTCTTCCCGTTCCTCCCGTGTGCGTGCTGATGTGCTCCCAAGATAAGCTGGAAAACGAGAAGGCAAAGTATCTGACAGGCTGGTCTCTCGGCAAAGAAACGCTCAAGAACGGTCAGGTCGACACTCTGAAGGGCTCGTTCTACGCCAATTGTGCCTTCTACGTCGATCGGTCGCTGTCGTGCGCCGCACCGACGCCAGAGTTCAATGAGGACAACTTCCCCGAGTATCTGTCGCCAAACATTTGGCCGGGAGAGGATACCCTTCCCGGGTTCAAACCAACCCTGGAGGACCTGTGTCGCCTGATTATCGACGTCGCCGTCCTGGTTGCCCGAGCCTGTGATAGGTTCGCTGAGAAGGAAATCCAAGGATACCCCAAGGGCTACCTTGAGCAGGTGGTGAGCACGTCCACGACGACCAAGGCGCGCCTCTTGCACTACTTCCCAGACGAGGCAAAGGGTGCTGCTCCTAGCAAGGCCAGCGAGATCGCGAACGGAGTCGACGGGGAGGATGACTGGTGCGCTACGCACCTCGATCATGGGTGCCTAACAGGTCTTACCTCGGCCATGTTTATTGATGAGAAAGCATCGCCGGCTGTGGCCCCGTCGTTCGAACCTTCTGCAGAACCGTTTCTAACGCCGTTGGAGGAGCTTCCAGCCTCGCCGGACCCAGCAGCCGGTCTCTACATCATCTCCCGGACCGGCGAAACCGTGCAGGTCAAGATTCCGCGGGACTGCATCGCCTTCCAGACTGGAGAGGCTCTCGAGCGCATCACAGCCGGCAAGTTCAAGGCGGTGCCGCACTTTGTGCGAGGCGCTCGTGCTGCCATGAGCGACGGACGAATCGCCAGGAACACGCTCGCGGTGTTCACACAGCCCAATCTAGGCGAGGTGGTAGACCTGGCACAGAACATCACTTTTGGTGAGTTTGCCCGGGGCATCGTCGCAAAGAATACCGTGGCTTGAGCGAAGCGTCCGGGATGTATGTAGCTTGTTGGCAACATCGTCGACGCTGATCTATAGCAGTACCTAGAATCCCATGAGGCATGCGTGCTGCATTGTGCTCGGCATGGGCGAGGCTCCCGAAGGCAGGGTTCGCGTTTATTATAGTGGAGCAAAGGTGGTGAGGCTAGGCCGCCTCTTTAGATTAAGTTGCAACATGGGCCCTCTAGGGCCATCACATCGGCAAGATCGGGCAGCAGGGTATGTTCTTGCGGAGTGGTGTTTGGCCAAGTACAAAGGCGCATGCAAAGCTCGCACCCTCTCGAACGGGTTGACGAGCCGCAAAAGGGCGGCCCTATGCGCTTACCCTTCTGATGCATGTTGATAGATGTGGGCCGACGAACAGAAGGTCGGGACAGATTTTGGTTCTCAGATCTCCGCCCTGGGGTAGCGCCGTGGGTCTTGGGGCAGCCGTACGTATGTACAGTACAGTACACGAGCAAGATAGGATACCCACTTGCCACCTACTTTATTTACGCTTAAGGGAGCCTGCCTGGCTTTTTGCCATTGCTTGCTTGCCTTCCTTGTGGTAGGTACAGCGAGGTACCTAATTACCTACTCAAGGTAGCTTCTCCCCAGTAAGCACTCTAGGGAGTAGGTAGGCCAAGGGGAGGTAGCTTTTGGTGTGGAGGTCTTCAACCCCTGAGCGCAATCTCGGCAGCGCCCTGTAGCCAAAGACGCGGTAGCGCGACTCGGCGACCAACCCCAAATTGCGCGGTCGTTCCCTTCGTTCCTGATGATGGCGTCCCGGCCACAACTGCGCGCTTTTCTCGCAGGCCAAGCACGAAGCACCTAAGCCGTTCGTCTTCCCAGGTCGAGCTCTTTCTCGACCGTTCGCTCTTTCTGATACATCCACTGTCGCGGCTCTTCGCCTCGGCCTCTTTCGCTCCTCGGTATCCTGCCTTTTCTTTTCTTGAGAGACGGGTTCACTCGTTCGAGGCCGCCGACGAGGCCACACTTTGGCGACGACGCAAGCAACCTCTCGAGACACCGTACTCAGCACCATGCAAGCATTGAAACGCCTGCTGCCGGTGTGGCTACTCATAGGAGCTGCCGCTGCTGTCCCGGCTGCTGCTCCTGCTCCCACGCCCCTTGCGGCCCGCGACGACGAACCTAGCCTTGATCCCTGGGTCACAGTCAACGAGTCGGGCCAACCTAGGACGGTGACACCCGTGTTGACCACCATCAGCGGCACCCCGACCGTGATCTCGGCCGCTCCGTACGAGCTTACCGGGACCGTCTTCACCCGCACAGACAACGGCGATGTGAGGACAAGCACAGGGACAGCCGCACCACTGCCTACGGCCACCAATGTCGTTGGCGCAGGCGTCTTTGACGTCTGCAGGAACAAGGACGGCGACTTCAAGCCCTTTTGCATGCCCTCCGACAACGCAACTCTCTACACCGGTGCAGTATATTATGGTGGGTTTACTCTCTGTGGTTTGGCCCTCGTCCCGAGGACAAGGGAGGGCGCCGGCGGAATGGCTAATGCAGAGCTCTGACCGTGGAATTAGTGACTTGGGACCCTACATTCTTCAATGGAAGCAACACCACAGTGCAGGTGCAAGGTTTCGTCCACAACATCACCACCAATGAAATCACCCTTGACCCGGCCTTTCCGTCTTCACCGATGCCTGCTGGCTGGGGTTTCTACCAATGGGCACTGGATGACAACCTGTTGTCAAGCCGGGGTCTTAACGCGGTAAACGTGACACTCCGGATGGCCGTACTCAACGGGCCAGCCCAGTGGTATGATGGCCCCCGGGTTCTAGTATCTTACAAGCCCATCTACCGGCAGCCGCCTGCCCAAGCTCCTACCGGACCTGCGCTGTACATCGGGCTCCCCACGGTCCTGGGCTTCGTCGCCGTCATACTGGTCGGCACTTGCATCTGGAACCGCAAGAGCCGCAAGATCGGGCTGGGCAATATCATGAGCCGCAGCCGTCACGGATATGGTGCTGGCAAGAGCCGGGCCGCACGCATGATGGGGTCGCGGAGCCGCCGTAACAAGGAGCAGGGCATCCGGCTGATGGAACGTGATGTCGGTGGTCTGCCCGAGCACGAGGTCTACAGGGACGTGCCTGAAACGCGGCGCAAGCAGGCTGAGCGACATGTTGAGCCGCTCGACGTGGGGATTGCTCGCCGTGACAGCGACGCGCTTGGTAGCCTGGCTGGAACACCCACGGAGGAACGACATATGGACCTGGGCAGACCAGGCAAGGGCAACGTGTTTCGTGACGAGCTAAGCCGCCAGAATATAGAACGTCGGTGAGCGAGCGACGCTGGCGCTCCCAGGCAGAAGCGGTCAATAGAGGTGTATACTATGGCGAAATGAATCTCGCAGCTAGCCGGGTGCTGCCACCAAGGCGAGAGCCCCGTTTGACAGGAACGCAAGGAGGGCCAGTGAGGAGAAATATTGCGGCAGACTAAATAACGTATATCATGAACTTAATGTATGAGAAATGGTGCAGTTCTGACCACTCGAGCGCTCTCTGTGTTCACCGTGGAGGCATTAGAGGGGTTCAAAACGCATGCGTTTTGTGTGCTCTTCAATTCCCGATACTAGAGCAGCGTACTGGCACTGCCTTGAATGCTTCCAGGAAATTCGGGTTCGGCCAAGTTTATTCAAATGTTAGCTGGCTCTCAGGCTTGTGCAAGTCCTATCTGCTCGGCTTTGCACCCACCGGGGCCTGTTTGCAGTGGAGATATTCCACGGCTTCTACAAAGTCTCCAGATTTCAATCGTCTGTCACTTGTCAGCCGGTGGCCACCCAGCTATTTGGCTGTGGAATCCGAGACCAATCGCTTCGCCATAACATTAATGGAACTTGGGCACACGATCGGGGTGTTGCTTTCACTAGGCTATGGGGGCGGGCCCCGTTCGGTGCATATGCCTCCCACATCCCCTTGCCACTTGCGTGAATCAGAGCTTCAGACCCATCGATAGCAGTGGATGCAGTGCAGCAGAGGTGTGATGAGAAGTTGCTCTCAATTGCAAACATGAGACCTGATTTTTTCGCCTAGATAGACAGACACGTAAGGCTGCTCTCCGCCGAGAGAGGCTGGTTCTCCTTCACTTCTTCAGGAGGTAGGTATCAAAGTCTGCTCCAATACCTTCGCCAAGGCGTTCCTTTCCGCTACACCATTTCGAAGACATCATTCCCTTCGCCTGAAATGCCGTCTCGTGTCGACCCAACCCATGATTCCCAAAGTCCTAGGCGACTACTTAAAAACAGCAGTAAAAGGATGTGTGACCATAACCCCTTTCCCCCTCCAGTGAGCCCAAAGATTGTGATGATATCCAAATATGACCCTAAGAGATATCCCCGCCCCCAAGAACTCCATCGCGTCATAACTCCGTCGCTGATATCCACAGGAATGTGACAGGAAACACAAGTGAATGGCTGTAGTCATAATACTAACCGACAGAAATAAGGGGTTATCAATAACTGAAGTCGACATTACCCATTTGTTGTAATACTTTGTCGTCTTGGGACGAGGTCGCCGTCGTACCGCTCGCATTCGTGTCCGACTGTGCTGTACTCGTCCGTGACGGTTGGAGCTCGAGTTGCGGCTCCTGAGGTGGTATGCCACTGTCCGAGAAGCCGAAGTCGCGCATCTGCTGGAAGCTCCAGCTGGGTTCGAACTTGGTGCTATTCCAGGCGTAGTCGACCCGCTCGTACATCTCGTCGATTTGCTCCAGGCTGATCTTGCTCGTCTCGTAGACCATGAACCAGACAAAAAAGATCGCTACGATGCAGAAGGCCCCCCAGACGAAGAAGACGCGGGCACCGAGGTCGGCATAGCCCGACCCAGAACCACCTTCGACCAGGTAAGGAGTGCCGTAGGCGATGCCGAAATTAAGAAGCCAGTTCGACGCGGTGGACACCGACATGGATTTGGCGCGTACCTTCAGCGGGTAGATTTCAGACGTCACGACCCAGACAACGGGGCCCCATGAGGCAGCGAAGAAAAAAATATAGACAGCGACGAAGGTGATGAGGATCTGGCTGTGATGGAGGGAGTCGGGGGTAGCGGTGCTGAACGAGGCGATGAGGAGCTGGCAGATGGCCATACCGATGGCGCCGATGATCAGCAGCTTGCGTCTGCCCCATGACTCGACGACCAACAGGCCGGGAAGGGTGGAGATGGTGTTGATGAGTTGCATTATGAGAGTGATAAGGAAAGGGTTCGAAATGTTGGCGCCGTTGAAGAAAGTAGTCCCGTAGTACCTAAGGAATAAGGTCAGCACGCGCGAGATTGTACTGGGATGGATGCCATCCCTCCCGGAAGTTACGCACATAATAAAGTTCACACCGGTGAGTTGCTGTAGCATCTGTAGGCCACAGCCAGTCAAAGTGCGACGTCCGAGGTGTGGGCTGCCAAAGAAGATGTCCTTGTAAGTGTCACGGCCGAGGGCCAACTCATACTCGTGGTTGGCCTCGATCTCGGCCAGCTCTTCGATGAGGGCCGGATGGGTGATGTCGAGTCGGCGTAGTCGGCTTAGGGAGAGTGCCGCGGCACCTTTGAGGCCACGCTTGACGAGATATCGCGGGGTCTCCGGAAGGATAAGTAAACCCAGGGCGAGGACGCAGGCCCAGGTGAGTTGGAGACCCATAGGGACACGATATGCAGCCGATGACTCGTAGTCGTTGGTGACGATGCTGACGATAGCTGCCGTCAAAAGGCCGAACGTGATGGACAACTGGTAGGCGCAGACCAAAGTTCCTCGGATCCATTTTGGAGCCATTTCGGACTGATACAAGGGAACTAGTACCGACACTATTCCCACTCCGACACCAGCGAAGAACCTAGAACACCGCCTCGTGTCAGTCTCGCAGACACACAGACGACAAGTATACAAGTGAACCCTGTTTTGGGTAGAACACGCACCTTCCTACGAGAAGTAGTGGGATGTCGACCGCGCAGACCTGGAAGACGGCTCCAAACGAGAAGACGCCGATGGCGCCGATGAGGGAGCGACGGCGGCCAAAGATGTCGCCAAGAGGAGCCGAGAGGAGGGAACCGACGACGGTGCCGAGGCTGAGCATCGAAACGATTAGAGCGACTTGTTGGGGGCTAATAGCCGGTTTCTGATCCCCGTCGAGGAGGCCGGTGCTGAATTGAGATTTGAAGGACGGCATGGCGAGAATGCCGTTGATCGAGCTGCGAGGGATCGCGCGGTTAGCATTTAGACTCATCGCCGGAATGGCCGGCGCGGGCGTGGTGTTCTGATGGCGCCGATTGAACTCTAGAGAGATCGGAGGAGGGCCTCACCCTGTGTCGTAACCGAACAGTATTCCACCCGTGGCGACGAAGAGCCCGACCATGATCGCGGGTGCTGACGACCCGGCGACATTGTCAGGCTTCTGCCAGCCCATGGCTATCGCCATGGTGAAAGGTAGGTTCCGTCAGGCCAGAGTCGATGTTGTGGTCGCAACCGAGTCGGGCTGGTCGACGATGGGACGAGGTCGGATTGAGGGCGGTGCGATCATTCGAGAGAGGCAGAGTCTCGTCGGGTGGGTGTGGATAATGGTAGGTAGACACAGGATTAAGGAAAAGAGTGGAGAATCAGGGAGGAGGGAAGAACGGAGGGCTCTTGATCAGCGGCCACTGTGGTCGCTCTTGGGGGGGCCGGACGCTGATTGGCCCAGCTCTACCCAGCCCGTGCGAGACCTGCAAGTCGTCTTGGCGTTCGATGGGCCTGCCAGAGGGCTGCACACCCTTTTTTATCAAGTCCAGAAGAGGGAAAGCGGCAGCGCGGTCACTTTCCACTGCCCTCTCGCCCCTATCCCGCCTTTCCTCTTCCGTCGCTGGTCGATGCGACTGTTCGCAAGCCTTGCTCCTGCGCACTTCGCCAAACGACGCTTGGCCCTCCGCTGCTGCCCGCGCTGCCACGGTCCTTTGGTCCTTTTTTCTATTAGGTGGCTGGCCGCCTGCGCCAACCTTGCTCTCAGGTGCTTGCCCGCTACAACAGCCCACTGGCTGGCCCCGCGCGCGCCCGGGGCCCAGCAACTCATGGCCAAGACTCGGGTGAGAAAGAGCGGGAAGATTGAGAAGCCGACAGGGTCAGCATGCATCTCAGGAGACACCGGCGCTCCTCTCTCGACCGCCACCCATCACCACCCCGTCCCTCCCTCCCCCTCTCCCCCCCTCCCCTCTCCAAAGTCTCAATTCCAGCGAAGTATCCAGGCGCTCGAGTGATTATGCTCGTCGACAGATCACTTAATCCATCCCCTCCAACCAGGATCAAGACCCCCAGGCCGCCCATCGGTTAGGGCCTTTGCTGCAGGCTGTCAAAACCACAAGCAAGCTTGGTTCAGGTGGCCGTCAATTGCGCTGGGTGATCGGTGACCTGCGAAAGGCCCCAGAGATCTGCTGAGCGAACCAATACATCCAGCCAAGACACGCAGGAGAGGGGAGAAAGCCAATGTTGTATGAAATGACGGGTTCCAGCCTGGCCCACCTGAGACAAGGCGCCCGGCGATGGGCGGTACCTTTTGGTACCTCAGGATGCTACTCCTACGCCATCTTCGTCGCATATCCATAACCCTGGTACCAAAGAGCTACGTCAGGAAGCGACAAGGCTCGTAGCAGCCACTAGGAGGAGGCGACAGTGATCCTGCCCAGCCAATCAACACGCCAACGCACGCCACCACAGCTTGCTAGTGCCGGAGACGTTTGGCGTTGGAGCCTTTTTTTTTTCTCTCTCGGCGCTGTAGCTATCGTAGGCTGAGAAGTCCTGACGAAGTTTCCCAGCCAAGGGATGATGAACACGGCTGGGACGTGATGGGGCTCTTTTTTTTTTCTTTCCTTCCAGGTGCTCACCCGCCCCCTCCACGCACGCTCTTCGACAGATCCATGTAAACTGTGTACATAATTGCAGCCGCCTGGCCCCAGGCTTGGCTGAGCCCCACGAAGTCAAGCATCAAAAGTGGCGCCATGCTCGGTCGTTGTCGCACAGACTGACCTGACAGCGAGCACCATTTAGTTTATGGTTTAGGTAGCGCGTCGATTTTGGCGGGGTATTACAGTAGCCAACAGCCCTCCTGTAGTGACCTTTTTCTTCTCACGGGGCGGAGGAAGCTGATGGAGGACGTTGTACTAGTTGCAGCTACGCTCGGTACCCGTCAAGTACTTTTTTCCAACGGAGGCTGCCCCAGAAGGGGGGGGGATCCTGTGAGAGTGACTTCCGAGTCTATTGGCATCGGCCCCATCAGTACATTTGTCTTTTTCTGCCACTGTGCAAATCCCAATCCGCTTATTGTGGCAACTCCCTTTTGCAGTAGGCCAAAAGACAGCGTGATACATTTGGTATACACTTTTATTTAGACAAAGTTACATTTTCGAGACCTTAAGGATTTTCACATTGGGTTATTGCTTTCTCTTCTGGGCTCGCGGGGGTTACGTGCCTAAGGCCAATACCCAAGGCTACCGTGCATGTACAGTAGGCTTGCTAGTTATTGTTATGGTTCAAGAGGATCGATACAAGTGGGTCCTCCCCGAGGCGAGAACCGGGGGATCAGTTGGCATCTGCGGGGAAAAGAGGGCGACGGTTTTTGAGTGCCGGGGACTCCGTATGTACCAAACCTTAGCCGTGGATCCCAGACAATGGAGCAAACTGGCGGTCACTGCGCTTTTTCCCACAATCCCATCCCCTCCTCCCCCTTGGTTCCTCGTCCTCGGGATCAGGTTCCTTTGCTGCGGGTTATAAAAACAAACAAAAAAGCACCTTTAGCTTCTGGGTGCCAATTAGAATGCCTTTCTCCTAACACTAGCAAGTCTCTACCTAGGTAGGTAGTTGGCTGCCGTGGTAGGCAGGCTTTATACCTTCGCGCGATTTGAATGCCCCGGACGCCAAGACGGCGGCGTGTCACGTTCTCGGTGAGGAGTCTGTCCATCTATCCTGGAAGCAGGATTGAATTATTGGACCTCGCCGGGCTGGAGCGGCGATGGCTTCCGATTGCATCGACAGATCGAATCCTCTGGCAATTCGCGCCTAAGCCGGCACTGGCCCGCCGCCGCTCGATGCAATGCACTGTTTGGCCACATTGCAACAGCCTTTTGTAAGGGTTCCCTAGGCCTGGAGACACATTTCTATCCCTAGAGAGTGAGCTTGGGCGGGGAGGTTATCGCTGCTGGCGAGACACCCCAAAACGTCTCGTGCATAAGTCCGACGCTGTCGAACCCCCATCCCCCCCCCCCCAATCCGTCTTGGACCATATCGTTGACGCCGGCTCCCCCGACTCTGACTCTGACTCTAAGAATCACTTCATGAAGGCTCCCCAGTTCCGGAGACGTCTAGCTTCCTCTACATACCAGTGAGTACCTAGGTATGTACGTAAGCAGACAATCAGACAATCCGCGATGGCCCAGTTAGCGAGACAGTGCCATTTGGGGATTTTAGGCAGCCCATGCGCGCCACCAACATGGCGGGAACCCCTTTTCCAACACAGCCCTTGGAGCTGCTCTCGGATCAAGAGGCGTATCGGCCTGCCTGTTCGACAGCTCTTTCAGCCCTCCCCCCAAAACAAGCCACCTCACCCGTCTCCTGTTTCTGCCTCTTTCCTTGCTCGTTATTTTTATCACCGGCCATCCGCCTTGGCTGCCGCGCCTGACTGTGGTCCTGCGTCAGCAATCTCGTCCTACTCCCCTTCTCCCGTCTTCACCTTCCTCCATCTACTGGCGAGGGAGCGCCACGGATAAGTGGCAGTCACTCACCGCAATTGTGGCTTGCAGCCTATTGATGGCTCGCATGTAGGGCTTGTTCTCCTTGCCAACCGATGGTTCTGTGAACGCCCTTGGCCTATGTCATGGTTTTTCTTTTTACCTAGCTAGCGACCGTTCTGTGATGGAGAGCATCTGGCCTAGCAGACGCAAGCTGTTTGCTGAGACGAGCTGTCGTGCGATACCCCCGGTCCCTCAATGAGTAAAGGACGGCGGCACAGCCAGCAACTGATCCTCCCCTGAGCTCTGCGTGAAATGGCTCTCCAGTAAGCTGAGGAGGGCAAGAGGCGGCTCTAAGACCTGCCTTGATTGCCAACTGTCTCTCCTGGCTCGTCTCCCGCATTTTAAGCTTGTTGGGAACAGGTTCAATATAGAGCTGCAGCTGAGATTGGTTCGTTGGCAGACACATGGACCGCGACAAGAAGCGTGGGATTCGTCTCCAAACCTTCAGGGTCGTGTCGTCGCCGAGGATCTGCAAGGATGGTTGCCTGGATAGAGAACATTTAGAACTCGTCCCGCGAAGCAAAGTACTTTTCGTACTGTGCGTCACCGAGTCTTATACGGAAGGTACAGCTAGTCGTGAAAAAAAAGGTCGCCCCTTCGCCATGGAGAGAGGGTGGAGGGGTGCAAGTCAGCACATGCCAACCGGTCTGACTACCTACCCTCGTCGTCACACCCACGAGAGCAGGCAGTATTGGCGCATCGTCGCTTTCTTTTTCGATATTGGCCGCGGCGCCCGCTCTACACTCGCTTGATCACGGCCGCAATAGATGTCTCCGTCTCTCATAATATGCTTCCCCGCGGAACGTCCCGGCCATGTCTTGGCCAGAGGATGCTGACTGCAGGCCATCCGCGAGAGCTGGTAAATCAATGTCGGGTTCTACAATAGTCAGACTAGCGCCGGCAACACAAATAAATGGCCTCGTGCTATGAGAGCGCTCACCACCCTTACTCTACTCCTTCGAGAACCAGGAACCTTGGCAATCGATGTGATAAGGTTTGCAACGAATGTATTGCATGCGGGTTGCGGGTTGAGCCAACCTCGGACGGCGTACGACACCCTGGGGCGCACAAGAGTGCAGTACTTCCGAGCGCTAAGCCAGCCCGTCACCGTCAAGCTGGACAAATGATGGGGCTGAGACAACATGTTCACCTGCCCATAGAACTTAGATGTTCACCTCAGTTATTCTTGTGGGACAGTCATGCGGGCGACTACGAAGCAAGCGGTTCCGGGGGAAGAGTAGGCACGAATGTCCGGTATTCATCCAAAACGTGAGAAAACACTAATAAAAAAGCTATCAATACAGTCCCCAGGTGTACAGCATCTACCACACCTGCGTAGACGGGCTCTTGTCCAGTTATACAACGGGGCCCGGCGGCCTTTTCTTGCTGTCTCACTTTCCAAGCTGCGTCATCCAAAGTGGACCCCGGGAATTCTATCTCGGTTCATTCAGCGACGAAGGGCTCTCGCGCCTGTAAAATCGAAAGTCCCGGTATCATGATGGTTTCCCCTTCCCGTCCCTTTCCCGTCCTGTTCTCCCTGGCTTTAGATCTCGAGAGTTACCTTCTGGCCCTTCACCCTCCCGATGACCTGTTCTGGTGCGTACTTGGGGATGACCTCGTCGTCGTGCAGCATCTCGAACTCCTCGGTGGCATCGCGACCCATAAAGTTGAGCAAGGCCTGGGGCCCACCGGGATGGTCATCGAGCCAGTTGGTGAGGTCGAGGACGACACCCTTAACGACCACCCACAGGTCCTCCTTCTTGTTGTGCTTAGCGACCTCCTCCAGCGTGAACTCCTTCTCCGGGATCGAGAAGGCTTTCGGTTCGCTCGACTTGCTTGCCGACTTACCAGCGTCCTTCTGAGGGCTGGGGCTGGCAGCGGCGGCCACGACGGGCGCACTGGAGCCGGCCGAAGCGCCAGTACCCCACTCCACCGAGATCTTGCCGGGCTGGGAGGGATCGATGTGCAGAGCGATCTGACCCAGGCGCGACGCGGCCCCGGCCGTGCCCTTCAGGGTTTGCTGGAACAGGTAGTTGCTAGCCGTGTCACCGGCGACGCGGCCGTAGACCACGCAGCCCAAGAGGGACGAGCCGCCCAGACGGTTGGCGCCGTGGACGCCACCTGCAAGCTCACCGCAGGCGAAGAGACCGTCGAAGGGAGCCTTGTCTTGGTTGAGTACCTGAGCCTTGTCGTTGATCTCGATGCCGCCCATGGTGAAGTGTAGCACAGGCTCCATCAAGGCGACGTGGAAGTTGTCGCTGATGTCGAGGGGCATATTGTGGAAGAACTTCTTGCCCCAGGGATCCTTCTGCTTCCCCTCGGCGATGGCATTGTAGGTCTGGAACGTCTTCTGAAGGTGTTCAGGCGTGCAGCCAATCTCCTTGGCCAGCTCCTTGCCCGTGATCTTCTTCATGAGGCCGCGGCCCGAGTAGTGACGGGTGTGGAAGTCGAGGGTGTTGGAGGCTTTGGAGTTGAGCACCAGGCGGATGGGGAACTTGCCCTTGTCCTTCTCTTTCCACATCATGCCCGAGACATAATCACGGTGACCGAGCTCATCGCAGAAGCGGTCGCCATCGGCGTTGAGCAGGATACCGCCCTCGCCGCGAAGTGCCTCGGCAGCAAGGAACTTCCACTTTGAGCCGGGGTCCTTAGGGTCGACCAGGCCCGTGGGGTGGACTTGGACCTTGTCCATGTCGATGCCGTTTCCGCCGATGGCCATGACCATCTTTTGGCCGTCGCCAGTGGCGTGTGAGCCGTTAGTAGTGGCGAGGCCGAAGGTGTCAGGGCGGTGCTTCTTCAGGAGCGAGCTGTCTCCGAAGTCGGCAGCATAGCCGCCAGTCGCAAGGACGACGGGTCCGTCGAGCGAGAGCGACTCGCCGTTCAACTCGTATGTGACACCGGTGATCTTGTTGCTCTCCTTGTTAAGGCCTGTGACCCGGGCCTTCTTGATGATCTCGACACGGTCCGGCTCGGACTCGGCGAGCTCCTCTAGCCTCTGCATCAAAGCGTAGGTGATGGCCATGCCGGGGAATTTGGCATCATGGCCACGGTGCGTCCGGGGCTGCGAGTGGCCGCTGCGGCAGGTGTCAGCAAAAGTCGTGCCTTGCCGGCTACAGACGTGTGGGGGACAGCACTCACCCTAGACGGGAGACCAGCGTAAGGTCGAGGTTGAAAACATCCTGAAGCCACTCCACCGCCGCGGCCGACTTGTACGTCAAGACCTTGATGAGGTCAGGACGGGCCTTGTCGCGGGCGGACTTGAGGGTATCGTCATAAAATTGCTTAACGGAATCGCCAATCTTGGCGTCCACCTGGGTTCTCGTTAAAGCACCGTTGATGCCAGAGGTAGCTTTGGTCGAGTTGCCTCCGAAAAAGCCCTGCTTATCGAGGACGACAACGTTCCCTCCGGCGAGGTAGATGGTGTGGGCGGCACTCAATCCGGACACTGTGGACAGCGCGCGAGATCAGCAACGGGTGCGCTCGGGTATGGGCAAGCACGGATGACATGTGATGACGGCGAGGGCGGCAGTGGCGGGGCCCGCACCAGCAGAGAGCTCTTTTCAGGAGCTCCCTTGGAAGGGAGAGAAGGGGGCGGGGATGCGAGACTTACAGCCGCCGCCGACAACGATAACTCGTGGGGCCATCTTGATGCAAATCTGATGCGACAGACGATGAATTGGGCGAGGGGAGGAAAGGCGATGGGATGGTTGGAAAAGAGAAAGGGGAGAAGAAAGGAGAAAGATCCTGCTAAGAGGAGTGGAATGCCCCGATGATATTTGTGACTTTGGTCCAAGGTACCGTCTAGCTCGGGCGGGTGTGCTGGTGCAAATGCTGACACGCTGATTCGTGTGCCGAGGTCAAGCGCTGGGGCCGGCTTCTCCAGCAACTGGGCGGAGCTAGTCACAGGCCAGACAGGCCACCCCCCACAGGTCCCCCTCGCTCGCAAGCTTTGCGTTGCCGATGCGCGGCCGACAGGCCAAACGAAGGGGGAGCAGGGAGATCCGTGATGTTCGGAGCAGACGGAAAACTCGTCCTCGCTCACTTTTCTGTAGGCAGCTCATTGCCCAGAGCAAAGAGAGCCGGCTGCTGACCACTATGGCCCAATTCGATTTCGAGTTGGGGCTTTCCTTCCCTCCGCATTCCGGCCCGGCTTTCTCGCCGTCCCCCCCCCCCTCCACTCTTTCTCCCACAGGCTCCCTGTAGCCCAGCTAGCCCCGGCTCGATGCTTGTCCGAGAGAGCCAAACCTCGCTCTGCTTTCAGCGCAGATACCGAGGCTCTCCGACGGCCTGCCAGATGGTAAACCCCACTCTCTGGCCGTTCCCTCAGGTCTCATCGGCTTTTGCGGGTGCCTGCCGGGTATTGACGAAGCCGCAGATACTCGCTGCATCGCAACGCCTTCATACTTGCTTCGTAGCTGCCAGCTGCTGCGACAAAGTCCGATCACGCTTCCCGCATGCCTCGTCCTCTTCTCCCCTTCTTTTCGGCCGGCGCCGTTCTTGACTCGTCCGGCCATGCTGAGCTAGGATCCTTACGCGGAAGACTCCACTTAGTCACGAGCCACCTCTCGCCCCTCCCCCTGAACCAGAATCCAGGCCTCTCATCGCTGTCTTCACATGTGATACATTCTGCTCAGCCTTGTGCACGGAGCCCGGAGGGAGACCTGGGGCCTCCACATCTGGGGTAGTCAGATGATGACTTTCGCGGAGCAACCATTGGGGGATTTGCTAGGCGGAGCCTAGTATGGTCCGGTCCAAATGAGACCTTCCAGTGGTTGGCCACTTTTTTTCCTTTCCCTCGAAAGGAGAAAAAACAGCGGCCTCTGCAAAATAGCATCTTCCACCCCCACCGTAAACTTCGTTTTCACATGCAGAGACATCAGCCGATGGGCTCACGGGGCCCCAGTTTGTTCCCAGTGGCATGGAAAAGGGCGATATACGAAGTAAGGGGAAGAATCTGGAGCGGCTTCGGCGATATGAGTGCTTCGATTGCCATCATGCAGATAGACTTGGAGGGAAACATCGCATGTATTGATGAGAGTGTTCGCCCTTAGGTCGGTCGCCTTGTCCTTCCTGCCAGCCCCAATTTTCATGGTGTGGTTTCGACTTCTGGCATGTGAACATGTTAAAACGGGCGGTACTGCGGCAACGGTACTGTGGCAGCGGCACTTGTGCGCATGATGGACGGCGCGTGCCAAAACGGCCAGCGAAGAGTTCATCTCTTCTATCCCACATGCTTTCCGCTCGGCTTAGAACTATTTTCTCCTACTTGCAGTTCGGAAATCCCCTAGCCTAGCCTAACTTTTTGATATTTCAAAGTGTGGTTGGCGAGGCTGATGACTTCTTGAAGCCCATCTGCGGGAGTTCGGCGCTAAGATGTGGCGGATTTGGCTGATTGCCTTGGCTATTGACGTACGTCACGACTAGCGCCCAAGTGTTTCGGACACCCCTCAGCGCCACCCTAGAAGACCAGACTAGGGGACATCAACCAGCGCACGGCAAAGAGAAGCACCAGCAGCTGAAAGCGGCCATCGTACCTACCGGCAAGCTAAACCTTACCAGATGCCAAAATGAGAGGTGCTCTGTTCCCGGTCCTTGCTCTCGGTGCCGTCGTCTCATCGCAACTCGCCCCGCCCCTCTCCCCCGGGCCAGCCCGCACGCTGGTTCGACCCTTCTACCGAGACCAACATCCCATGATGGGTCCCTCCGGCCCCGGCCCAGTCCTGCCTCCCTCCGACCCGGCTCCCGAGGGCCCGTCGCCGGGAGGACCGGGCTCTGTGACCCTACTCTCCGACGTCATGGGACGCGAGCGCAGTATGAACATATTCGCGGGGCTCGCTCGAGACATCGAATCCGTGTCTCAGCGGCTTGACGACTCCTCCAAAAACTCGACCGTCCTAGCGCCCCTCAACTCGGCCGTTGAGAGTCTCCCCAGGAAACCCTGGGAGGACCCCCGCGACTATGGCGCCCTAGGCCCTAACGCCTACGAGGGCGATGACGGCCAAGAGAGAGCCCAACGAAACCTGCGAAGGTTCGTCGAGGCCCACATCCTGCCTGTCAGCCCTTGGCGGGCGGGCGAGAGAGTCAAGTCTCTCGGAGACGATCAAGCCATTTGGTGGGAGGACAGGGACGGGACCAGAATCGTAGGCATATAAGGGCAATCCGACTCTGCCTTCTTGGGGCTGACATGCCAGCAGATCCAGCCCGGCAACATCGAGGTTGTCAGCGTCGCAGGCACTGTCGCTAACGGAGAAGTGGTACGTCAAAACACCCCCAGCAGACCGATCTGCATCTGCCTAGGCTATGGCTGAATTTTTCCTTTCCTTCTTACCCTCTAGTGGATACTCAAGAGTGTACGGAACTACTCGTAGTCCATATAGGTTATGGACAATAGGCGGCAGAGCAATTGCCCGGTCGTGAACTCCGGGCGGCGGGTCTGAAAGGCTTTTTTTCCTCCACGCTGTGGGACATGGGAAATGAGAAATATGACTGGACTCTGATGATACAGGTTTACAACGTGAAGGATAGTACGAGTGGCGACTCAACGGGTAGGGGATTAGTTGATGAGATGGATTCTCCTTCACCATATTTCCACGCTCCGAGCTACTATCGATTTAAAGGGTGGGTACCTTGAGTAGGGATGAGTATTTCGAAAGGATCACTGGTAGGGGCCGTATATATGCGAATATATGTCAATCAAGCATTACGTGAAACCAAGTGTTGTGTCCTTCTAAAGCAGGCCTGATGACTATTTGCGATTTATATTTGGCTTGAGACATGGCCGGCACACTCAGCGTGTGTGTGTGTGCATAAGCAACTAAGTTCAATTTTTCTTTCTCAAACAACAACAGAGGTATAATAATATAGAAATAATGAAGACATGGTTTCTTGAATACTCTAATTTTCTAGAGCCTCGTTGTCAAGACCAGATCCTCGCAACCGTAGGATCCGGGCATCCGGTCCTCGTCAACGTATGTAGCCCAAATTTGTACGGAGACCTTGCAGCCTCATGGCCGAACAAGTGGACGAGGCTACGGCCGAAAGCGCAAAGATGGGGCTGTGGGGGGAGGGGGCCTGGCGACGCAGTTGTGCGAGCCACCATTGGGCGGCTATTCAGGGCGTGGCCGATATTGACCCGCCTTATCGAGCTTATCGCGAGGGCCCGAGCCATTTCGTCCAAGATCTGATCCCCGACCCAGCTCTCCAACTGGCATCACAGCAGTGTGTTTGCGCATCGCCTTGCTCACTCCCACCCCCTCTCACGCCCTCCAACGCCCTCGCACTGCGATAAAACTGTGACCAACCTAGTTGTCAGCATTCATTCATCCTGTCGTCCGAGTTTTCAATGACCGTAGCCGGCAGCTCGGCAGTTGCTACAGCTGTAGGTCGCCTGCCCCCTTTCCATCGTCGTCTCCTGAGCTCCTCGACTCTCAATCGAGGTCAAAACGGAATGGCGCACCCGTCCCTGCCACCCTGATGCGCCCCTCGATAGGCACTAAGATAAATGTATTGGATATTGCTGACCATGGCCAAAGACGTCGAGGTGCTCCTAGTGATGAACAGCCAGCCGCTCCACGGCGGTGCAGGCTTCGACCGCGACCGCGACCGCGACCGGGAGATGGAAGATCAGCGACATCGCGACGAAATAGCGCGCCGAGAACGAGAGAGAGACCGCGACCGCGACCGCGACCGCGAAGAGGTCGAGCGACAGCATCGCGAGCCGTACCAGCCTGGGGCTCCGCACCACAGCAGCGCCGGCTCCATCCCCATCCACCAACCGGTCGCATCTCGCATCTCCAACACAATCCACAGTCCGGGAGGCCTTCTCGCGAAACACGGAGGCTCTGCTCCTTCCATGCCACTTGGTGCGCCATCTGGCCCTCCCGCAACCTTCGGCGGACCACTCCAGCACGAGGCCAACCGACCTGCGCAACACGCGGGCCCAGGTCCTGCTTCAGGTCCTCAGCAACACCAGATGTTTGCCCCAATATCCCATGGCCCAGGAGGCCCTGGCAACTCGATTGGTGCGTCGAACGGATCTGGCGCCATATTTGGCGGCCCTCTTCAACAGCAGCAGCAGCAGCAGGACAGTGCTAGGGCTATCCAGCATGATGGAGCCAGAGCCATGCAACAGATGCCATTCGGGGGCGCTGGTGTTAATCCCAGCCATCCGGCTCCATCTGGTCCGGCTGCTGCCGCCCAAGGACAGCAGCCTATCTTGAACGTAAGAGTCCGGTTACCCCTAGCCACTAGCCCGTCCATGCTAACCAAGGCGCGTTTACAGGATGCCCTCAGCTACTTGGATCAAGTCAAGGTGCAGTTCCATGAACAACCAGACGTGTACAACAAGTTTCTCGACATCATGAAGGACTTCAAGAGTCAGACGTGCGTATCTCTATTTGGTTTCAGTGCTGATCGAGACGGCTGACACGCGACCAGCATTGATACCCCCGGCGTCATCAGCCGAGTCTCTGAATTGTTTGCGGGCCACCCCAACCTCATCCAGGGTTTCAATACCTTCCTCCCCCCTGGATACCGTATTGAGTGCGGGCTGGAAAACAACCCCAATAGCATCCGTGTCACGACCCCGTCAGGATCGACCATCCACTCTATTGGCGGTAGCCGGACCGTACAGCCAGACGCTATTCCGCCGCCATCCTCAGGGCTCGGGCAAGCATACCTGAGCCAGCGGCCCAGCAACTGGCAGGCGCCTCTGCATCACAGCATCGAGAGCCCTGAGGCTAACTTCAGCGTACCTGCCCAGAACGGGGCACCTCCCTTCCCCGGCTCCAGTCAGGCATCGTTCGAAGGGAGCAGCCCGAACCAGCAGAGAGCTGTTCCGGCAGTCCAAGGTGGCCCACCCGCGCCTCACGGCCCCGTGGCGCGGAATGCTCATACTCCCACTCCTGCTGCCGGCCATCCAGGCCTCAATGGAAATGCTGCGCAGCAGGCGAACTTGGAAAAGCGCGGCCCAGTAGAATTCAACCACGCTATCAGCTACGTGAACAAGATCAAGGTGAGACGCCCTCTCCTTCTACCCCTTTCACTTTCTTTCATTTGGCTTCCTCCAGAGTGCAGTTGTAGGCACGGGCCCTATCATTAACGCCTCCATGCCCTTGGACTCTTTCACCAACTCATTTCCGGCTCACTTGACTAACCTCACCCTTCTGCAGAACCGCTTCCAGGACAAACCTGAAATTTACAAACAGTTCTTGGAAATCTTGCAGACGTACCAACGAGAACAAAAACCCATCCAGGACGTGTATTCCCAGGTCACCACTTTATTCCACACTGCGCCAGATCTCCTGGAAGACTTTAAGCAGTTCCTGCCAGAGTCGGCAGCTTCGACACGCTCAACTGGTCCGCATGCTGATGAGGGAGCCGCCATGAACCCTGCTGTGAGCACGCCGCAACCCGGCCATTCCGCCCGCGACGGTCCCAAGATGCCCCCAGTCGGTAACTTCGCTCCCCCCGCCAGCGCCAGCAAAGAAAGCAAGAAGCGCCCTCGAGGTCCTGATAAAGGCGCAACTGCACCCGCCCCGACTGCATCTGAACCCGCGCCTTCCTCTCTTCGTAGCACCCTGCCCCTGACCCAGGCCAGCAAGCGTGTCAAGACATCCCAGAAGCCACTCGGAGACGGATCCCCTGTTGAGCCAACCTTGACGCCTGTCATGCCGGAGCCTCTCGGTCCAGTCCCTACCTCGGTGGCTACCCAAGATGATATCCTCTTCTTTGATCGAATCAAGAAGCACATCAACAACCGTACTACTATGAGCGAGTTCATGAAGCTTCTCAACCTGTTCAATCTGGACCTGATCACCAAAGATGTTGTCCTTTACAAGGCGAACCAGTTCATTGGCGGCAACAGCGATCTCCTCGCCTCACTCAAGGCCATCCTTAAATACGACGGGGAAGAGCAAGAGATCGAGAACCGACCTGAGCCGCCGACTGGCCGCGTGTCACTGAGCAACTGCCGCGGATTCGGTCCTAGCTATCGCCTGTTGCCCAAGCGGGTAAGTATCTTATCCCGGTCTTCCCCCCCCTCCCCACCCCAGCCACCAGGCCAGAGTGGACAACCCACCTTCTGACTTTTTCACCGGTAGGAGCGTCTCAAGCCTTGCAGCGGTCGTGACGAGCTGTGTAACTCTGTCCTCAACGACGAGTGGGCGTCCCATCCAACCTGGGCTTCGGAAGATTCGGGCTTCGTGGCGCACAGAAAGAACGGCTACGAAGAAGGCCTCCACCGCATCGAGGAAGAGCGGCACGACTATGACTACTATATCGAGGCCAATCAAAAGTGCATCCAGCTGCTCGAGCCCATTGCTCAGCAGATGCTAACCCTCCCTGCCAACGAACGGGCTAACTTCAAGATGCCGCCAGGACTGGGCGGCCAGAGCACTTCCATCTACAAGCGGGTCCTCAAGAAGATCTACGGACCGGAAAAGGGCGCTGAGGTGGCCAATGAGATGTTTAAGAACCCCTTCTCGGTGGTTCCAATCGTCATGGCTCGTCTCAAGCAGAAGGATGAGGAGTGGCGCTTCACCCAGGTACGTCCCTACCCCGCGAGCGCCATCCGTACGAGAAATGGTCTAACCTGGTTTGTAGCGCGAGTGGGAGAAGGTGTGGCAGAGTCAGACCGAGACTATGCATATCAAGAGCCTCGATCACATGGGTATCCAAGTCAAGAACAACGACAAGCGGAACCTATCGGCGAAGCACCAGGTGGACATCATCAAGACCAAACACGAGGAGCAGCGGCGGCTACGCATGGCTGCCAAGAGCAGCGTTCCGCGTCATCAGTTTTCCTACTCCTTCAAGGACCAGGAGCTTCTTCTCGACCTTCTTCGGTTCATGACCATCTTCGCTACGTTTGGCGGCCAGCATAACGCGCTAGAGCGCCGACGTATTATCGAGTTCTTCGAGACCTTTGTCCCGCGGTTCTTTGACCTATCCGACGACAGGGTGCAGGAGAAGTTGGCCGACATCGACCAGGACTCTGGAGACGACGACGAGGATGAAGCTCTGCCAGCCGAGCTCTCCAATGGCCGGCCGCGCCGGAACGGCAAGAAGGGGGACCTCCTCCGCGGTGTTCTTGATCCCGGCCGCAATGGCAGCCGGTCTCGGGCCCAGAAGGAAGACAGCGCCGCGTCCGGCAGCAAGGAGACCACTCCTGATGTCGGCTCGGCCAACGAGGAAGAGATGCCAGATGCTCCCGAAGAAGGCGCGAGCCCTGATGCGTCTAACAACCGATGGCTGCCCGCCGTGCCTGGCCCAATCATCCTCGAGAGAAATCGTGACGGTAAAGGCGAGGAGATAGTCGATATTGACGGCGAGCTAAAGGCCGATGCCCCGTTCCCACGATCGTGGTACAACTTCTACTGCAACCAGAACATCTTCGTCTTCTTTAGCCTGCTTCAGGTCCTTTACAAGCGCCTCGAAGCCGTCAAGAACAATACGGAGAGCGTGCTCGCCGAGCTGCGCCGCGAAAAAGCATACAAGCCGGCCAAGAAGCTCGGCCTCATCCCGGAGGAGTCGCCATACTTTGATGGAGAAGACCCGGAGTCTTTTTGGCCGCGCACCGTAGACTTAATCGAAGACTACATCAACAACGACATTGACGAGGCTCGGTACCAGGATGTCCTGCGCCGTTACTATCTTAAGAACGGCTGGACCCTTTACACGATCCAAGACATCCTCAAGTCGCTCTGCCGTATCGGCTTGGCTTGCAACAACCCGGACACCAAGGGCGAGAAGACCAAGGAGCTTGTCAAGGCTTACCTGGAGAGCCGCTTCCAGGATGAGACCAGTTTCCAGAACGAGATCAGCGCTCGGAAGTTTGCCGAGAAGTGTGTAAAGGAAAACGACATGTTCGTGATTGGCTGGGTAAGTTCCCCCGATGCGTGTCACTGCCTTGCTCTGCATGCTAACTGCACCCCAGTATCCCGCGACGAAGGAGGCGACGGTGCGTTGGATCCAGAAGGAAGACACAACCTTCTACACGGATGACATGGACCGCGTCAAACAGTGGTCTTACTACATCTCGTCGTACATGCGCACTGAGAATACGGAGGGCGTTGCCCGATCTCGGCTGCGCAAGACTCTTCTCTTCCGCAACCTTCCAGCCGATGTCAGGGATGCCTCTTCGGACGAGGTCGAGATACGCAAGGCTGTCGCGTACGATGAAGACATGACGCTGCGGATCTGCCTCAACTCGCTCAAGCTAGTATTCGAGAAAGCCACCGGCGAATACTTCATCTATGACGGCGAGGGTTCTGGATCGCAGTCCGATCGCCCCTACGATGAGGATCAGCAGGCTTTCCAGAAGGAATTCAGGGGCGAGCGCCTCAAGGAGAAGCTAGTCTTAAACAATCGCTGGATGAAGGGCATGAGCCAGGAGGAGGTTCAGAAGGCCAACGAGGATTACCAGAAATTGCTGAAGGACGACGACGGACAAGCTCAGTAGATGGACCTAGCGCCACCGGCCCGGCTCTCCGGCCGGGAGCAGTGGCTAGGAGGGTAGGCATCTGCGGATACTGGGGATGGAGCTCACGGGAGACAGGCGGTGGTGGGTGAGAAGAAAAGGCTGCTCTCCTCATGCCCCTCGGGAAGAGCAAGAGCAATGCCATATGGGAGGAAGATCTCGAGATGGCGTTCCGGACCATGGACATGAACTGGTTCCCCCCCCCTTTTTTTTTTTTTTTTTTTTTTTTCTCTGTTGACATTTACCAGCCTCGTAACTACCTAGGCCATAGCATTGCCTCGCTTTTTTTCTCTTAGCTCTTTCTACTTTGCTTTCATTTTATAGGCTTGCTTCTCCTCCTTGTCCCTCTCTTTCGGAGGTGCACGGGACCTGGTCAGAAAATGCCGGCCCAGGCAGAAAGAGGAAAGGAGGGAGGAGGAGACGAAGATGGGCTGCGCTGCGCGGGTTTTTTGTCTTGTCCTGAGAGCAGAGAGGAGGTGAGAAAGCCCTTGGCAGGATGCCTCTGGCTTTCCTCGCTAATTGGGAAGAAAGGGCTGTGAGATTTCTCAGCTTGTACAATCTAGATGTACCATAGAGTACTACTGAGGAAATGCCACACCAGTGTATTGTGCGTACATAATACAAATCGACCGCTTAGGCCTCTACCACTTCTCCAAGTTTTTCGTGGACCTGTGCCTGGTAGTGGCGGTTGTCAACGGGGGCCGAGCTAGGGCAGGCGCTGCCGAGGAGCTTGGGCCACCTGTTGAGTTAGCTATCGCGTCGCGTGAGCGACGATTACCTTGGCTTAACCGGAGCAAGAAACAGGCCATTGAAACGACCATGTCGACCCTGTTAAGTCGCGCCCGAACGACCCAATATGTCCTCGCCCGGGCTCTGGCGACGGATAGCCGTAGGGGCATCCTTAAGTTGGGCGCCCGGGCCCGGGCAGGCATCGTTTTCGTCGGCCCTGCAGCCTGTCTGCCAGAGCGCGGGCCGCGCCAACTGAGCACCACGAAGCCGTCAACCCCTGGAGCCTCGCCTGCCAGCCGGGCTCCGGCTCCGGCTCCGGCTCCGGCTCCGGCTTCGCAGGGAGGCTCTCCCGCTGGTGGAAGACCTGGTGAGCACCTCTTTTTGATCCCGGAGCTTATTATTAGTCGGTGTTCATGGTTCTAATGCGGCGCACTAGCATACCCTGAACGGCTGGTCATCTACCATGCCGGCACGGGAAGGACTGTCTTCCTGGGCTGGCTCAAGATTGCCACCATCTTCACCTTTGCCTTCTTCGGCATGGTGGTAGCCCCGAGATACATGGCTGCCGATGAGCCTCTCTGGGCCGTAGCGTGTACGTTTGGATTGTATTGCCTGTCTAGACCCTCTCCTCCTCCTGGACTTGAAGGCCTCCCGTCTCCCTCGCCCTTGCCTCTACCCAAGCTGAACTCGCATCTTTGACCGCATAACTACGGGCTGAAGACTAACGCCTCTCAGACCTTGTCGTCGGCCTGGTACCTTTCGTCTTCGTGGCGTACACCACCTCCCCCTTCGTGACCTTCATCAACGTAAACCTGCCGCCCTTCGCGCGCACGAACCGGGACATGCTCCTGCGGTTTGCCAAGGCGCCGCCGCCCTCTACCCGCCTAGAAATCTCGACGCTCAACCTGATCGGCAAGCCACGCGTCAGCCATACGACGGTTGGGGACCTGCGGCCCACGCGCCGCCGCTTCGGCATCGTCAACTACGAGCGTGATACCGCCGCCGAGGCCGCCCGCCGCCGGTGGTGGCAGTTGCGCGCTGTTGGGGCCTTCAATATCCAGCCTGGCATGCAAGACCGTCTGAAGACGGGGTGGGTGTGGAAGGAGATGGCGGAGGGAATCGGCAGGAGGAACAAGATAGAGCTTTAGCTCCTTGCCATTATCCCACCCCCCTTCGTCACATCGTGCCGCAGTGTGAGGCAGGTGAGAGAGGGTGGTAATGGGATTTCTTCGAACCCTCGGAGCCAACAGGGCACAACGCCATACGGCACCCGAAGGTGGGACTGCCGGCCCTTGATACCAGAGCTTTGGGGAGCGGAAGGGCTGCCGCGCTGCCCTTACCCCAACGCATGCTGTGGGCTTGGCAAGGCAATATGCTGCCCTCCACTACATCGACCCTTGTGGCGTTGGAATGTCCGAGAGCGGCAGGAGAGCATGTTTTGGGGGGCAGGGGGAGGGGGGCCACGCCTTCACCGAAGAATAAAGCAAGCTGCCGGCACTTCATACATGTTGAATCTGCCGTAGGATGGGGCCTGGCGGCCCACCCCAGTTGTAGGGATAATACGAAGAGGCCGGAGGTACCATGGCGTGTACGATAGCGTCCTATATGATTGATAATGGTACAATGATGCTGGATCGTCCGGGTAGGTCAACGGAAGCCCTGCTGGCCTCGGTGTCTTAATTGTTCTTCGTCTCCGCGGCTCACTTGCTGCCCGAAGCATGCCGTGCGCCCGAGAAGTGACTCCGGCCCTCCCGCTTCATTCTCCTTCCGAATTAGCTGCCTCTCTCGTTGCGAGCCCGTCAACCACGTGCGTCCGGAAATTGGGGGTGTGGGCACCGGCCTGCGCGTTTGGGCGAACGTCCGGGACTTGAGGGCATAATACGGTCTGATATTGGGCAGCAGCCAGGGCAAGTTCGTTTCCACCACTCAACGCAACCTCTGCGTATAAGCGGAGCTTCCCTACCCGTGGCGCCCCCCCCCGGCGTCCCCCCCCTTCTTACCCCCTGGACCTGGGACCCAGGCGTGGGTAAATGAAGCTAGCTGCGTCCCGGCTCGAGCCACGCACCGTAAAGGACAGTCTGTGCAGCTGAACACGTACCCACCGTCGCCGTCTTCGTAGACGCGATTCCATTGCCGCGGGCGCCGGCAATCTAGGCCCCAGGTCCCCAGGCCCCCCATCTGTTGCTTGCTTGATAGGGCAGGTGTGGAATGCTGGTGGACCGACCGAGAGCTAGTATCCCGGCATCGTTCCCGGCACCCAGAAATCTGTGGCGGTTCGAGCCTGGTAGGGTCCGCCAACTGTTCCTGGCCCTCCTCCACAGACAGCTGCTACCTACCTGCCCTATCCATATCTCGGCCAAGTCGTCCAAGAGCTCGGTCTGCCCAGATACCCAGGCGTATTGCGTCCTTGATCCTCCATGACGGAGGGACATATCATGGCGTAGCAGGGGGGAGGGGGAGGGGGGAGGGCGAGGTGGCTCTTCCGAATCCAGTCTCGCACTTTGACCTGCCCACTCGGCCCAAAGGTCTTGATCACGCCATCCCAACCGTGGAAAGCCCAGTTTCAGGCGGCTGTCCGACACCAAGACACGATCATAGACAGGCCTTCCATAACAAGGCGACAGGGCCTGCAGAGGACACTTGGCGAGGACTCTCGACACGTAAAATCACGCCCCTACGGGGGCCGCACCTTCATTTTCAACCCTCCACAAACCCCCACGCACCAGGGGGCCAAAGGGGTGGGAGGGAAGCCAGCCCAGAATCACTATCAATACTATTGTACAAACCGGTCGTGACTATGCACTCCGTATCATGACTTTAGAAAACTGCATGTCCCTGCAGAGAGCCTATTGTGCCTAGCTCTTCCCTTCAAACGCCGCTGCTGGGTGGCGTCCCTGATAACGTGGCCACTGGTCGTTTTGTTCTTGCCAGACAGAAAAGAAAAATCACGCTGACCCCCCTTCCAAACATCATCACTCGCTGCCAAGAGGTCCCGTTTCCATCTTGGCCGCGCTTGTGTCCAATATTACAAATGTGTCGTAAAAGCATCACGGGCCCGACCCGCTTTGGGTTCCCCCTTCCCCTGTGTAGCCAGCCCGTCCTGTGGCTCCAATGCTCGCTCTTCCCATGAAAAACAAATATCGTCGCAATATGTACCAACGAAGGGGGCCAGGGCGGGCCGTCGCTTCTCAAATGCCCCAAACGCACACCAAGGCTGCGCAAGCGGGCCGCGAGCAAAAGGCATTGAGGCCAGTTGTAGACCTCCGGCCTTCAGCGATTCAGCTTCAGCGCGAGCGCTTCACCTCGGCACCAGAATCGTAGTCCCAGGCTCTCTTGAGTCCGCCCTCGTAGACCGAAGCAACCGAGTCTTGCCACATGGCCGGCGTGACGAAGGTCTGGACGGGCGCAGCCGAGTATGGTTGCGGGATGGGCTGCGATCCCGAAGGAAGCTGTGAATGCACGGCCTGTATGTCCTGGATGGTCGGCACTTCGGCGGCACCTGGTGGAACACTTAGAGAACTGGACTGTGGGGAGACGGAGACCGCCGGAGGCGCTGGAGGCGTACCAAAAGACGTATTCCATTGTCTGGGTCACGGTCAGCCACGTCGGATCAGGGCACAATCAGTGGGCAGGAGGGGGGAGGGAGAATTGCTCACTCAAATATACGCGCAGGATTCCAGGCAGGGGCGTCCGCGACAGGCACTGTCTGCGGCATGCCCGGGGCCTGCGAACCCGGGGTCGGCCCCATCACCACGAGAGACTGCAGGCCTGGTGATGCACCTTTATTGTCCACAGGACCAGCTGAGATGGGAGGCGTGATGGGATGGCTGGCGTAATGCTGCTGCACCGCTTGCGTGTCGATATGCTGGTGCTCCATCGACCCGTTTCGCGAAATGTTGGCTCGGAAGGTAGGCCGTGGGCCTGGAGGGCTCGGGTGCGTAGACGACTGTGGGCTGCCGTAGGGGAAGCTGGGCTTGAGCATGAACGGCTTCCTCGTGTCCGCGGAGAAGGCCTCGCGCACCGAGTCGACCTGCTTCTGCATGTCAGGCATTGGCCACGCCCCCATGCACTTCTCGAGGATTCGCATGTGCCGAGTGAAGTACTCCCGAGCGTCCGTGTTCAGGTCTGGGTCAGGAGACGTCAGGGCAACCTAATAGGTTTAGTTAGCAGCAGCTCACAGGCAGATAGAATAGCCGAAGCTAGGGGGTGAGAACGGGAGTGGTGGAGAAAGGGGGTTAATGAATGATCGCACCAAATGCAGAACAATGCAAGCAAGCACGGCATATATGGTGAAGTTGATGCCGCGCTGCATGCACTGGAGCCCCAGCAGGCCGTAGGTTTGCAACACGGCTTCCTGTAGCCTGCAGAGCATCTTGGCCGCGTTGTAGGACACCACCATGTGATGCTTCCATTGTCCATCCACACCGCCGGGCTGGAGGAACGCAAGCTGTGGCCGGTGGAACAGGATGATACTCAAGTAGTAGTACGAGTGCAGGTTTCCCATAAAAGGCGACGACAACCAAGGCGTAGATCCGTCCGGAGGGTAGCTGATGGCCAAGTCCTGGGGGAGCTCTGCGAGCCATGCATTCAGCCCCGGATTGATCTGCACAAACTCCGGGTCGATGCCCCAGTCCTTCGTCTTCCGAAGGCGCGCATAGGCGCGGTTCATGCGCCCGATGTTGCGCACCACTCTTGCTAGATAGGTGAAATTGCGCGAAACGTGGTACTCGGAATCGTCAGCACTGGGATTCGGCCGTGGAATGCTGAAGTCCACAGAGTCGATCTCGACTTGGAGGTCGGTGCGAGCTACAACTAAGTTAGCGCCTTGACTCATGATCGAGGAACAGGGGATCGGCGCACCTTGGGGAGAGCCAATCATGACCTCGCACACAAAGATAATTTGCCATATTCTCGTCTTCAGCTGGCAGTCGGAAGGGGTCGAGCCACACAGCTTTCCCGTTTGGTGGTCCGAGAAGTGCTCATCTAGACCGAGATCCTTTGCCATCTGAACGCATTGGACGATGCTCATCCATGAACGATAGTAATAGCCTCGTTTTGGGGCCTGCTCTCTAGCTTTAAGGATGATCAAGAGGGCTTGGAGGGTGCTTAGTCGGGGAACATCCATGAACGAGTCGGCGTGCCCTAGTGTCTCACGTTAGCGGGCTCAGTATCTAGCGTGTAGGACGGCCGGCATCATACGGGTTGCGAGGGCTAGCCATTGCTGGCCTTGCGCCGGCTCATCCGCCAAACGGCCGGCAATGGAGAAGATGGCCTCGATGAGCAGGGGGGATATAGATTCCCGGTTAGTCTGCCACTGCTGATAGAACGCAGCCTTGTCGAGTACAGGAACGTATGGGTGCGCATTCGCGAAGTACAAGTCGAAGTAGTGCATGATGGTCTCGTCGTCGGGCATCAGCTCCGGAGGGATTCGAATCTTTAGACCTGGGCCGGAGGCCAGCGGCGGGAGGAGGCTTTTGTAGTCGTCCGCATCCTCGACCGCAGGCTCTTCCTCTCGAGTGGGTGGCCTCAGCTTGTTGTTCAAGTAGGGCGCTGCGGTGCGTGTTAGAGAGCTTTCGGGATGGGGTTGGAGAGGACAGACTCACCTGTTCCTGCCTCATTGACCTTCAATGCTCCTAGCAGATCCGCCAGGTCCTGTTGTCCATACTCGTCCTGGTGGAAGGACGTGTCGGGCGGAGAGTCGGGCCGTGAGCCTTGGTGCAGCGGGGGTGTCGGGAATGCCTGATGGCTTTGGTACGACTGCTCGACGTTGACGGGCGGCGGGACGGTGGTGTAATGCATATTGTGAGCCACACCTTGGGGGCCGGGAAACTGGCTCTGGTAGAGGCCGGCAGCATCTTGGTAGGAAGTAGGGGGCGCATACATGCCCGGTTGCTTCTGGGCGCCAGCAAGCAGCTGCTGGTCTTGTAGAGGGAGTTCCTGGCGGAAGCCATCTTGGATCTGAGAGGTCTCGTACTGGGACCCTGACGGTTCATACACCTGAGTTTCGTTGGAGCCATCAAACCCATTCGGCCGGACACAATGCAGCTTCAACCGGATGCAGGCTGAGCATGGCCAAGTATTTGTTGTCGCCGCGTCACACTTGATCTTCCTCCTCCGGCAACCCTCACATGCTCTCATCACTGTACGCGGTCAATCAGCATGACAGGCTCGGGAATGAAGAGGACGGCGGCATGAGTAGGGAATGTACCTTTCAATCGCTTGTGGCGATTGTGCTCGTCAACAAAGACATAGTCTAGAGCCGAGTCAGCGACATCACGTCCCGGCGCGACTTGTAGGATCGGGAGAGAGGGGGGGGAAGGTGAATGAGGGGGGCTGTCGGGCGCACTCTTCTGGGTTTCGCGGGGTTGCTGGTAGACTGGCGGCGCAAAAGAAAAGGTGCCCATCTGGGCGTTCTGAGGCAAAAGCCGTCGCACGGTGGGATCGTTGGACATGATGGAGGTGGCGGATGGCACGCAGGCCGTGAGCCTTGCGCTTAGGCGGAAAAGTTGGCGACTGGCCTGGCGGTTCTACATTCAAACCATGAAAACCGGGCGGCTTAGAGCAGCAGGTGAGGCGATTCGGGGCGTCTGGGGCGCAGGATGGTGCCTCTACTGGGACTGCAGGGACTGGTGTCCGCTTGGCGTCACCGGCGACGAGGTGGACGCGCAGAGAGAGGGCGGGTTGCTTAAGTGTTGTTGAGTCCGGCAGCAGAAGAAGGGGTCGTTGCAACGATATGTGGGATGTGGAGGGGGCCGTCAAGCGACGCTGGACCTTTTAGTCTGCGCGGCAAACCGCCGGGCTGCGCTGGCCGACAGTGCAGGGGGGAGGGGCGGGAGGAGGGACTGGGGGAGGGCAGAGTCAGGCTGACCAGGGCCCCGGGCGCTATGTCGCGAGATTGAGCATCCAGCGAAAGGGGCTCACTGGGGTGAGAACCTTGTCCCACGACTAACGCTCAGGGCTAGCTCGATCAAGTTCCAAGCAGGATCAGCCAGGGCATGAACAAGGACTGTGGGGGTTGACAATCCAAGCCCAAGCCCAGGGCTGGGTACGCTGGGTACGCTGATGGGTACTATGGAGAAGGCTGCACAGGAGAAGGTAGGTGGGTAGGTACCGAGGGCGCAGGTACCTCGTTCCCCTCTCCCCTCCCTCCCAGTGGATATGTACTGTACGTACTGTACTTCCAGGGAGGGAGATGAGCGTCTGCAGCAAAGAACAGGCACTTTGAAATGCGATCGTGCGTGGCCTGCCCGCCCGGGGAGCTGCGGTCCGGGACGGTGCGGTACTGTACGTACGGTTTGCTGCATGTACCATTTCTCCATCCTCCATTCCCCATTCTCCATTCTCCGCAGCACTTGAATGTGCGATACAACGCAGCTCGGCGGCGTACAACACGCTGGCAGCGTGCAGAGAGCAGTGCTCACTGTACCACAGGGCCGCTCGCCCACAGGCCCGCCCGCCCGCGGGCTCGGCTCGCAATCGTCCGTTTACGCGATAGCGGGGGTTGCCCGCACTCCCCATTGCGCCCACTGTCTAAGAAGGACCGTAGGAGTTGTCGTCCACGAGTCGGCATGGAGAAAGGGCCCAAGGACAGTCAAGACGGTGGAGGGCTAAGGGAGGGGGGGGGGGGAACCCCTTCGCCCACCGTTGGCGTGGTATCGCGTCCCTCGATCTTTCCCCCCTGTTGTGCTGCCGACTGCAGCAAAATGGAGGGCATTAACACGCCTCATATAGAGTGAAACGGGCGAGGGAGGATCCAAGACGTCGTCTGTTGGACTCGGGGGCTGCCAGAACTGCCAGGCTCGAGAAAAGGGCCAGCCCCCCCTGTGCGGAACGGACGGGCGGCCCACAGAGCGGGGAAGGCCTAGTGATGACTAGCGATGAGCACAGTACTGCTTGCTGGCTCGCTGCCCCGGTTGATTGATCATTGATCGCTGATGATGAGAAAGTCGCCGACTGGGGAGGGGGGTAAGGGCGTGCGAGCATGGCCGAGGGAGGGCGTGTGTGAGCAACAGCTCCCCTGAACCCTGGAGGAAGCCAGGGTCTCCAAGAGGTACCCCGTTGGCTTCCCACGCTTGCGCTTGGCTGATTCTTATGGGTCTCCCTCCCTGCCCCTCGCCCCCCTCTCACCCCCCCTCCCCCCCTCCCCTCCCGCCCCCCTTCTGCCAACCCAACCCAGCGAAAGGGAAGGAGGAGCAGGGGTGACACGAGAGAGGTAGCTGCCCGCCATCTCGCTCGGCTGCCTCGCCTACAGCAGTGTCAACAACCAACCTGCATCATACCACTCACTGCATTTGGCCGGCGGGCGGGCGAGATCCGGACCGCCAATATGGTGCCAGCCAACTCCACGTCTATGTTGTGCCCTCAGCCCATCCTGTACACCCATCACCATGGTCTTCAGTGTCATCTTTCATTTTCATCGAGCATTGCCCCCCCCTTCTCCCCTCCATCCCCTCTATCCCCCTTTTTTGACTCGATCGTCTCGCGGAGGCAAGTCGGTGATTTAACTTTGGCACTGTGCACCCACAGAGCCGGTGGCTAAGTCATGTGTGTACCTTACTTACCATAGTACTTGTGTCTTGTACCTGAGGTTCTGGCATTTTGACAAGTCACCTCGGTTTTCTGGAAAGGGCAGTCGGGTTGGGAAAATTACCGTAGTTGCGCTAGGGGGAACCTAGTTCCTCGGTTTAACTTGTTTGGAGCGAGGCTCTCGAACGTAGGTGCTGTCCGGCCCGTTGTCCATGGCTGACGAAGCCTCGTCCTCGTCCTCGATTGCCAGTCGCTGAAGGCTGCTAGCTCGGCCCGCCAGCGGTCCCCTTCTCGTGCCCTCCCACACACCCTAGGCTAGCTACGTAAGTACGTGCTCCTCGCGGGAGCCAGCCGGCCAATACCCGGCCGGCACAGAGGTGCAGTGCTACCTAACCTCTCTAGTCAGCTAGTTTCTCTAAGTACTGAGTACCGTACATGGCGGCGGAATGGGGTGCTTGGGCCCGGCCTGCGATTCCGCGTGCGACAGTACCGAAGGAGCACCCAAGACTCTAGCCGTAATTTTATCGACAGAGCTACCCAGCCCCCAGCCCCCAAGCCCTGCCAGGGGCAAAGCGACCCACTGCTTCCACCGTTCCCTTCCTTGCCAGGGTGGATGAGTAGCCGAGTGGTACCACTTTCATGGTATCGCGGGAACCCAGTAGCGTGGGGAGCCATTTACCGTGCCGCCAAGCATGTCCACTCCCTGGGTAAGACCTAAGAGCACTCTGGCCTACAGTGCTACGCTATCGCTCTCGTCAATACGACGACACAGGAGTGTGAGACTCGACGTCGAAGTCAAGCACAGCTTGGTGCCAAAAAGGAGGCCACGAAATAAAGGCTCGAGTGTTCCGGCGCTGTCCCGGCATCTCGGAGCTCGTGTCGTGTTTTCTTCCCTTCTAGAGCTCTTAGTCTATCTTGACTTTTTTTTTTCTTTTTTTTTCGGGTCGACGCTGACTCGTCCACGCGCTATGGCACTACCCCAGACTCTGTGCCTTCTAGCCCACGCGTCAGCCATGTTGGAACAAGATACATAGCTTACCGGCCAGGGCTGGCCAGCAATAAAGACCAGCCCCTTGGTGCAGACTGGATGGGAAAACTCCTGCCCGCTTTGGCCTCCTGGACGCAACCACGGCCAATCTCGGGTCGGGGAGGCCAGGCTGGTCGCCGGCGCTGGCAGACACCAGAGAACCGATGGACCAAGGTCGCCACTTGGCCGCAGAACACAAGATCACCGCAGGGGGAGAGGGGCACCAGGCGAGGGGGGGTGCTGCTTGGCAGAAGTACGTGTACCGATAACCACGACGGGCGCACGAGAGCGCACTAGACGAAGGCGACCTGCAGGCTAATCTAGCCAATTGCAACGGTCAGTGGGAACCACCACAGACCAGTTCACAAAACTCGGCGCGAAAAGGCTCTATAGACGGTGCGACAGCGAACTAGCTCCTTTCACCCACCCTCCCTACAAAGCAGCTTCAAATCGGACTCCTCGTCTTGCGCATGGTTCTGGGACGGTTTCGATGCTGAAACGTTTTCGATCTTGGAGGGAGGGGGCGGCAGGCGGCGACGGGCGTGGCAGGTTCCGTATTGTACCTTACCCTATCGCATAACTCGAGAGGAGTGATCCACTTGGAGGACCCGGGGCAGTCTCGACTCGCCTCGCCGGAATCTCGTGCGGTGGTACCTACCTAATATTGGCTTGTACTCGCCTCAAAAGCTCGAGCACAGTAGCATACGAGGTAATTTGATCTCTAGACCGGGTCTGTTGGACCATCCAATTACTCTTGACCTTTGACGGCTTTCCCCAGCTTCGGTAGATGGGAGCGCTGCAGGTACGGAGGAGGGTTCCCAGAAGGGATCGAGAGTCGGGGCCAGTTTCTGGCTGGGGCTTCTCTAGATCGATCTCGCGAAAAACCGAAGGGGCGTGGGCTACAATGTAACCCGAAAGTGCAAAAGTTAGCCGCGGCCCGCTGGGATCCTGCCAACTTTTCCCAGACGCCAGTTCGCCCAGATCCCTTTTCGTCAAAGATCGCCCATCGCCCACCGCAGCACGGCCCCAACAAACCCGTCAGCATACAGCATACAATGGAGTGCAGACAGTACGGATATGTACGACTATATGGAATCCTGTCCAGACAACCTCCATAAAAGAAGAAAGAAGTAAAAAGCCCCCCCTCCCCCAGCGCAACGCTCTGCGCGCCGCAAACCTTGGGGAGAGTGCGGGCCGTTGGAGCAGGTGCGAGGACTCGCCAAGGTCCAACATGCGGACTACGTTAGAAGAGACTACCTACTTGGCTCGCCAGAGAAGAGGCGCGCAAAGGCAGGCAATTGTACCCTGGTCCGGGGGGGGGGGGGGGTGCGGTGTGACCAAGCACCCGTGGGATGCAGCGAAATGTACCCACCATTCCAAACTGGCCAAGGGTCTGGATGACAACCATGAATGCCGTTGGCACCAGGGCCTCTATCAGTAACACGGGATCTCATATCACTTACCGAGGCCCCAATTCGGACATTCCCATCAGTCACTTTAGAATGGGTTCCCAAGATTGCTAGCTCCTGGGCGGGGACCTCTTGTCTCTCATCCCGTACTCGTAAGGTTGGCTGGCAGCAGAACAATCTTACACCCACGGCTCTAACGCACATTAGCTCTCACATGTGAATCCTTGGAGCGGGGAACCCATCCGCCCAGGGTCCCTAGTCGAAATTGCGAGCCGAGGAGCAAACACTTGGGCTGAGGAGAACAGGCGGACTAACATTCGGGAAGGTACTGATTGCCATACGGAGTACTAGCAGTAGCTTCTTTCTTCGACAAGCCGGGGCAGTCTTGTCTCTCGACTGCAGTAGTTATTCGCTAAGGGGCGCCGTAACGGTGGTTCCCAAGTGGTCGTAGCCACGTCCCGGGGATTCCCCAGCAAAATACCACCGCCACACGACGCTTCGACGTTCTAGTTACACATTGTCCACCCCCCCCCCCCGGTTAGCATGCGCTGCTGTGCGGCCTGGCGAGGTGCCGTACCGCACGGTGCAGTGCAGACGCAGACCATGGGCCGGTTGCCGGGTGCATGGGGCTTTCGACGACACAAAGTATACATGTACTATGCATACATGTGCCTATGGTAACGCCAGTCGACGGCCCCAGTGGACACGGGAGTTCTCCCTTTCGCACGCACAACTGTAGTGCGTATGGCCAACGCAAGCGGCGGGCACTAGCTAGAGCCGGCTACAAGGAGGCATACGGCGCAGCCCAGCTGGACCGCAAGCCATCTCGCCGAGATGAAGCTGGGGCCACGATACGAGGGAGGCGGGGAGAGACGTTTGCGTCAGCAACCCTACTGCTGCGTATGGCATTATTTTTTCTTCTTTGCACTTACACTACGTGCCGCACGCGGCCCTCCCTGCTTTGCAGGCGCAGGGCCACGGGCCACCTAAGCGCCCGGGAGATCTGATGGACAGGCACTATGATCAACGACACCCGCCGGGACTCAGCCGCCAACTCGTCAGCATGCCGACCCGACCAGGCCCGTTAGAGAAGGACGGCCGATGCTAGAAGGCTTTTAAGGACAGCGGCGGTTCGGGTATTCAACAAGCATGCTCTCCACCTTGACGTAGATTGCCCGCAAGGGTAAGGAGGGGCAGCAAATGCCCTGCCTGTCTAGGACTCCCGGACACGTATCTATGTACATCTGTATGCAGAACCGCCTTGACCTGGAGGACAATGCCAGGCGGTTCCTCCCTTTCTACAAAGATTTCGATGCAGGGATTGTGGAAGGCCGGGCGGGGCTTAAAGACCCAGCGCTTCCCCTAGATCACCCCCCTTCCCTCTTCCCCTCCCTCCAATCGACCTTAATTGCGTTCCCCACCCGGGGCGCTCGTCGAATTCCCAGCGCATGAATATTGTCGGCGAGCTCAATCTCCAGAACCTGTCACCGTCTTTTAAGTTTCCTGGTCAAGTCTTCTAGAAGACATCGCTCCGGGATGTGTACACGTGTTGGCAATTTCGCCTGGAGTGATGAGATGGACAAGGTTAGCGATTGAGAAGCTCTGTAGGTCCCGTGGCCGGCCAGGGGCGGGAGACGGGGTGGGCGTATCGTGCTTGAAGTCCCCGTGAACATGACGGATTCGGCAGCATAGAGCCAGGTTTCTCAACCTTCTAGGAAAGAGAGTGATGGACTCGTACCCCATGTCGATCCAGGCAAACAAGGCACCAGGAGGTGGTGGTGCCGTGGTTTGCGTGGCTAGGAGGCCTGCTTGCCCAATAGGGGTTAGACCTAAGGGGGGGGGGGGTGCCGGGACAGAGTATCAGTCCCCATCTCGAGTTACACGATTTCCGCTGAACTGCAGAATGGGCGATCCGAGGCAGCCCAGCGTGCTCGCGTGAGAAGATCGCTGCTCCACGACTTTGACGGTGCTACCGAAGCAGGCGTTGAGCATGCCAAAAATAGGGGACCCCACGCTCGTCGTTTCTCACAAGCGTATCAGAGCTGTTGCATCCTGAACAGGAGGGGAGGAGCAAAGGGACAAGAGAATATGAAATGGGCATGGTAAAGGGGCCGGTGCATAGCGAACTGGGCGCTGGGTCACGTTGGGAGCACTATGCAACACGGGAACCCCGCCTGCCAGCTACCGTGGGCAGTAAGTTCGGACGGCGCCAGAGACCCACAGGGCTGGCACCCGAAATCTGCTGTCGTCTTGGGGACATCTCGGTTATTGCTTCACGTGCGCAGGGTGGTATCGAAAGGCGGCAGATAGTTCCGCTTCCTCGTTTGCCCAAATTTGCACGCCTGCCGAACGCCGGGCCAGCCGTGCACCTACCTAGCCTCCTCGTGTGTGAAGGTCCTGCGTTTGGAACCTTCATGTTGAAGCCGTCGGAAAGGTGCGCCCGGTGAAGCCTGTCCGAGAGCCCGCCCGGCTTGTGCGGGATGGGATGCGACAAGTACACACCTACATGCATAATGCAGGAACACTCGGACTGCCCAAGAGAAGGCCCTTTAAGACTAGAACTCCCCTCGGGCAGGCCGGCCCTAATGCGAAAAACAGAGGGCGAAATGAGAGGAGATACTGCAAAGAGACTAACAGGGTGGATGACAATCTGCGAGGGTACAGCACCTACAGTCAACCGGCCGGCTTTCCCCCAGCGACAAGGTGCATTGAATGCCGAATGCACAATGATGCAGGAACAAGGTGGGGAGGGGAGAACATCTTCATAGACTTTTGAGGACAGTGTGAATTGTTTTGGGGACTTGGTATGCACATTAGGGAGAAACAACCCACCCTCGTTATGTTTGTTAGCTGGTGCAGTGATGTACGAGATGGAGGCCAGGCCGGTTTGAGGGTTCGAAGGCCAGCAAGCCGCCTTGCAGACTTGTTGGCCCCTTTGGCTCATCGCTGTGCAGTGGCCTTTTTACTTTCCACGCTAACAAGGAAACAGGGGCTGAATTGTAGGTAAGGTATGTACTGAGTAGGGTAGTGCAAAAGCTTGCCACAGTAAGCATGGTAAGGCCCCAGTTAAGCTTTTCCGGCCTGGTGGCAACCTAAGTCGCTCCTGCCCCGATTTCGCTCTCTTGCTTGATTCGACATCAAACTTTCTCCCCTCCACCTCCCGCAGCGGGGCTTAGCAAACGCGATCGCAAACACCAAAAAAGGCATAAAATAAAAGACTCGGGGCAAGAGGCTAGCAGAGCGAGCAGCAGGACAAGACAGACCACCCCCCCGCCCGCACACACCAGAGAGCGCAGGCTCGGCAGAGGCACAATGGAGGAACGATCCAAGGACAACGCAAACCCCACCATTGTCAGCGTCTCCCAGCTCCCCACCCGGCGTCGGAACCATCGCACCGACCGCAAAGGCCCCGAGTCCAAATATGATCATGTCGTCTTCCCCGATGGAGACCAGGGCTGGAGCTCCTCCAGGGCCGTTTCGGCCTGGCCTTCGGACGACGAGGACGACGAGGACGATCGCGATCTGGCGGAGGAAGAGCCAATCGACGAGCAAGAGATCTATGGTGGGTTTGTTTCGTCTCCTGTGCCCCTGGATCTGTCTGGACGGGTGCTCGCCCAGCCTTACCCCACACACCAGCCTGCGAACCTCACACAACTCCTGGTGCCTTTGTGCTTCAGCCTCAGCCTCACCGACTGAGATCTCGAGGGTTGGCATGGCCGCCAATTTTACCTGCAAATGTGCGGTCTGCGTTGGGTCAATGCAGCAGACCGCAGGGTTTCACAGCCTCGTTTTCTGGAAATAGATGTTGTGATTGTCGAGCCGACCTCTATTAATATGCCCTACCCGGTGAAGATCACACAGCTGACGTCTCACAGACCTGATATCAACTATCTCAGATCCCGAGCATCCACACACGCTCGGCCAGCTGTCAGTGGTCAACATCCCAGACATCCACATCACCCCCTCCCCGTCTCTCGGCGGGCGCCCGGGCTTGGGCGCTGTGACGACGGTGCTGGTCGAGCTTACCCCCACTGTCAACCACTGCTCGCTGGCGACGGTCATGGGCCTGTCGGTCCGGGTTCGGCTTGAGCAGGCCCTCCCCCCGAATTACCGCGTTGATGTCAGGATGAAGGCTGGGTTCCATGCCCAGGATGACCAGGTCAACAAGCAGCTTGCCGACAAGGAAAGGGTGGCTGCCGCCCTGGAGAACGATACCCTCAAGAACGTCCTGGACAACTTGCTCAAGAACTGCGTCTGAACACGCCCCATCATCCCTTCGGTGCAGTGCAGACCCCTGCCCTAGCAGGCGCGCCTCTGACCTGACTAGTTGCTGTCTGTGAGGGTCACATCTCGTGGTATCGTTTTAACACTCCTTGCCGCCACCACCTTTCCAAGGTCGATGTCAGCACTGCCCTTCAACCCCATCAGAGGATCGCTATACATCGTTTCTGCTGGAAGGGGGCGGTGCAACGCGTCACACATCTAGTCCCACATGGCAGCTCCGGCGCAAGGCCAAAGTGCGGGATGGGCAGGTGCTGAGCCCTTCGATCTAGGAGAGATCAGATGGCAGCGCTCTGGCGGCCGGGGCACTGCCGTCTCCGCATGCCATAAATGACAGCACCAACAAGGATGTCATGCAAACCTGTACTGTACTGTATGCTGACCACGACGTTGTGGGCGCATCTTCGTCGGTCGGTCACGGACGACATTCTGGCCCACCAGGCGAGGTAGCAATGCTAGAGAGGTTGTTCTGTTCTCATAACGTATATTTTTCGCCTTTTTTATTTACGCTTTATCGCCCGGGCATTTAAGGGGTCGAGTAGAGCATGTAGGTAGTAGTAGTAGCCGCTGTGCTCATGGCACCGGCATGTGGCCGACACCCTCGAGACTCATGGTGCAATGGTGCATGCAGCACCCTGGCCTCGTCTAGAGGCGGCCTTGCGCTCCCAGGGTGTATGCCATGCCACTAAATGCCATCGCCTCTTAGTATGCACACCCCCTCCCGGTTCCCCCCCCTTTCGCGGCACGCGGCCAGTGCCAACGTAGCCATGTTTCCCCCAAGAAGTGTGGTACTGGGCCGTGCTGGGCTTGTCGGCGCTCTTCTCGACCAGTGCCTGCCTCGGCTTATCTAGCCCGTGGTCCTAGAACATGAAAGTATGGTACCCTAGGCGAGAGAGCCTTGCATACGCGCGGTCAAGGATAGCCATCAACCCAAACACATCAGACGACTCGAGGACCTAAGAGGACCCCGAGGTCCATGCTAATTCTGGCCAGGTTTTCTGAGCGGGACGGAATGTTACACAGCATGGCAGATATTGGTAATATTAAGAGCCCGGCGAACGTCACTCATGTCCCTCCCGTGCTCCAAAGGGGAAATCGAGCAGACGGGACTGCAGAGCAATCCCACCAACCAAGATCAAGTCCGGATTTCTATGGCGTATAGAGAGGTAGAGGGAGCTGCGAGGCCTTGTTTCCTCGCTGCAAAGCCCGGCTCCCACAGCCTGCAGTCATGCCAAACTACAGGGAAACATAGCACACCTCTCTTAAGATCTGCCCTCTCGGAAACAAGATGCGCAGTTTTTTTATTTTTTTTCTCCAGGGTGCGGGCCAAGAAACAACCCACCAAAACACCGAAAAAACACCTTCGCCACGAACTCGACCCAGTAATATCGCCACAGCCAGATATGCAGACTACAATCCCTCTCCCTGCTTCTTCCCCGCCTCCTCGCGCCTTATTGGCGAGAGTTATTTCTTTCTAGCCCCAGCGAGTGTATAACACAGCGGGATATTCGGCATGGGTCTGCCTCAGGGACGCGTGATCTAGCGAACAAACAATTAAACGGTGACGACTGTTTCTCTCGTGCGCTCGGTCCTGTAATTCAACGCCCTCTGTCCTGTATGCCGGCCACTCTCGATTGGTCCCAGCGAAGCGGTAGTGAAAATCTGACTCCAGGGGAGGAGGGTCAGGGGAAGGATGAGGACCGGACGGAACAGCATGGCAAGCTGGGTTGCCGTACACCGAGGACCCCATTGGTGACGTGGGCCGTTGACTTCCTCCTACCATCCCCTCCCCAGCCAATGAGGCTGGTCTGCACTCGCACTGGGAGGGAGGGCTGATGGCTGGGTTCGTGGCTAACCGGGGGGAAGCCGAGCCGCCCGCCTACCACGCTCGCCCAGTCACTCCGTCACTCGGACGGGTGACACCGCCTGTCGACTTGCAGGGCTCTCTGTCATCTGTGATGACGACCAAATGTGACGAAGGCCAGGCCGTTTCAACTGGGCCGCCTGGGGGGGACTTCCCACGTCGCAGTCATGCAGTGCACTAATAGGAACTAGTGATAACTGTTCTGTTCATTGATGATGTTTCGCGGGGGAATCGATCCTGAAGGCTCGTGGGCCTGCAGCTGCTAGCCAGGCCTCTGGCCTCCATACCATTCCGGGGCGGCGGCGACGCTACAATAGTCCAGGCAGGGAAGGGAAGGGGGGCTGGTGGTCCCTCGAGGTACTTTTGACCGTGTCCCTACCCAGGCCGTGACCTGGGCGGGGTCGCAGCTCTACCTCACTTATATACAGCCAAAAAAAAAGAGAACAGTCTGTTAGATATCCCGAAAGACCTGAAGCAGCACAGGAAATCCTTCTGCGCCGTGCTTCGTTTGGCGCCTTGCTACAAGATGCAGGATGGCAAGATGGATCCTTCGGAAGAGCGCCTCGATGCTGCCTCCCTCAGATGAGGCCCTTGCTTGCATCCACGACTGTCGTTTGGCCCCTTGGGAGTAGCAACAGAAAGCTGGCCCAACTGCCGAGGTGCACGGCACCCACTCCGGGAGCTACAGTAGAAGAGGGCGCGGTAATATTGTTTTCTCTAAGCGCCTGCCTACGGCGGCCGCTGACTAGCGCGCTCACAGATTTCCCAAAGTACCACTCTCGACTAGTGTCTGGTAGAACTCGGGTTCGAGGAATTTGGCAACGCTGACGTCTTCGCTGAGGCCCTTGCGGCGACGCGTCTTGAGGACGAAGTCGCGGGCAGTCGCCTGGACGCTGGCCATCTGCAGTGGGCGAAGGACAATTTCCTTGTCAAGCGGGTCGCCTGGGACGATGTTCCAGCGATCGAAGACCAGACTTACCATGGCCGCCGCCGGAGTGTTGATTCGAACATCCGTCTCAAAGCCAAAGCTGTCAATCACAGGCAGCAAGCCTTGGACGCGGTAGAGCGGTGTCCCGGCAATAGCTCCGTCGGAAAGCACATGGCCACGGCGGCGCGCCAGGATGTTATAAACCGTAGACACGGCGTCCTGGGGGCCGACCATGGAAACAGAGTACATGGGCTCCATCAGCCGGGGCGACGCCATGAGGAATGAGCTGTAGCATGCACGGCGGGCCGTGGGGATGACCTGGCCACCGCCGCGGAAGATAGCCTCCTCGGCTAGAGAAACATCAATGAGACGAAACTTGGTGTTGCGGATTGCTGCCAATGGTCAAATATTAGCGTCTGTAAGTAGTATGCTCAGTAGAGGCGCCCAGAGCACCTGGTGGAGCGGGGGTCGGGAGGCAGCGGGGCCTCGGCAAAGGGGCCAAGCCCACGTGTGGTTGACCGTCATTATTCGGGGTCAACACGCATGCATGCCACTTGGGATGCCACTTGGGGGGAGGGGCGGGGAGGTAGACAACCACTAGGTAGCGGTGGGTGGTGGGGATGACGCCACAGCACTACCAGCAGGCAAAAGCACCAAGAGACATGGAGATGGTGCCGACTGATCACGGCCTGGCTCATGCGCGGGCCCAAGCGAGCACCTATGTCCTCCTGTCTCCTAAGCTCCGTGCCTTCTTCTTTCAGAAGGTACATTCATCCCCCCGGTCCAGATGCAGCCAAGGTGCACCGGCAGTAGATAGGTGCGCCAAGGAAGTGCAGAAAGCTCTAGGCCAACAACTACCGTCTCGGTACTAGTGGTTGTGCCCTATGTAGGCAGGGCTAGATGGGAAGGGGGGGGATGTGAGGGAATAGACAAACAAAAGCCGACTCACGCTCTTCGCACAGCGGCCCTTCTCGGGTCGCCCAGCTGAAGCCCTGGCGAATGGACTCCTTGACCGTGTTTAGCCGCTTCTTGTCCACCTAGAATTCCCGTTAGCCTTGGAGAAAGAGAGAGATGGGAGAAGGCCCGATTTCCGTGGCCAGGCAAGTTTGTTGCATCATGTGCTACTTACTTCGGACGGTAGGGTGTCGTCCTGCAAGACGTTGGGGCCCATCTCATCCGGCCCGAATGCCCAGATGTTTCTTGCCGCCAGAAGGTCCCACCCGTACTTCTCCTCAAAAAACTTGGCCGTCTTCCGGACTGGGTCGCGTATTTTCACGGCGCCGGTCTCGATGTCCCTGGCAATCCCGTCGTCCAGAGGTTCTGCCACCATGGTGATGGTGTTCTTCTTGTTCGGGGTGATGGCGTAGCACTTCGTGGCTGATGTTTCTACCACCGTCTCGCAGAATCTCGTGACCGGATCTGATACCTTGATCTCCATATCTGCATACAGTCGCCGAAGGTCATGGAGGACGCAGTCCATATAGAGTTCACCTGTGCCGAGTATGATGTGTTCTCCAGACTCTTCTACTTTGGTTGTGATAAGGGGGTAGCTCTTGTTGATCTTCCGGATGCCATCAAGCATCTTGGGAAGCTCGGATGGGTTGATTGGTTCGACGGCGACCTTGAGAACCGACTCTGTGAAGTGGGTTAGCGGACTAAAGATGAAGGCATCTTCGTCGTCCGGAAACTGCTTGTCAACTATAGTGGCCGTCTTGACGATCGAATTGTCCACGCCTTCGAGCAGAACAAAACTACCGGCAGGGACACCGTCTGTCGGTATGTTGTATCTCGTCTCGGCGATAAAGACTTGTGCGATGTTTGCGGTCGCTTGGTCCTCCTCGTCATCGAGCGAGTAGCCCTCGCCGAGGACGCGAACTGCTGTCCCGGGCCGAGCGATGCCGCTCATCACTCTGCCGAACGAGTAGAAGCTCTTCGCATCAGCGGTGCTGAAGAGCTTGGAGACGTAAATCACCAGAGGGCCATTTTGGTTACATGTCTTCATCGATTCGGCAACGTTGCTGTCCAAGGGGCCGGTGTAGTATCTCTGGAGGTTGGATTCTGCCGCTTCGACAGGAGAAGGAACATGTTGTACAATCATATCCACAAAGGCACTCGATGGTCCACTGGAGATATTTTGGTTAGCACATTGGGGCCGAGTTAGGCACGGCGGGAGGTGTCAGAGCGAATCACTAAGATTCCCGCCAGACATGCACTCACAAGAATTTCTCGCAAACCAGCTTAAGCAAGACCTTGGCGTCCGTCCTGTATTGCGAGGGCTTGAGATAAATGCCGAGCTTCTCCAGCGTCTCTTTGAGATCCTCAGGACTGTCGCTAATGGCATGCGAGAATATTTTGTAGATCGGTTCCATGACAAAGTTGACGAATGATCGTTTGGCACCTTCTTCGACAGGCTTCCTCGTGAAGTTGCGCTTCTTCGGGTTGAAATACACATCCCCCCAGAGCCGGCGCGCAAAATCGTCCACGCTGATGCCGCCGAAACTGTCCGCATACATTTTGGAGAAGGACGCCAGCGTGAAGCACCACCCGAGCTTTGTGCAGGCAAACAGAACGTTTCCCTTCTCCGGGCTCAACCTCCTTGCCTCACCCTTGCCGGGGATAGTGTTCTCGATGACGGTGTTGACTTCCTCAATGACATGCTTCAACTTGTAGTAGGCATCATTCGGCGGCAGCTTGAGCTCGAGAATCAAGCGGTCCATCTTGTTAATGACGAGGGTGATGGGTATGTCCTGGAGAACTGCCTGCTTGATGATCTGTTCTGTGTTGACCTGAACGCCCTCGAGCACGTCTACCACCAAGCAGAGGCCGTCAACCAGCCGGAAAGAGGCAGCAACCTCGTCCACAAAGTCGACATGTCCCGGGGTGTCGATTACATTGACAAGATGCGACTTGCCCTTGGTGCTAGGCAGCACAAGGCTGACGGGGGCGGCCTTGATGGACACGCCCCGATCGCGCTCGAGGACATGAACGTCTGTATATCTCAGCTGCTCGTCACGGTGCCTTCCCGTCCGCTTATCCAGCCTTTCGGAGATGTCATGCGTCTCCAACACCAGCATGTCCACGAAAGCGGTCTTGCCATGATGCAGGTGCCCGACGAGCGCCACATTCCGTATCTGGTCTGGGTAGTTCATGAGGTCGGTCATGAAACCCCGGTCGAAGAATACTGGAGGGAGGTCGGCCTCTTCGATACTGAACTTCTTTTGTTCGACTGGCGCAATAATAGGTTGGGTTAGGGGTTGCGCGTCTTCGTCTTGCACCATGGTCTCGACATCTTCGCCGTACACCTGCGCCGCGGTGGGATAGTATTGTTTGTCTTCGTGGAGAACGACGGCATTAGAGGGTCCTTCATCTGCGCCGACGGTCAGAAAGCTTCATGACGTGCCTACAACGAGGCGGGGCAGCTCACCATCGAGCTCCATCAGCTCTTGCGCGACGCCCTCTGGCGCCGCCTCGGGATACTCGTCGTCGTAGACATAATTGCCGGCGTCGATGGCATCATCGGACTCTTCTTCGGATCCCTCCGCATCGCCAATGAAGTTTCCAAACTCGTCGTAAAGATCGTCATCCATGGCCGGCGGTATCCTTGGAGATTGTCGCGGTGGTGTTGCTTTGCTTTGGTCTCGAGCGGGTTCAGCCTTCCATGAAATTTTGGGAAGCCCGCGAGCAAGGCGACCAATCAGGGCGACCAGCAAAGCCCCTGGCGCTAGGGGTGGCTGGTTGGAGCGGACTTGGAATTGGGGACCCGAGCATGCGCCACAGTTTCTACCCCTCTATCCGAAGTCGCAGGAGCTACCCCCTCAAGTCCCCCCGAATAGCTAAGCTGACTAGAGAGAAAGCGGTGAGAAGAGAAAACGCAAAGCCTCCAGGAGCTAGAATAGGTAATTCCCCGAGAGAGCTCTCAACAGTTTCCGTCTTGATCCTAGCAAAATCTAGCGAGGATAAATACAGAACCACCCCATAGCTCCTCTCCGGCTTCCACACGCCCCTTGAACTGTGATTACATACACTTTCCGCCCGTACCAACTATCTATTCGCCCGGTGATCGAGGGAAGAAAATTTACAAGAAAGCAAAATTCAAAAAAAATGGCTTCTCTCCCCGCAGTCTACATCGTCTCGGTGGCCCGGACCCCCGTGGGCTCGTTCCTTGGGTCAGTCGACAAACGGCCCCTTGTGAGACACGACACAAGAGCAAGCAAGGCTAACCTGGAGGTGCATGCAGGTCTCTTTCCAGCCTCAGTGCCACTCAATTGGGTGCTCACGCTATCAAGGGTGCGTGATTCTCTCTGCTTTCTGGCTTTACAAGGGCCTCACCGACTCACTTTGCCCTAGCTGCTGTCGAGCGGGTTCCCCAGATCAAGCCCGAGGACGTTGAGGAGGTTTTCTTTGGCAATGTGCTCTCCGCAAAGTAGGTCACCCCAAACTCCAAAGGCTCGTCCTATCGTGTGCTCCCTGCTGGCTGCAGATCGCTGATCGCTTGCCGACTCCAGCCTTGGCCAAGCTCCGGCCCGCCAGTGCGCCATCAATGCTGGGCTCTCAAACTCGGTCGTCGCTACGACGGTCAACAAGGTGTGCGCCTCAGGCATGAAGGCCATCATCCTTGGTGCGCAGACTATCATCACTGGCAACGCCTCGATTGTTGTTGCGGGCGGTACCGAGAGCATGTCCAACACGCCCCACTACCTCCCAAGCCTGCGCACAGGTACCAAGTACGGTGACGGCACTATCGTGGATGGCGTGCAGAAGGATGGTCTCCGTGACGCCTACGGCAAGCAAGAACTCATGGGCATGGCGGCAGAGTTGTGCAGCCAGGACCACGGGTTCAGCCGCGAGGCGCAGGACGAATATGCCATCCAGACGTACCAGCGAGCCCAGGCTGCCACCGAGGCTGGCGTGTTCCAGAGCGAGATCGCCCCCATCCAGGTCACCGGCGGCCGGGGCAAGCCTTCAGTGACCGTCGATCGGGATGAGGAGGCAAAGAACCTGAATGTAGAGAAGCTGAAGACGGTACGCCCCGTCTTCATTCCCAACGGCGGCACCGTGACAGCTGCCAACGCTGCCCCCATCAACGACGGAGCTGCCGCCGTCGTGCTTGTTTCGGAAGCTAAGCTCAAGGAGCTGGGCATCAAGCCTCTCGCCAAGATCCGTGGCTGGGGCGATGCCGCGCGGGAGCCTGAGCGGTTCACTATTGCCCCATCCCTAGCCATCCCCAAGGCGATTAAGCACGCCGGCCTGACGGAGAAGGACATAGACTACTACGAGATCAACGAGGCCTTCTCGGTGGTTGCCCTCGCCAACATGAAACTTCTCAACCTGGAAGCGGACAAAGTTAACGTCTTTGGTGGCTCCGTGGCCATTGGCCACCCGCTCGGATGCTCGGGGGCCCGCATTGTTACGACCCTCACCACAGTGCTACGGGAGAAGAAGGGCAAGATCGGCGTGGCTGGTATCTGCAACGGCGGTGGCGGCGCTTCGGCTCTGGTGATAGAGAACCTGCAGTGAGTATTATTTCCCGTGGATTGTGTTGCGCGCATCTCTTGGTTGCTGGCATGGGGAAAAGCATACGCGGGTCTGATTAAAGGGGTTGCTTCTTAGATCAGCCGAAGCCCCATGGCTCGACAGGTCAAATTTATAATAGAATCTAGACCGAGGTTCTAGACCTGCAGCCTGATAAAAAATTGGCCTACATTCCCTGCACAGAGTGTAACTAGATGTCGAAGACAAGCCTAGGTAGATAGTTTTACGACGATCAGGGGTTTGTTTACTTTTCCCGCATACCCGACCAAGCGAGCCAGCTAGCGGCTTACAGCCAATAGCCGCCCCTTAGAGAATGTTAGGGCACCTGCTAAATTTCTTAGTAAAGAGCCGTACGTAGTAGGCCAGAAAAACACGAATAGAGCGAGAAAGAGTAGCAATGTTAAATGCTAATGCGCCGCATCCTGATGTAAACCTAAACAGTTCCGAATTACGACCTAGCTCTAGCTAGGCCGCCACGACTTAATGTTCCCATCCTCGCCAGCCGTGAAAACAACCTGTTCCTCGTCGAAAAAACAGAAGCTACGAATGAGCTCAGACCCATGTCCTCCAGGAAGGCCTACAGCCGAATCCTGGTCTAGATGCCACCGATCACTCTTGGACATATGGATCAATTGGAACAATTCTTGGCTGTGGAGAGCTTTAGTTAGAAAGCAAGGATACGAAGCACAAGGGGCGAGTGATTAGCAGGACTCACTCTTGTGATCCCACGCCGATGACAGCACCGGCGCTGTTGAGCTTAGGGAAGACATTGGCGACATACTGGCACCCGAGGGTTTGTCGAACATCCCCAAGGTCCAAGATGGCCGAGCCTTTCTCGACGTTCTCGGCCATGTCATAGATGGCGAATTTTTCATCGTGGGATACAGCAAACACCTCAGTGCTCGTCAGGAAGCCCGCGTGATGAACCGAGCCATGGTTGAACGCCTGAATAACCACCTCGTCTTCATCGACTATCCTAATGTCGCAGACGTTGACTAGGCCGTCTGTCGAGCCAGTGAGGAGAATGTTGGGGTCCGTCGGATGAAAGCGCAACTGGGGCTAGGGTGAGCCGCAGGGAACACGCACTGTCTACGGCAACTACCACTGGAAAACATACCTCCGTAACGTCGTCGCTGTGGACTTCGTCATAATGGATCTTGGGGGCGGACGGCGACCGGATGTCCCTGAGTCCAGATCAGGCTTGAGCATGCCACTTGCCGCAGAGCTCGGGGGGACGGACTCACCAGAGCAGAATTGAGGCCTGGTGGTTGGCCAGTTCAGTGCCCGCGGCGACGGCATTATTCTGGCTGGAGCAGGCTAGTGATAACAAGCTACACTGATTTCCTTCGGCCCAGTTAGAATGAGGTAGGGCGAGAGCATGCGGAGTGACTTGTCGGCTGCACTCACCCTGGAGCTGGAGGACCTCGGCCTGGGCGGGGCCGAGGCGTAGGTCCCAAAACGACGCAGAGCCCGACTCCCCGGCGGTGCAGATGATCGAATCGGCCTCAGCGTAGGCCCGAGCACTGGTCAGGTTCCCATGGTTGGTCTGTATCCTCTTCAAGGGCCCCTGGCTGAGCTTGAGAGGGTCGAAAATAGAGAGGCTCTGATCGGAGGCGATGGCTGCTAAGCCAACTCCGACGGGTATCAGGCCAAGCACGTAGACTTCCTCGCCACAGGGGTACTTGTACCCGTCGGCTTGCGAGAGAAGATACATATTGCTTCCCGGCACAGGACGGGGCTGGGGAGGAAGACGAGTTTTCTGGATGGCCGTCAGCTGCCGGGAAAACTGAGGCTTCCTTGTTTAGTTTTCCCCTCCGACGATGTATATGTTTTTCTTTTTTTTCCGCTCGAGGACTGAGAGAGAAAAAATACTTCGGTCGGGGAGCGCAGCGCCTGAGGCTATGACTCTAGAATAGAAAAGCTGGGTTGGTACTAACTTGTCCAAATAAACTTGAATGGGCGAGTTACCTGGGCTATAAGGTCTTGTGCTTCACCAAGGTTGGCTGGTCTGTTTAGCTTTATACCATTTGGTTTGCATCCTACCTGTCTTCCCCTTGTACTTGGTCTTGGGTCTGACCCCTCGATACTGTACTGTACTGGTGACCTCTGTGGCCTTCGAAAGCGCGGGGTTGAAGGCGGTCTTGGGTCCAAGCTGTGTGGGTGTAAATGCACTGTAGGAAAATTACAGGGTGCGCAGCGCTGACTTTCTGCCTGGCCCACCGGCTAAACAGCTTTGCTGGGCCCACTCAGTCTAGGCCCGACCACTACTAGGGTTTTAATTTAACTATGTACATGGAGGAATGTACCGTACGACCCTGGTCGCCAAATGCTGCTGACGTCGGGTGAAGCTCCGTCCACCACAAATGGACAGCTGGTCAAGACCGAAGTGCCCTTTGCTGCCCCTTTGTCATTTGCTTCCTGGCAAGCCCGAACATTACCACAGCCTCCAGTGGCGTGGAACGTCGCTGATTTTCTCGCCCGCAACTTGACGAAGCCATGTCATGATACTATTTCGCCCTGCATCACCTCCCTTCCTTCCCAATAGCCACAATGAGAAGCTATCTCTTGTGCCTGTTTCGTGAGTGCCCAGTCCCAGGCACATGCGCACATGCCGATCTACCCAGACTGACCGACTTCACCACCACGCAGTGCTCTTGCAGGCGCTCAGCTTCGCCTGTGCCGAGGCCAAGTACGCAACTGATGCGGACCGAACCGACGATGCTAAGGACGACAACTTCCAAGCCGACCTGGTATCGGCGCGATCCAACAGCCCCCCAGCTCGCGAGCCTGGTACGACGAAGCCCCGCCTGCGTCGTAGACCCCAGCACCTGGCGTGATGCTGACCGTCTCTTCTAGGTGCAGATCTAGTCGACGCCGCCGTGTCTGAGCTGCGAAAGATATACCAACCGCTACATCACCAGCAACGGAAGAAGCACGGCATCCTCGGTACTGTCCTACAATGGGTCGCGAAGGCAACCCCAACTTTCCGCATCAGCGCCCCGCCTGTCGACGGCCCCAAGCACGTCGTCACTGGCCCTCTTCTCCATGCGGTCAAGTTGCTGGAGGAGTCGTCTCAGAAGAATAACTCGGACGCGCTTTACATCCTCGCCGAACTCAACTTCTACGGGAACTTCTCGCATCCGCGTAACTTCCCTGCTGCTTTTGACTACTACCAGAAGCTGGCATTGCTCAGCGGAAACAGCTCTGCCCTGCACATGCTTGGCTTTATGTATTCCACGGGCGTCGGTGGTGCCGTAGAGCGTGACCAAGCTCGTGCGCTCCTCTACTACACCTTCGCGGCGAACCGCGGGCACACGAGGGCCGAGATGACAGTGGCCCACCGGCACCACAGCGGGATCGGAACACCGAAGAGCTGCGATACAGCTGCCAGGTACTATAAGCGGGTGGCGGACAAAGCCGTCGCATGGTATCGGTCCGGCCCGCCGGGGGGCATGGGGTGGATTCCCGAGTCGTACCGTATTGCTGACGAAACCGGGGGCATCTATGGCACCGGCGCGAGTGCGTCCAGCGCGGGCATGAATGCCATCAAGGCCCATCCGAATTCAGATGCATATGCCTCCATCGAGGACATCATCGAGTATCTAGATCTAATGGCACAGAAAGGCGACTTCAAGGCGGCATACAATCTCGGGCGCATCTACTACGAAGGCCAGCGCGGCCTCGACCGGGATTTCGACCTCGCCAGAAAATACTTCTTCGCTGTCACCCAGAGATTCTGGAAGAAGGGCCGCGTTGTTGAGAACTACAAGGCCGGCCTGGATAAGACCGCCAGCAAAGCCGCCGGCTATATTGGCCGTATGTACATGCGCGGAGAAGGCATTGAACAGAATTTTGACAGGGCCAAATACTGGTTCGATCGAGGAATAGCCCACGGCGACGCCCAGTCTCAATATGGCTTGGGTCTGATGCTGCTGAATGGGTACGGAATCACGAAGCACGTGCCTCGAGCCACGGAGCTGTTCAAGGTTGCGGCCGACCAGGACTTCTCGCTTGCCCAGGTACAACTCGGAACCCTTTACCTCGACCAAGGTCACACGGATGACCTCGGTGCCGCGAACCATTATTTCGAGCTGGCGGCCCGGTACGGCAACATCGAGGCCTACTACTACCTAGCCGAGTTGAACTATGCCGGCGTCGGACGCGACAAATCCTGCAGCGTGGCCGTGAACTTCTACAAGAGCGTCGCTGAGAAGGCAGAGCCACTGGTTTCGTCTTGGGCCGAGGCTAACCTGGCCTACGAAGATGGCGACCATGAGCTCGCTTTTCTCGAATATCTGGGCGCTGCTGAGCAGGGCTATGAGAAGGCTCAGACCAATGTGGCCTATCTCCTCGATTCCGAGCAGTCGCAGCTACCCTTCCTACAGTGGCTCTACCAGAAGAGCCCCCGACCGGTTCTGCTCCGGAACCCCAGCCTCGCCCTGATCTTCTGGACGCGGTCATCGAGACAGGGCAACGTCGACTCGTTGGTCAAGATGGGAGACTACTATTTGCATGGCATCGGCACGGATCTTGATGTTGACAGGGCCGTCCAGTGTTTCACGGGAGCCTCCGAGTACCAGCAGAGCGCACAGGCGCTGTACAATCTGGGCTGGATGCATGAGAACGGTGTAGGCTTGAACCAAGACTACCACCTCGCAAAACGCTATTATGATTCTGCTCTGGAAACCAACGAGGAGGCCTACCTGCCCGTCACCCTTAGCCTGCTCAAGTTACGGCTGAGAAGCGCTTGGAACACGCTCACCCACGGGCGCATTAATTCGATCCAGGACGAGCCAGGTGAGTCGTGCCAGTTTTTGCGGACGGAAGGGAGAAGCATGCGTACTAACCGGCAGCATACAGCCCCCAAGAAGGATTGGTCCATCTCCGAGTGGGTGGCAAACTTTTTGCAGGACGACAACTACTACTACGACGATCTCTACGACGACCTCTACGACGATACGATTGGGGATGCTGGCCTGGATGACCTGGATGAGGCCATCTTCGAGAGCCTCCTCATCTTCGGCCTAGCCGCGGCGCTTGTGGTGCTGGTTCTGTACCGCCAGCAACGGCAGCAGGCCGCCCGACGCCGCGAGGAGGAGAGGCAGAGGCAGGAGCAGGGGCAGGGGGTTCGAGGGAACGCGGTGCCACCGGCGAATAGGGCTGCCTTCCAACAGCCTGGTGACCCCGACTTTGGGCAATGGGGCATCGGAGGTATAGGTCATTGATGCGGCGAGGATGCGAAAATGTACATATGTGTGATATTACCTTAAGAGACGCATAGGCCGGCGTATCGAGCAAGTCGATTCCTAACAATTTGCTAGCTTCTCTGCCATTCCTCTGATTGTTTACGTGTCTGAGGTACCTAGGTAGGTACTGAAGCATACAGGTTCTATAAACTTTTCTTGGCAAATTCGAAATATGATTAGAGACAATAAGCCTTTTATATATACGTTGTCACCATCGACATTTGCCCTACCAGAGGCCGAAACGGAGGCTGGCGAATGGTATTAGCTTTTTAGATTCCAGTTTAGTTTTCAGAAATAGCGAGAGCAATAAGCCTCCTTCTCACGCCAAATATCCTCCGTATTCATCACACTTCTTTCTCATCCCACAAGACAGCCACCACCCCACCAGTCTACAGTTACCCTAGCCATTTGGTTGTGGACATCTTCCTTCTTACACCCGCGACAGAATGCAGCACGGCCATGGTTCGGATTATTAAGGTCGCGAAATGGCCATTTGCCGCCGTTCGGCAAGTATGCAAGCACTATAGAGCTGGGCGTACTACTCGTCTAAAGAACAGCATTAAGATATATGCTGAACCTAATGAAGAGGCGAAGAGCAAGGAAGCAAAAGAGTGCAAAGACAACACGCCGCTAGTTCAACCAAGAGGATGGCAGTACCGAGCAGAGGGAGAATTTCCCTGGCGCTTTCAGCAGATCGTCCAGGAGGACAGGATGACTTAATGGTCTGGTTAGGGAAACGTTGAGATGATAGCCCGGTGAAGAAGTCCACATAGAGACTGGCCGAGTTAAGAGTCCCAACTCGCTAGATGGCCTCGTGTTCTTGGCTCAACCGAGGGCACTGTGACTGGTCCTCTCCCTACAAGTCACTTCGATCGCTCATTACTAGGGGCGATGATGGATGCTATTGTGAGAAAGCAGACACTGAACCTGCACGCTATAGTACTAGTAGTAATCTCCCCTGGGTCTGATACACGCAGCCGATCACAAGTGGGCCCTCGGACTTAGGCACGGAGCCGTGAGCGCTCACAGCCATACGTGGGACTGCTGACAGCAGACAGAAAACACCAGGGGTTCCATCGCGGAGGAGGGTGCCCATTTTTTTGGCCCCTGAAACTGGCGAGATAGCAGTCTCGGATGTTTAACCAAACCTACTATTGAGGCTTCAATTTGGCTGTTTCCAGATACACGTTCTGTACGACTGCTGTGAAGGGAGGTGGGGGAAACCGTTTGGGTGTGTATGTGGCAAGGCTTGATGTGGCTGACAGTAGAGAAACAAGTATTTGATGATCGAGGCACGGCAACCGAAACATTTACCTAGATCACCCGCGTCGTTGTCTTCTTACCAGCAAGGGCTGGTGAAGGGTTTCCATACTCGAACTGTCTTCACCGCGCCACCAAGCCACGAGTCTCGAACCGATGCGTGTTTTATCCTCAGCTTGCTTTATCGCGAAAATCGGCTGGAACGCCGAAGACTTGTCCTCGTCTTACCTTCGGGCTCCCGGGATCTGAAACCCATCGGAAACCCCAAACAACAGCCAGCCATCTCGTCTGCGCCACTGCCGTTTTTGGCACTGCAGCACCTCGCATGGCGAGTGGCCAACCAGCCACCAGCGGCAGTTGTGCATGCGGGTCATGTACTCTCCACTTTGGGCGAACGGCAGGAGGGTAGCCATCCGGGGGGTTGAAAACAAGTATGTACGAGGTACTCCGTACCTACCCAAAGTGACACTCGGCGATACCAAGGCTTGGCATTTATTTCTCTCTCTCTCTCTCTCTTCCGTCCCGACTGTCATTGCCTCCCTCTTCTTCCTGTATCCTGAGTGATCAAAGCTCTCAGCTTGCATCACGCGGTCTCTCCATCGCTCCCCTTTGTGCCATTCTCAATTTCCCTTCGACGAACACGACGAGTGCTGGCCGTTGTCATCACCACCCACTGCTCCCTTTCTTGAAGCTCGCAGTCGAACTGCGACCGAGGGATTCCGCTCTGGTTTATATCTATTTAGACGGCGCTACCATGGATACACATTATATCGCCAACACCATTGTCGGCACGCTGGTGCCCAGGAACCGCCTGGAAAACTGCACCAGGGATGCCGACGGCTTCATTGTCAACGACGACAAGTGCTTTGTCCCGTTCTGGTATACGAGGGTACGTTCCATCGGGATGGCTTGTGGGTTGGCAGGAGACAAAAGCATGCTGATGTTCACCTAGACTGGAATCATTGTCAAATGGTCTCTCTTTCTTGGCTTCACGGTCATCATCGGCCTATACATTCTCATCGGCTACATCCACGCAAAGAGGAGGCTCAGGAAAGGGCTCGTCCCCCTCGCTTACCACCGGGTATGTATCGCTAGCCATGTCATGAATTAGTCCGAGAATTTTCTTTCGCTAACTATCCGGTAGTGGCTCGTTTCTCGCTCAGCACTCGCGCGCGTCGACCCCCGATATGCCTACCCGCAGGCGGCCGGCTACCAACCTTACAACCCCAATTCGTACGGCATGAACTGGGTTCCCCCTCCGCCCGTCTACGACCCGAACGCCACACGCCCGCCTATGTACAACGGCCCCGGACCCGAGGGATCAACCAAGGTTGACCCTAGCCAATGGATGACGGAACCGACCCGCAGGCCGGCCGACCAACAGGCCGAGCAGTATGCGCCTCCCACGGGACCACCCCCGTCGGCCCTGCGACCCGAAGGGACCGGCAACAGCAACCCCTTCCGGGGTTAAGCCTGCTCAAGCCGAGGCGGATGTAGGAGAAGGACTGTTGGCTTCCACGGGGAACGGGTGCTCGTGACAGTAGCCGCAATGAAGTCTTTGTGTATATATCTATACTGAAACGAATCGCCGGGTGCACTGAACATAAGGGAATGGGGCGTATAAGACAGCAGCAGGACTTGCTAGCATTAAGGTCACAGGGAAACTCATGAGACTGTACTACCAGAAATAGACGCTCAATTACGCCGACGAGCAACTCACATGTTTGCGCCAACCAAATGCACTACTCACAATGCCTTGTCTGCTGAAAATATCGCGAACACCGCTACTGCTGCAGAAAGCAGCCCCAGCCACTTGCGCCATTGGGTATCTGGAAGCCAAATCAACACTCAAGAGAACCACATGCTTAGTCGAGGTCCATCTCGTCGGGATCGGAACCCGCCCCGCTGGCAGGCACTGCCTGGGCGAAGGGGCCTTGGGCATATCCGGTCGGGGCCGACGACGCCTCGGATGCCGTGCTCTGGGTCGCGAAAGCCTGGCCCAACGAGTCGCCAATGGTTGACGGAGCCGTCGCTTTGCTAAAAGCTCTGCGCTCGACCTCCTGCTGCTCGCGAACCCTAGCTCTGGCCTCGATGATGGCCTTCCGCACACTGTCCTTCTCTTCCGGAACCGATAGGGAGGCGGGGATTCTGTACAGTACCAGCTCTTTGCCTACGAAATCCGTGTCAGGTCCGGCGAGGACCTGGGCGGGGATGCGATTCTTGCGCAAGTGCTTCTCGATGTCGGGGAGGAAGACGAGTTTGCCGTCCTCTGGCTCGCTCTCGGACGAGAGCTCGTCGTCCAGATTGTAGATGTAGACTTTGTGCTTCGAGTCGTCTAGCTGCATGGTATCGTTCTCCACTCCAGGAGGTGGAGGTGTAGAGAAGGAAGAGGGGTCGGCAGCCGGAGGGGAGTTCGTGGACTGCGCCTGAGTACTTTCAACTGGGACGTAGAGCTTGGTGCCACTTTGCTCTGCGGGGAAAGAGTCAGTGCGATTGCGCGGGCCTGGAGGACGGCTAGACGTACCCAGATTGAGAAGGCTCAATCGCTTAGAGAGCCGTTCATTGCCCTCTGGTTGTGCCTCAGCCCTTCGTTTGCGCCGGGACGGCAGTCGCGCGTGGTGGTTCATTCCCACGGCCTCCATCGTGGCGGGGAAGTGGTGTTGGAGAGGGTGTGTCCAGTGCGTCGATAGCATCTTACGGGGTGTGCCTTTGATAACAGTTCCAAGGGGGGGGCCGGGGGCGGGGGCCGGAGGAGCCTTGCGGTGTCTCCCTTTCCACGCAACCGAAATCGAGCGACCAATGCCCAAGCGCGACCGACGAAAATTCAGGTTCGAGTGACGCAGCCCGAGCGCACGAGGGAGTAAGAGTCAAAAGAGGTCAGAGCCGAATTGAGAGTCAGCGAATGAAGGAGTTGAGACGGCGATTGTGGTGGTGCAGCAGCTGCCGGTCCAGGAACTGCTGCAATGCGTCGAGCTGGCGACCTCGGGCTCCTTTTGTAGCTTTGACTCATTCGCGAACCTTCTATATTACTAGGCCGGACCCGCGCCGACACATCGAGAATCTTCGACCTACCACAACACCACGATCTACCAAGTTTGCAACATCCCGATTGCGATCTCCTGCCGCATCTCAAGCACCATTTGCATTTCGATTCTATTCGCAGCTGCTGAACCCTGCAATCATGGGCGAGGAAGCCAAGTGGACCAGTGTCAAGGTCCGCACGACCTTCCTCGACTTCTTTGCAGAGAGGGGTCACACAATCGGTACGGCTCCTTCCTTGCCCTGCGCTCACCACACACAAACACCCCCCACCCCCAAAATATGGTCGTCGCAGCGTTGAAGCTCGACGCCACCGCAGACCATGTCGACAACAGACATGGCCTCCGTTTCCTCCTTGTCCACGAGTGAGCTGACCCTGACTCGGCCTCGCCCGCAGTGCCCTCCTCCTCCGTCGTTCCTCACAATGACCCCACCTTACTCTTCACCAATGCGGGCATGAACCAATTCAAGCCAATCTTCCTTGGAACAATTGGCAAGACGGAGGAACTGGCCCATCTGAAGCGTGCGGTGGATACACAGAAGGTATTTGGGCCTTGGACGGTCGCATACAGGGGCCATGACTGACCTTCGGTGCAGTGTATCCGCGCAGGTGGCAAGCACAATGTGTGTTGACCCTCTCCCCCCTATATACGCCTTGTAATCTTCTCCCCCCTTTACTAACAACTAGCATACAGGATCTCGACGATGTCGGAAAGGACAGCTACCATCACACCTTCTTCGAGATGCTGGGAAACTGGTCATTCGGCGACTACTTCAAGAAGGAGGCCATTGCTTGGTCCTGGGAGCTCCTCACCAAGGTTTACGGCCTAGACCCTACACGGCTCTATGTTACCTACTTCGAAGGGAACCCAGACCTTGGTTTGGAACCTGATCTCGAGGCAAAGAACCTGTGGCTCGAAGTCGGCGTCCCAGAGGACCACATCCTGCCGGGTAACATGAAGGACAACTTCTGGGAGATGGGTGACCAGGGCCCTTGCGGACCTTGCAGTGAGGTTCACTACGACAAGGTCGGAGGTCGAAATGCTGCCCACCTCGTCAACCAGGACGATCCTTTGGTGGTAGAGATCTGGAACAACGTCTTCATCCAGTTCGACCGCCAGGCCGACCGGTCGCTCAAGAGCCTCCCCGCCAAGCACGTGGACACCGGAATGGGTTTTGAACGACTCGTCTCGGCTCTGCAGAACAAGTCGTCTAGTTACGCCACGGACGTCTTCTCTCCTCTCTTCAAGAAGATTGAAGAAGTCACGGGCGCCAGGACATACACGGACAAATACGGCAAGGATGACGTCGATGGCATTGACACCGCCTACCGTGTTGTGGCAGACCACATCCGCCTTCTCTCGTTTGCAATCGCTGACGGTGCCGCTCCAAACAATATTGGCCGCGGCTATGTCGTACGCCGTGTCCTCCGACGAGGTGTTCGCTATGCGCGGAAGTATTTCAACGCGGAGATCGGCAGCTTCTTTTCCAAGATCCTCCCCGCTCTGGTGGAGCAGATGGGTGAGCAGTTCCCCGAGCTCAAGCGGAAGCAGGAGGACATCCAGGAGATCCTCGACGAAGAAGAGGTGGCCTTTGCCGTCACCTTGGATAGGGGAGAGAGGCAGTTTGAGAAGGCTGCCGCCGTCGCAATCAAGGGCGGGGAGCAGAAGCTCTCGGGCCAGGTCGTGTACCGCCTGTACGACACCTTTGGCTTTCCCATCGACCTGACCAAGTTGATGGCTGAGGAGCGAGGCCTCACGATTAACGAGGAAGAAGTCGAGGACGCCCGAGAGAAGGCCAAGGAAGCCAGTCGGGCTGTGAAAGAGGCCGTCCAAACATTCCCGAAACTGAACGTCCATCAAATCGCAGAGCTCGAGAACTCGATCAAAATCGCACGGCCGAACTCTGACGCCAAGTACGTAAAGGGGGATACCAGCGCCAAGGTGCAACTGGTGTTCACCGGCAGCGAGTTCCTGAAAACGAGCTCCCAGCTCCCTGCCAAGACGCCCCTCGGCTTGATCCTGGACAAGACCAACTTTTACGCCGAGTCTGGTGGCCAGGTGGCTGACACAGGGAGAATCATCATTGACGGCGTTGCTGAATTCAAGGTTCTCGATGTTCAGGAGTTCGGCGGTTACATTGTCCACAACGGCTATCTCGAGTACGGTGCTCTCAGCGAGGGCGACGAGGTGATTTGCGAGTACGACGAGCTGCGCCGTGCCCCCATCCGGAACAACCACACAGGTACCCACATCCTCAACCACTCGTTGCGCGAGGTACTCGGCGACGAGGTCAACCAGAAGGGGTCCCTCGTCGACCAGGACAAGCTCCGTTTCGACTTTAGCCACAAGACAGGCGTCACCCTCGCCGAGCTGAAAGACGTCGAGGACAGGTCCAACAAGTACATCCAGCAGAACTTTAAGACTTACGCGAAGGACGTGGATCTCGACCTGGCCCGGGAGATTGAGGGCGTCCGTGCCGTGTTTGGCGAGACCTACCCCAACCCTGTCCGTGTGGTTTCGATCGGTATCGAGGTCGACGACTTGCTCAAGAACCCAAAGAACCCCGAATGGCGCAAGGTCAGTGTGGAGTTCTGTGGCGGTACCCACGTCGACCAGACGGGCTCGATCAAGGACATGATCATCATCGAGGAGAACGGCATTGCCAAAGGCATTCGCCGCATCGTCGCCTACACGGGCGATTCTGCACACCAGGCTCAGCGCGATGCCAGGAACTTCAGCGACAAGCTGGACCAACTGGAGAAGCTGCCCTTTAGCGCGGAGAAGGACAGGGATGTCAAGGTCGCCTCAGTCGAGCTCTCCGGCCTGGCCATCTCCACCCTCACGAAGGAGGAGCTCAAGACGCGGTTCACCAAGCTCCAGAAGGAGATGATCGATGAGCAGAAGAAACGGCAGAAGGCCGAGAGCAAGACTGCACTCGACACGGTGCAGGGACACTTCCAGAAGGATGGAAACAATGATAGTAAGTGGTTTGTCGGTCATCTCCCAATTTCCGCCAATGCCAAGGCCCTTTCGGACGTCATCACCTACTACAAGTCCAAGGACAAAGAGCGTTCTGTCTATATCTTTGCCGGAAGTAAGGATGATTCCGTGATGCACGGCGTCTACGTTGGAACGGTAAGTTGGCCCCCAAGCCACATATGAGCTGGCGCGAACGAGCGCTGACATGACCGCCCACAGCATCTGTCATCTAAAGGTGTCACCGCGGAGGACTGGACCACCGCTGTCAGCCAGGTCATTGGTGGTAGAACGGGCGGCAAGGAGCCCACTCGCCAAGGCGCAGGCTCCGAGCCCGCCAGGCTTGACGAAGCCGTGGCAAAGGCCGAGGAATGGCTCGCCGAGAAGATCAAAGAGCTCAAGATTTGAGCTAGCTTGCTTTCACAGACGAACCTATCTCTCGCGTCGCTCGACGCGTGCTAGCACTGGTAGGAAAGGGGAGCCTCTCTTGACGACGGCGACTAGGACCATCAGCTGCGTCACCTGCATGTAACAAAACTGCGAGGCATTCCGAACTCTACCTCCCAACTCCTTTCACGGTCTGTCTCTCTGTTCGGTTAATAGATTGGGGGACTAAAAATACCATCAAACCTGGAGCGCCTGACGAGCTCGTCGTAGATCGTGATGGACTTGCTCCAACCTCCTACACCGGCAGCTAACACAAAGACTGTATCGTGTTGGCCTGCGCGGCGGGCGTCTTGTATTTGTACAGATTTCTAATTCTACACTGTGAACATGACACTGGCATTTTTGTACCAGCTAAGGAGCGGGTTCTCGCCACTCCTAGTCATTGTCTCCTCGAGGTAAGCAAAGCTGCGCATGAAGTCCTCGTGCGACACGACTTTCGTCAATTTTCCGGTGATGGCCTGATACATGGCCTCCGTTATCCTAAAGTCCGTCGGAAACATAATATCGAAGTATCCCTGATGTACCTAGCACGGCACGTTAACAACCACCAGTTCGCATGGGGATGGAAATGTGGAATCCCAAAACGTACCAAGGGAGTAGTGACAGGTACCGGGCGCCTCTGGTAGCGGGTCTGCACCACGGGGGAGTTCAAGCCTTGGATCGTGTCTGGCAAATAGTGGAAGTCGCTCGTCAGGAGGCGGTGCTGGGGGAAGTACTTCGAGAGTACGTCGAAGAACTGCATGAGACGCGTCGGAATGTACTCGGGGGCGCTCAAATTCGGTGCGAACGGGCGGTTAGCGGCGACCCATCGCAGCAGCCGGTTTGTTGGGTAAGGCAACCTGTAGCGACCCCCAGTCGCAGCGCTGCGGACGCGGAAGAAGCGCGCAGCAACGGGGTCCAGATGCGGCGTGTAGAACTCGTAAAATTCGCCGTCGCTGTCCAACAGGACCACACCCTGCATGGGTTCCTCCGTCACTAAGTCGTAGCGCACCACGTCGTGCGCAAAGTTGTCGAACACCTCGAATGCCAAAAAGAAGCAAGGGGATGGCACGGGCTGGTTCCAGTCGAATATGCTCTGGTTAATGATCTCCACCTTGTCAGCGTGGCCACGGCGCGCGGCAGCTGTCTTGGAGGGTGATAGGCCGACCTGCTGGCCTTGAAGCGAGGCCAGCTGGGTGCTGATCTCGATGATCTTGAACTTGGTACGGGCATACACGGCCGGGTCCGTGTCGCGAATGTAATCAAGGATGTTGAGCATGAGGGTACCGCGCCCAGCGCCCATCTCGTAGACGATCAGGTCATGGTACGGATAGGCGGTGAGCTTGTAGTTGGCTACCAGATAGCGCGCAATCGCCTCGCCGTAGTAGGGGCGGAACAGCTCGGTCGGGGTGTACCACAGCTGCCGGGTATCGGACGGCCCATCAGGGGAGGCGGCATCGAGGTCATCCTCGAACTGTGTATAGCGGCGCGAGAGGACTGAGTGGAACTCGATCTCGTTCTCGAGGCTCGGGAAGTCGAAGGGAGCCTCCCCCGGCGTGAAGATGACGACTTGCTTAGAGAAGTAGCCGTAATTAGGGTTGTATAAGCTGTCTATTCAGGGGGAGGGGCAAGCGTCCCGTCAGCGAACTGCGTGGTAGGATGGTTCGGGGGGTTATGGCGAGCCCTTGGGGGTAGGCAGAAAGAAAGCGCAAACCTTCGACGAAGTCTCGCATCAGCATCCTCACCCTCCTTGGTCGATCCCTGCGCCCCCTCAGTTCGGCAGCCGTGACCATGGGATACTTCATATACTCCTCCGACTTATCGGCAGGGAAGACATTGGTACGCTGCTGCCAATCGCTCTCGTTCTTCTCTTGGCTCTTGCCCCCTCGCTGGGTTGCGAAGGAACGCTGTTGTAGCTGGCGCACGTGTCGGATCGTGGTCGCCAGCTGGACAAAATTTCTCCTCGACGGACAGGCGGGATGCCGGAACAGCTGTCGGAACAGCTGCGTCACGGCCGGGGAGTCCATTCTCCGCAACGGCCCCGGGAAGGGCGGAAGGGAAGCCGGGGGCTCGGAACAGGGGACCACTTGACGTCTTTGGGGGGGAAGCTTGTGACGAATTTGCTGGTAGGGAACGCCGAGTTGGCGTTCGGCGTATCCCGTAGAGCTTTCGATTCTTCTGGCAAGGTTGGCCCGAGCTCCCAGACAGACAACCCCTGTTGTTTCCTTCCCCTTTGGAGACCCACCCGCATTAGACATGATCCATGAGCAGCATGACATCAACTTTTCGTGGGCAAACAACAGAAAACAGCCCCCCCTGTTCGAGCCTCTTAATCATAACAAACAACAAAGACAAGCCCGTGAGACAGAAGAAACGTTCTTTTTGGATCGCTGTTCTGCCATTTAATCGCACCACACATATTCACGTAGCCATGCCAAGTTCGGCTGCATGACAATGTCTTTAAGTGATCATCCTCGAGCCTACGGCACGGCGGCGCTGGCTGCTGCGTTTGCGGCCGGCATCCTCGTCACCCTGGGCCTCAAGGACCTGTACCCAGACTTGGAGAGGCGATATCAGCAGAAGCGAAAAGGGCCCAGGACCTCCGTGGACCCAGCCCGCCGGAGCAGTCTATTCTTCGGCCCGGTACTGCTAGAAGACCACGAGTCCGACAACGGGCTAGGCGAATATTCGCACATAGTGGAGGGCATCGAGGGATGCATCGGCAACACCCCGTTGGTCAAGATACGCAGTCTATCCGAGGCCACGGGCCGTACCATCTTAGCCAAAGCAGAGTTCCTCAACGGCGCCGGCGGCAGCCCGAAAGACAGGGTAGCCCTCAACATGATCAAGACCGCCGAGGAGCGCGGGCTGCTCGCCCCGGGCCGGGGCGACACTATCTACGAGGGTACGGTTGGGAGCACAGGCATCTCACTGGCCACGCTGGCTCGGGCGAAGGGCTACAGAGCGCACATCTGCATGCCCGACGACCAGAGCATCGAAAAGTCGACCTTGCTCCACCATTTGGGGGCCACGGTCGAACGCGTTCCGGTGGCGCCTATCACTTCGCCGCAGCACTTTGTCAACTTGGCACGGACCAAGGCGCGTGACCATGCAGGCTCGTCCGGCGACAAAAGCAAGGGCTTCTTCGCAGACCAGTTTGAGTCGCCGGCCAACTTCGCCGCCCACCTTACGACCACAGGGCCTGAGATCTACTACCAGACGGGCGGGAACATCGACGCCTGGGTAGCGGGCGCGGGCACGGGCGGTACGCTCTCCGGTGTAGCCAAGTATCTCAAGGAGGAGAAGAGGATGGACGGGCTTAAGGTCGTATTAGCGGACCCACAGGGCAGCGGTCTCTACAACAAAGTTAAACACGGCGTCATGTACTCATCGACTGAGCGGGAGGGCACACGGCGCAGACAGCAGGTCGATAGCATTGTGGAGGGTATCGGCATCAACCGCATCACGGAGAACTTCGAGGCTGGACGGGAGCTGATCGACGACGCCGTTCGGGTGACAGACGAGCAGGCCTGCAGGATGGCGAGGTGGCTGGTGGAGAACGACGGCATCTTTGTGGGGAGCAGCAGCTCCGTTAACTGCGTGGCAGCTGTGATGACGGCGCTGAGCCTTCCCAGGGGCAGCCAGGTGGTGACGGTGCTGTGCGACTCGGGTACCCGCCATCTGAGCAAGTTCTGGAAGCAGATCGCCGATATGGGACTGGAGGGGGAGCACGAGGGGAGCACAAGCGCTCCTGACTTATTTGAGACGATAGGCATAGAACCATCCCAACGGTGAAAGTCGCTCCGCCTTGACCCCATGCCTTAGAGCCGCGTCTCACTGAGCCCGGGCGACTTTTGCTGATTTTCAGTGCCGCTGTGGCTGTCTATGAAGCACTCTTCTGCAGATTCTATGTGACAACCGGCTTAATTCCTCGGGCCGAGCTTTCTCGGGGAGGGAATAAAGAAAAGAAGAAGAAAAAAAAATGAATCAACGCCTCTAAGGGGTCATGCGTTTCAAAGCTCCTCACGCCCCTAGAACTCCATGGCCAAATGTCCACCAGACGATGTGTGGGTATGCCTTCATACTCATCCCTTGGTCCGCCTAGTCCGGGTCCTTTTGGCTCCACAACAAGCGGAAATCGTGACGCCTCCCGCCCTTCGTTTCTCTCAAATTTACATCTCGGCACATAGAGGTCGAGGAAAAGCGACAGGCACAAGTCATCGGACGGAGCCGAGCCATCTCGGCCGTCTGTTCGGGGGGCAGATAGGAAGCTTCGCTCAAGAGAACTGCGACAGTTAACCCCACCCCGGCGGTAGTGGGACGTTGAACTTACCTTCCAGCGGTTGCCGCAATTGAGGCATTCGCAGAATGTGGTCATAGGCTCATCGGCCGAGCGCGTCTGGGCCTGCGAGTACGAGACCTTCTTCATGCCGCACTTGCCGCACTTGAGGGCAGTGCTGATGGACTTCTCGGCCATGGGGACTTGAGCCTTCATCATGTTTTCCTTCTCAAGAGCCTCGTCTTTGGCCTTCTGCTCGGGAGCAAGCTCCTGCTCCGTCATGTTGACCAGGATCTCGGCCTTAATGGCGCCGGAGCGGATCTGCTGTCCTAGCTGGATGTTGTCCTTGCGCTTGAGGTTGGCAAACAGACTGCGGAGCTTCAGCCGGTAACCCTGGGCGTCGCTGCTCTTGAACTTCTTAAACACAGCATTCTCGACCTCGACGGCGCGGATCAGGACCTCCTCGATAGACTCGGGCGCTCGGTAGGCAAGTCCGTTGTACATCAGGCCAATACTATTGTCCCGAGTCGCATTGCCAGTGCGTGAGATGTTGACACTGTCGGTCCGGAAGTGGCGCTTCTCGAGGTCACCGACGTAGGGCTTGGAGTAGGACGACGATGGAGGGGCGGCCGACGAGACAGAGCTGGCCGAAGGTGGGGCGGGGGAGCTCGTCTTCGGAGAAGCCTTGCCGGCCTTGGCCAGCTTGTGCGCCTCGACGTTCTTGCGCCACTTGGAAACGAGCTCTGCGGCGACCCGCGCAATCTCTTTGTTGCTGTGAGAGCGGAGCTTGCCGACAGTAACGCCAGCTTTGGTGGACTAGATCCGGCAGTCAGAGAAATATGCGCGCTGGGAAAAGCCAAAGAGAGCTGCAGGAGCAGTAGGGGGATAGCCTCCTCTCTTTTGAGGAGGAGTCCAAATAGTAGAGGTCATAGACTAGGACCCTCGTGGTGGAGGGGGAGGGGCGCAAAAAGGTAGAGAATACGGTCGCTTACCCGAAGCTGATCTTCAGTAGGAGAAACGTCCTTCCTCAAGTCCTCCATGATAGAAATGGCGGCCGCGCTGGCATCGGCGGCGAGAGCCTTGCTAAGCTCTTTGATGCGAGCTGCGAGATCGCGCTCAGCGGAGGATGACATGTTGTCGGCTTCAGAATCGAGATGCGACGTCGGCGAAAGGGAATGGGTAGGCCAATCTCGAAGATTCGAGAGACGCGGTCGAGCCGGGCCGGGTCGGCACAGTCGGGTACGGAGAGCCGGTCGAGATATTGGAGAAACCTTCTTATTTGATTCTGTTGCCGAGAAAAAATGCAAGGCCCGATCGCGAGAGAGCGCGATTGTGGGAGAGATGGCAAAGGGCGATGGCAGCTGTTGGTTTTGGACGTCGAAAGTGATGCGAGATGGAGCCCAGCGAAGACAGTGCCCCACCATTGAGTGCCTATGCGCACAGGCCCTTTTATGCTACCCCGGATTCTGTATATAGCCGGTGTTTCTCCGGATGCACTCTCTGATTCACCTTCAACGGGTGCCAGGCCGTTGTTCTTTGAGCTCTCCTCTGCAGGCGGCCGTTCAAATAAGGTTCCCAGGGCCTCATCAAGGCGTGAAAGCGGGCGGCCGCAGCCTATGCAACGGTCCGGGTGCGAGGGACGCCTCCGGCATCATGACAAGCGTGTTTTCCAAACGAGCGACATTTCTTTGTGGCTTGCCACTTGCCGTGGTAGGCAGCCCAAAGCGCAGTTCTCAGTAGCCTTTGGAGCGACGGTCTGATCGTAGACGATACAATAATAGTCAACGTATCGTGACTTTCTGGTAATCGGCCTGCTCCAGTCACGACTGACGACACTGCCTGTTCTGGTATTCCTATCTCAATGTGGGCTCTCAACTCTACGGCTCGGATCACATTTAATGGGACTCTTCGACACACCTCTTCTTACTTGGGGCTGAGAAAGCCCCATCTCTATTAAAGCACCATGAGTGATCTGAGACTTGGTGCAGCGGAGATATTGTAGAGTTAAAAGGGAGGTCGTCCCGTGCCTCGCCTCGCAGTTGGTATACCCTAGCTTGCTCCCACTGTTTTGGAAAATGCCCAAGTTTGCCATGGCTTTGCCACATGCAGCGCGCCCGAGCCGGTTGTATAATTATGCAGTACATATCTGTCACAGCTCAGAAGTGCGGAAACCGAAGCCCTTGTTGCGACGATGACATCGGCAAGCCATAGCTAGCCTGCAATAGCCAGGCTATGTCGGTTGCTATACACAATTCTAAGCGGATTTCTCTCAAGAAAAAGTTACAAATGGTCATATCTCCAGACGACCCAGAAAGCACAAATGAGGCGGTCTATCTGCTACGCGAAAAACACGGCGCACGGGAGGGGGAAACGACAACAACTTGGGACGCCACGGGGCTGAGAGGATGAACGGCTGTCTCAGCCATCGGCCGTAAATTTAACATTGGCAATACAGCTCACCTGCCAGCGAGCCCCGACGGGATGGCCTAGGACGGGCTAGAGGGACGGCTGTTCCTTATCGTAGGTGGACCGCCGCCTTGAGCTGAAGAGTTAGGCTCATCTTGGTCTGTTTGCGGCTCGCCATCATTGGCGCCAACCACACAACCACATTGAGGTGCGGGCAGTCGTGCAAGGCAGGCACGCCTGCGCAGAGTAGGGGAAGGTACGCCTGCGGGCGGAATGGTGATATTAGTGGCTGCCCGGCCAATCGGCGTGCTGCCAAGCCCGAGCTAGGACCCTTTTCAATAATCGAGACCCCCAGTGGCGTCTGCTATACTGCAGTAGCTCTTCAGCTTTGAGTGCCGAGATGCCCAGCCGCGAAACCAGGTCCGACGCAGCGCCTGTCGATGCCGTGCAGACATACACCTTTGGCTATTGCACCCTCCAGCCAGACGAGATGGGAACAGAGCCATTGGCCGGCCACCTCCCACCCCCCCCCCCCCCTTCCCCTCTCCCCATTCCCTTTCTATCCCAGCGCTGGTAACACCGAGCAGGTTGACCAGGTTCCAAAGAAGCCCACCCCCAATGAGCCTCGCTTCCACGGGCGTGGCGTCCGCGCGGGATGCCCCTGGCGCTGGGTAGCTCAAATATCAAACCCCAGCTCTCTCCCATGGGAGGTCTAGGACCGCTCCGTCAACTCTTCTCCCTTCGCCTCCCTCCCTCCCCCTTCGAGACTTGAGGAGGCGTATTGCCGAGACGAGACGCAACCTTCAGAGCCCATTGTACCAAAATGCGCCTTTCATCTCTGCTCTTCTTCCTGTCGGCCGTGGCGGCGACGACCTTCCCCGCAGGGCGGTCTGCCCTCGGCAGGCGAGCAGATGTCTGCAGTGACCTCAGCGTCAGTTCGAACCTCGGAGACCGCAAGGTTGCCATCGTCATCGACTCGTCAGGTTCCATGTACTACAATGACCCTTCAGACCTCCGTCTTGCTGCGGGAAAGGCGCTGAACGACTTTCTGGTGTCCAATAGCGAAGCATCCGGCTCCAAGAAGGCAGATCAGGTCGCCGTGATTGACTTCGACGACGAGGCTTACATTGACTACCCCATGGGTGACCCCGCCAATGCGGGCAGCTCTTTCGACAAGATCGACGCGAGCGGAGGGACCTACATCGCTGAGGGTGTGAGGACGGCTATCTCGCAGATCCAGTCAGGTTCGGGAACCACGGACAAGCGCAGTGCCATCGTGGTCTTTACCGATGGCGAAGACTCCAGCACCCAGGAGCTCATAGATGCTATTAACAACGCCACCGACTTGGGCATCCGTGTCTCGTTCGGCTTCCTCGACACGTCGGCATCGTCCCAGCCGACTAAGGTCCTCCAGGCCATCCGCGCGTCGAGAGGCGTGTACGCTACCATCACGTTGGCCGCCGGCTCTATTAATTATATTAACTATGTGATTCTCAACGGCCTGACATACAATGATAACCCTCAGGGCTACGACGCCCAGCTGCTTTCAGGGCTCGCTGAGACCCACCTCATCAGTGGCTCGAGTACGGTGACGCTCAAGTACAACGCCCAACAGGGCGAAAAGGTCAACTTCACGATTACCAGCATCACATCTGGCTCCTTGACCTCCGTCGCCCAGATGAATGGCCAGACACTTCAGAGCTCCACCACCGGCACGAGGATCAGCGTTACGGCGCCCAGCACTGGCGAGATGCAGCTCTTGATTACCGCCAACAACGCTGCAACGGATTCTTTGTTCAGCGTTACCACGAACTCTAACGTTCCCATTAAAAACTGCACGGTCGGTGTCGCTGGCGAAGGAGGGGACAACGGCCTCAGCACCGGAGCCAAGGCCGGCATTGGCGTTGGAGTTACCGCCGGCGTTCTCGGCCTCCTGAGCCTCGGCGGTTACTATGCCTGGAAGCAGTGGTCCGCCAGCCATCCCGCCACGGGTGGCACAAACGCCCCTATGGCAGACGGCACGAATGCACCCATGGCGGGTGGCCAGGGCACCATGGCGGGTTTTGACCCTGGCGCCGAGAAGATGATGGCGCATGCCGACGTGCACCCAATGAGCACACCACCGCTAGGACAAGCGCCCCTGAACTCCGTGCCTCCCGGACAAGCCCCACTATACTCTATGCCTCCTAGCCAAGCTCCTCTCAGCACGATGCCGCAAGCCCCGATGAGCGGAGTGCCGGTGGATGGCGGCCAGTCAATGATGCAAGCCGTTCCGCCGGGTGCCCCACCGACGGCCTCCTACAACCCTCCACTTGCTATCGCGCCGCCAGGGCTTCCCCCCAATCTGTCCAAGCCTGGTAACCAGTCCAAGGAAGGAGATGAGGAGCCGATGGACCAAAAGGCCCAGCACACCATGGGCCCAGACTCGTTCCAGCACTCTATGCCCTCGCATGATGGATTAGACTCGCCTTACGGACAACCTTTATCGCCTCTTTCCCAAAGTTTTCAACATCCTCTCGTGCCAAACGGGTTCCAATCCCCCATGGTCTCTCCGAACAGCACCGGGGTTTCCGATCCGAGCATGTTTCAGCACCCATTGGGACCGGATCAGTTCCAGCATGGTATGAGTCCGGATCAGTTCCAGCATGGTATGAGTCCAGATCAGTTCCAGCATGGTATGAGTCCGGGAGGCGGACAGTATGTGATGCCGCCTCCCGCTTCACAGATGCCGATTGGCGCCGATGGTTTTCAGCACACGATTCCGCCTGGAGGCCCAGGCGTCGTGCAACATCCACTCGGACCGGGCTACCAGGGCTCAATGAGCCCCAACAGCTTCCAGCAGGTGGTTCCGCCCGGTGGCGCGCAGCATCCGCTTGGGCCTGGCTACCAGGGCTCGATGAGCCCCGACAGCATCCAGCACACCATGACTCCCGACAGCTATAACCATTCCATGAGCCCCAGCTCATCGAATCAGCCCATGAGCACCGCCGGCTCGCAAGCCCCCATGGGTACGTCCGATACCACGTCGATCACTCCTAGTAAAACGGCCTCCCCACCTGGCCCCAGCTTTCACCCTCCCGGTACGGAAGCCACGGGAGGCACACAGTCTGGATTCACCATGCCCGGAGTCCAGATGCGGCAGGGCGGCAAGGAGAAGAAGCACCACCACCACGCTTGGCTGGCACCGGACACCGCGTGCGAACATCCGGAGTGCCCGCTTGTTTCCCCGAGTCATGAATGCAGTCCGAACAAAGAGACTTGCCCGTGTAGCTGTCGCGATCAGGGATGCCCGGTGACGAGGAGAAACCTGGGAGGTAGTACTATATGAGGCCAGGTGGAACTTTGAGTAACTGTATCAATGGTCCTTCACTTTTGCCAAGACAGAGAGCGCTGGTTGCAGGCCGGACCGGTGGAGTCAGGGGTATGTTTTTGTTTAAATGTGGGTCTAGGCCGACGCCCTTTATTTTCTCTCTATCTTGTTGTATACCTCTACCTTTGAAGCGAAAAGGGGCTGTGGGCCTCGGTTCCTTATACACACGAGATGTACTGCGTCGAAACGGGGACAGGTGTCTTAATATGCATACACCATATAGCTGCTACATGAGCGTGACCATGCCCCAGCGAACCCTTACCCGCTTAGAGACTGTACACAAATTCGGGGTTCTCACGGTCCGTCAGATCGTAGAACTCGCCTCCTTGGAGCTTCTGATATCCAGGCTGCGCCTTGGCCTCTTCTTTCTTTCTGTTTTGCCGACGATACCAGAAGTAGAGGAACACAATGTCGGCTAGCGCTAGGCAATAGCAGACCAGGATGGTGATCTTGGCGGGCCGGTAGCCCGGCTTGTCCTTATCCTGGAATACCTGTGGCCCGATGACTAACCACATCCAGAGTCAGTAATTGCCTCAAGCGTGGTCGAGACATATCGGAAGACCTCGAATGAGGTACCAATCGGTTGCGATCACGCATTCGTTGGCCGGCTATGAAGCTGCCACGCAAAGGGTTGAGTCCGGAATGTACGTACTATTTCCGATACAGTAAGCAATGAAGTACATGGCCGCTACGGTTGTCTTCTTTGTCCAGCCGGCCACGTTGGTAGATATCAGCGACAGGAGAGCCACGAAGGGAGTAGGCGAAGCCTGAGTAAAGTAGTACTAAGAGGTTGTCAGCTCCTTGCAAGTATTCTTAAGGAGTGTTCCTGGGAGGTTTTCGGTAATATCTTGGGAGCAGAACTCTTGCTAACCGCGTTTTGAGGCATACGACTGCTCCTAAGAGGTCCGAGGTGAGCTGGGAAAGTTGAAAGTGCTTACTCCGATCAGCTTCCCAACGGAGTGCGAATCGTCTAGGCAGGTAATGAGTAGCATGCCTAAGATGGCAAGCAAGAGCCCGGACGTGGATACCAGGAGGCGGTTTCGATATCTATCACCCAGATAACCGGCCAAAACGAGGGCGATGACCTCGATTACGCCGCCCGGTATTCCCAAGAGCAGAGATTGCTGGTTGGTGAAGCCAAACGATACAATAAGCTGCGAAAAGAAATTGGTGAGGCCACCTGGAGTAATCAATGTCAGTACCCGACCTCCAACAATTTCTTAGTCTGGGAGGAGTTGTCAAACCATTTGGTATGTCGGCTACAAAGCTATACAGGACGAAAGCCCAAACCATGGGGTCGGTCAAGGCCTCCCTAAACTGGTACATCTTGAAGTGCTTGTTTCCGACGCCCTGCTGGTTAATTCGAATTCGTTCGATAGCCATCAGACGCTCTCTTTCGGTCAAGAACCGAGCATTGAGCTGCGAGTCAGGCATGACGAAGAGGAACAAGACGCCGACAGCGGACGTGAACAAGCCGATAACCAGAAACCTGTCCACCACTGAGCGTTAGCCTCTTCCTATACTGTATGTTTATATAACTGCCATGAGCTCAAAGGCTCCCGGGTTTGAACGAAGATGGCAATAGAGGACAAGGGGAAACGGACATGAGCTGCCAGGCCTTGATGGAGAGGGGATGGGCCTCTGTGCCTACGGCGATCCCATAAGAGACGAGACCGCCGAGGACTTGGCCCCACCCGTTGCAGCTGAACCAGATTCCAACTCGGAGCCCTTGCTCACGAATGGTATACCATTGGCTTGCTATACAATTATGTGGTTAGCTACTCGGTGGCTGTGCGGCTCCCGTAGCTGCTTCGAGCTCGCTCGTGTCTCCTGTTTCCCGGCTCCACAGCCTCACAGGAAGCGCGAGAGACAGCAGTCGAAGAGCAAGGGGGATGTTTGACGTCGAAGCCACTTACTGAACAGGGCGAACCCTGGGCTCACGGCAGCCTCGAAGAGGCCGAGGAAGAAGCGGACGGCCATGGCGCCCCCAAAGTTCTTAACAGATCCCAGGCAACATAGAACTAAACCCCACATGATGATATTGAAGGCAGACCATTTGGCCAGAGGAAGCCGTTGGAGGAGGCGGTTGGTGGGCCATTCGAAGGCGAGATAGCCAAAGTAGCTGTCCATGCTCGAGGGTTAGTAATCTCCTAGAATGGATGTTTCTGTGGCTACCCAGAGAATGTCTCTGGAGCAGGAGCTCGAATACTCCAGATATCTGACGAAAATTGGCATAAAGGAGCACGGGGAGACGGACAACATAGACCCGACCCAAGAGTAGTCCTGCCCGATGAGACCGATGTCGGTCTACACGCCCTGGTAAGCAGGCTAGATGCAGCCAGGGGAGGAAGAATGCCCAGAGGGGAGCATGGCGACGACGTACCTTAAGCCCCATCACGCTAGCATAAGACAACGTCGTCTTGTCAAGATAATTGAGGCCGTAGACGAGGCACAGCAGTGGCATGATATGGAAATCGATCTTGCGCAGGAGCTTCTTCTCCTCCTCGGGCGTCATGGTGATCGCTTCGCCGCTGGCGAGCGCCCGAAGCGCCTCGTCGGCATCGGCGGCGTCAGCGTGCTTCAGCACGGAGCCAACTTTGGGCGTATCGTTGTAGTCCCCCCTCTCCGGATCGGGAGGCGGGACGGCGTCTTGGACCTTCTCTGGGTCCGACATTTCGGGCGAAAAAGAGCGAGTTGGTAGAGGGAAAATCAGAGGAGTGCCGACAATGGCCTATGAGAAATTTATCTACTGTCGAGCTCTGCTGCCGATCGTTCGTCACGGGTCTCGCTCGGAGCACCGAAAGAGGGGGCTTTCGGTGGCGGCTAGCACTGCGACACTGCATATGGCAGAAGAGCGACACTAAGTGAGGTTCTTTGGGTCGGGGCCCGCAGTTTCCCATATCTCGCCTTCGTACCATGCTTTCCCCTCTTGTCCCTCCGCGTGCCGGATAGCGTTGCCGTGCAGAGCTGCGATCTGCGTCAAGTGAGAGCTGCGGGGTAAGAGTTTCCGGATCAAGTCACGACGATGCTGCGACTGATCCATCTTACCAATAAAAGGGCGTCGTATTCCTCGGGGAAAATCCAATTGCTTTCAATCGGGTTTCTCATAGGATACCTAGCAAACCTTAGTAGCAAAGCGTCCCGGCTTAGAACGTCAAGTCGCTAGGTTGAAGCATCTTACCCAATACGAAGCATGCTTTGATTGGCTCACTGCTACCCTGATGGGAACGAGCTTATTCGTGCCAAGTCTCAAGTTTCTGGTTATAGGCAGGCACTAAGCGTGTTTTTAACCCTACCTTTCCTAGTACTTGACCTCGGTGTAGTCTGCCCGGTGTGGGTAGCTCGTGCAAGCATCGGTGAACAGGTGAAGCCCCCGGAAGCCCCCGTTCGGCGAGAGGCTGCAAGGCCGGAAGACTGGAAGACTGGAAGACTGGAACGATCCGATTGATGGAGAAAATGCAGCCGAGCGACGCGCAGGCTCCACCCGTGACACTAAGCTAAGCTGCTGCGTATAAGTGCGGGTGGTGAAAGTCGACCGCATGCTTGGAGAACATATGCATATTCGAAGGCACGGTTACCTTCGGGTTCAGCCGTCGTCGCCTCCTTTCTCTGACCGTGGTACAAGACCACACTATGGCTTCTTCCGACGTACCTGCGCTGGATGATCCGGTCGTCTTCGAGAACCCCGTCATCCGGGGCTTCAACCCGGACCCAACGGTCTGCGTAGTGCCAGCCACAGCAACAAGCCCTGCGACATATTTCCTGAGCACCTCAACCTTTGAGTTCTTCCCGGGTTGCGCCATCTACGCCTCCACCGACCTCCGGACCTGGAAACTCATCGGCCATGCTCTCAATCGCAGATCGCAGATCGACCTACGGACGGTAGAGCCCGGGGCCGGCAGCTGGGCAAGCACGCTGAGGTACCGGCCGGATGAAAAAAGGTTCTACCTTGCCAATGGTGTGTTCCACCGCTATAGACCGGCGACAGATGTAAGCTAGCTATGCCCGACCTACCCAGACACCTCCCCTGTGAGAGACTAGGGCTACAACTAACCTCAACCACCACTAGGAGAGGATCTTCCCTCGAGGCTTCTACGTCTACACGGATAATATATGGGACGAAAGCGCCTGGTCGGATCCCATATACTTTGACAACCCAGGCTTCGACCAAGATGTGAGCAATCTCCGAGCACAGGCAGCGGCGGCTGGAGATACTTCGGATTGGCGCTACCACCTGATGCTAACCGGAATGGTAGCTCTTCTGGGATGACGATGGAAAAGTCTACCTCTCAACCACCACTAGGCTTGCTGTTCGCCCGCTAGACTCTAAGCTGAAAGACTTTGCAATCCATATCTCCGAGATCGACCTGCAGACCGGCCGCACTCTGACGGCCCCGATCGTCATCCGGGAATCGCCGCATGGGATCGCCGAAGGTTCGCACATCATCAAACGCAGGGACTGGTACTATCTCTTCACGGCAGAGGGTGGCACCGAGGCAGGCCATCAGGAATGGTGTCTCCGGAGCAAAGTCGGGCCTCTCGGACCTTGGGAAGGCAGCGGGAAGCCGCTATGGTATAATGGGCCTGACGAAGAGGTGCAGCGGACCGGCCATGCCGACGTATTCGAGGATGCTCAGGGCCGGTGGTGGGCCGTGCTCCTCGGGGTCCGCCCCGTCCGAGGCGGGGGAAAGTGGCTAGAGCCGCAGCTGGGTGCGTCGATCTTCACCCCTGAGCACTCTTGCAGCCGCTCGTCTGCTGACCATTCTGTTATGCTCCTCTCATTGCAGGAAGAGAGAGTTTCCTCGTCAAGGTTGACTGGATCGATGACTGGCCAGTATTCAACGACGGGCACAACATCACGCTTCTCACGCGCGGACGGGACCATGTTCCGAGAGCGCATACCAGCGAGCCAGGCACGCTAGTATGGCAGGATGCTCTAAATGAACAGAAGCTCGAGCTAGGATGGTACCAGAAAAGTATTGCTAGCCTAATAACATGGTGCCCTGTGGAGAGCATAGTGAGCAGGGTAGAAGCTAACTCGACTAGATACACCCCTGAAGATTTCATACTCTCTCACAGAGCGGCCTGGCTTCCTGCGGCTCTATGGTGGGCCCTATGAACTAAGCAGCCCGGAGGCACCCACGATGCTATTGAGGAAGCAGACATCATATCGCGAGCGGTTCAAAACCAGACTGGTCTTCAACCCTAGGAAACAAGGATACGAAGCAGGAGTCGTTCTGTGGTGGAATCAGTACTCCTACGCAACCATCGGCATCGCCAGGATATCTCGAGAAGGCGGCGTTCAAGAGACGACGTTGCTATGCCGGGCACCAACTGGATGTGCTGGTGACATTTCGGTAAGCAAGGAGCACACATCGCGATACCGGGGTCACTAACTAAAACTTTCAAAGATTGTGTATCCACTCGTAAAGCAGGATGGCTCCAGGGTGGAGCTCGAGGCGGAGGCCATGGAGACGACGGGGCTAGAACTTGCTGTCGAGTGCCGGCCGACGTCGTATAAACTCTCCGTAACAGGAGGCTCCGTCTCCCATTCGGTCGAAGTTCCCGCTGAGAAACTAACGGTAGCTCCTCCTGTGGGCGCCTGCTTCACTGGCGTCATGTACGGCATCTATTCCTGCGGAAAGGGCGAACCGGTCTTGGATGCGGCGGACTTCTGGGACATCGATGTCCGAACGCTTTGATATATAATGGAACGGAAACTTGACCAGGTTTGTTGTAGTTGCTACTCAGCCAGAGGGGGGTGGTTTAGGATCAAGGACGGAAATAGACGTCAGTTCCCAGTGCCTTGCCTGTCCGCCAAAACACAGATTTTTCATCTCAGTTACTTTTCATATAGGAATCCCAGGCGGGGCGGATACATCTACGAAGAAGTTATCTAATAAGTCATACCTGAGTGTCGCTGGAGGATGCTTCACGGGAGGGTTTGCGAAAGCATACTCTTCATTCTTATGTCGAATCTTCCATATTACCAATACTGCTAGAATCATGTGCTGCGATAGCCATTGAAATCCCGCTGCTTAAAGCCACTCCCGTGTGAGGTGAATAGTACCTTAGTGGCTCGAGTAGAGAGCTTAGACTCCTTCCAAAGCACCCTGATCCCATCAGTCTCTCACTCTTTCACTCTGCGCACCACGGAAGCCTTTACAGTTCGCCTCTATTCCACTCACCAAATAATTAACCTGATTTTTGTATCTAAAACATCTGGCAGCAAAGTCCACTCCAGGTCCCGGCGATCTTTGACGTTTAGCCAGAAGATCAACCGAGGATCACTCTCACCACCAACTTTTCACCCATATCGAAAGGAGAAAGGTCTATCAGAAGGATCTGAAAGGTGCATATCCTAATTGACAACCGATAAGAGCGAGTTGCAGAGCTGATCCGGGAGAAGGTTCCGCTTTTTAACGACATAAAATTACTGGCACCGATTCCATCGCTCCCGGATGACATAATTATGGAGAAGGTTCCGCTTTTTAACGACATAAAATTACTGGCACCGATTCCATCGCTCCCGGATGACGTAGTAGTTGAAGCAATCCATCCCGCGAAGGTGCCGCCCAGGAACCAAGGACAGCCAATCGTGAATGAAGCCAGCAAAGTTCCTCACGAGTCAATTGTCAAGACTCAAATAAAGACAACTGGGCAATATTCTGGAGCTAAGATCAAGACCAGAGGAAAGACTCAGATGTTCTTCCAGAGTGGACGGGATTCCGCGGTGCTCTTTTGGCCTATGACAACTATGACAAGGATTTCGCGATGCTGCCGCCTAACACGAGGAAGGCTTGGGATGCCTTCGAGGAAAAGCGACCTGATTTGCACTAGCCCACGAGATAGCGGCGGCTGAAGGGGGCTCCGAGATCCCAGGCCAGCCACTCAACACCACGCGCAAGCTGATCATTGGATACGGGGTATTGCGCGTCCCGACCAAATCAAAGCGGAAGCAGCATCTGCTTGATACGGATTCAGACGTTGAAGTTCACCCTCCTGCTCGCAGGTGAAAGATAGCTACTCCATCTGTGAAGGCCGAGATGGAGAACGGCAACGATGAGATGACTCAATCCTCGCAGGAGTCATCCGTTAAGATGGAATATTTTTCGAGTGATAACGAGCCGACAAACAGCGAAGGACAGGACGAGGGTGCCCACGACCCCGCGAACGAGAAACCGCGTCGCCCCTAGACATAGCTAATTGGCAGCTCTCCAGCGCCAACTCATTAGAGAGTAGGCTGTTCAGCTGTGGATATGGCGATTCCCCAGGAGCATTTCACTGCATGCCAGGCCTTCGTCTAACAGTTCTTCACAGCCTCTGGAAGTGCTTGATCTGGTGCTGCTTTCCCATCAGGAGAGGGGACAACGCTTGCAGAGCTGTACTATTGCTGACACTCCTGATGCCGCCCCAGCCTAATCAACTGTGATTGGCACGCCTTCTGCTGGTCTTATTAGACAGCAGGCATATATTTGATTGCCGTGCCACCAACACGGCGGAATAGACACTGCAGATATCCGTACTCTCGAGCTTTGCGAAGTTGAATCCACCATTCCGCCCTTCCCGCCTCCCCAAAAAAAAACACGCTCTCCCGCGTTGGTTTATGCGGGTGTCTCTATCGAAATTAATACTCTACGATTCGAGAGTCTTGCAGCGCGGTGAGGCTAATATGAGGGGCACACCGACGAGGGCTGGAAAGAGTGTACATTCGTCGAGATCGCCTTCGATTTTTCGAGCTTCCCTACCCGTTTGCTTACATGTCATCTGATTTTTACGTGGCATAGAATGATCTACAGTAGTCCCAGATCCGGGATGTAGTCATCGAGAGACTTTTCCAGGCTAGGGCCCCGCGCAAGACAGGACTAGAGAGATTCTCAGAAATGAATAAAAATGCTTGACGGTCCCTATATTCATTTAATAGAGTGCCGGCGGGGAATTGTACTACTACGGTAGACATGGCACTTCGTGCAGTTGTTACAACGATCACTGCCTCGGTTTAGAAACTCCTAGGCATGCTTCGACTGGAAGCTAGCATGATAGTGCTGTTCTTTTGTTCTGTGAAGTGGCCACCGCTCCCAAGTTTCAAGGATAGGAAGATGTAGGCCATCCTTCTGCTGGATCAACACACGCACAAGGGATGCCTGCTAGGTTACACATGAGCTGGATGGGCAAGAGGCGGGGAATGGCGGGAGTGCCTGCAGCAGTGAAGTTGCAGCCTTGCTCACGTATGTCGTCGAGACGAGCAATAGTGGCATCATCGCTTCGGGTGGAACAACGGAAAGCAGGCTCACACAGTCTTCAGTCGAGGGACGGTGGCTTCCAGAGTCCGGAGCTGCCCCCGGCCGCGTCGGGTTTCCCGAAGGAGCAAACATCGGCGAGGATGACCCCAGCAGCGCAGCTGAGCCTCTCATCACATATCATAGATGTGACCCATAGATGAAACCTGGAAGGCGTCTAGGCGTGCTAGCGATGTTTTCGCGTCCGACAGCGCAGCAGAAAGGCCAGAAGCCCATGGCAGCCTGTCCCGAAAGGCCCTAGCTTCCTACAATCGGCAAGCAGAGGTGCGGGGCGTTCTGAGGGGGGATGAATGCCCGTCAGGACACTTGCCCATGATTTGGGGGAGACAGCATGGCCGATGCTCGAGACGAAGCCCACGCTAGACTGTCATGGGCCTTGCCAGGACGGTGACATATGGAGTCTGCCGGCCACGCAGGATCGTCACTTTCTGGAACTGGGAGGCGAAGCACGCAGGGCGTACTTGCTACCTGCCTGTCCGGTCGGCTACCAGCCGGCGTTGGAGCAATGGTATATCACAATTCACCAAGAATAATATGTCGCCGGAGCCCTCCCGGACATGCAACCGGGCGAGAGAGGAGGGGGGCGCGTCGCACTGGCATGGCCGGAAACAGCCTCACGCAGCGGATTTGTGGAGTGCATATGGTGGGAATGCAGAGATATCTCTCGGGGGCTCCAGAACCAGACACACTGAGACTCTCCTTTCTCAGCCGGCCCAGAAACGAAAGAGACCCGCGAGGGCGCCATTGGCGGACCAGAACCAGAGGACCTGTACCGGCATGGTGCCCCTATAGATCTCGACACAGCTATCGCCAGCTACACCCCCCATCACGCGTGGGATGTGGTCGTACGGCTACCTGATTGGCGGACACCATCCCTGAAAATGCGCTTTATATCCGGTGGCTTAACGGCAAAGGGGAATTGGGGGGATGCAACAGGGCTCGTAAGGATGCCCTCTCTGGCCTTTTTGCGATGAGGGCCGCACGCCGTCTCCATTTTGGGTGCAGGAGGATGGCTCGCCCAGTTTAGTGCTTCGAAGGGCATCCGCTCCTAAGCGTCCCGGATTGCTGGATTAGGAAATCCGAGGGTGCTGTGGCGCCACCGGGGAAGAAGCTGGGGGATCAGCAAGCCTAGAGGCTCGACTCCACACCTTAGCCTAGCGACCCCGACCCTGGAAGCTGGATGATCGACTTAGATTGACGTACTGTGCCCAAACGAAACGCGGAGGTGCAGCCGGCTCAAGGTCAAGGTCAAGGCGAACGAGCCGGAGACCGGAGCGCTCTCCACTCTCCAATCGGGCGGCCGTCGGTCGAGAAAAGATATGCTGGACCTGGCAGCTGCGGCGCTGTTGACCGATCTCCGGCAATGGCCCTCACCGACTGCAAGTCGCAATGCAAGTTGCAATGCAGGGCGCCGTTCTAGGCCTCGTCGAGGGGCGCTGTGGCGATGGAGCATTCGCAGCGGTGACCTCGAGGGGACCGGAGTGGGGAGATGGAGGTGCAAAGTTGCCGCGGCGGGTACACTCAGACATGGCGACTCGGCCTCGAGTGAGGGGAACAAGTCATCCATCGCCTCGAGTTCCACCACGTCAACTAGAGCAAGTCAGGGATCGCTCAGCCTTGGTCGGCTGAGACGGACCCGAGCGGTCCCTTAGGTTCACAGATATGAAGGGAGGAGCAGGCACTCGTGTCGCCACCGCGAGCTCCTGCACTTTCTGTCCCTCTTCTTTCGACGTGCTTCCAGGGCTCCTTCCTTGTCCACGCGAGCCTCTCTATCCTTGCTAAGAGCTTGGTCCGAGTTTCTCTCCACCTCCGGGAGCCCCTTCCCCCCCACTCCCAGGTATACGGTTATTGATTACACGGTGACGGTGACTGTCCAGATCCTCTTGTTCGATTCTCTCCACCTTCTATCTGCCTCCGTGACCCAGTATCCAATCCTAGAGCCAGCCTGCTATTGCATGCGTTCTCGTTGCTATAGACCAAGAGACCACAGGCCAGCACCATGTCGAAACTCGTCCTCAGGGCTGCAGCATTCGCGTCTCGGGCGGTCAAGGGCAGCTCCGCCGTGCGGGTTGGAGCGCCCGCTGCCCTCTTACACTGCCGAGCTCAGTGGGCTGTCGCAAACCAGCCTCTTTCAGCTCCGCTCGCGCGGGCCTTCCACCGGAGCGCGAGGAGGGCCGGAGACACGGCCAAGTCGGATGGCAGAAGCACCCTGCTGCCAGAGTTCAGCCTCAAGGGGAAGGTGGTCGTTGTCTCCGGTGGCGCTCGCGGGCTAGGGCTGACCCAGGCAGAGGCAGTCCTGGAGGCCGGGGGCATCGTGCACGCCATCGACATCCTCCCGCCCCCGACGCCTGACTCGGACTTCGCCAAGGTGGCCACACGGGCGACCGACGAGTTGGGTTCTAGACTGGAATACCACTCGGTCAACGTGCGGGACACGGAGAAGCTCGGCAGCATCATCGCCGGCATCGTGGAGAAGGAAGGGCGGATCGACGGGCTGATCGCCGCCGCAGGTATCCAGCAAGAGACGCCGGCCTTGGAGTACACGGCTGAAGATGCGGATAAGATGTTCGGAGTCAACATCACCGGCGTCTTCATGACGGCTCAGGCGGTCGCGCGGAAGATGGTGGAGCTGAACGTCAAGGGAAGCCTTGTGCTGATCGCGAGCATGAGCGGAACCGTGGCCAACAGGGGCTTGATCTGCCCGTGAGTGAATGCACAACCCGCCTTCCCTGAAGGGACACGAAAACGCTGACACACAAGCCCCAAAGAGCATACAACGCCTCGAAGGCGGGCGTAATCCAGCTTGCTCGGAACTTGGCCTCGGAATGGGGTGAGCACGGCATTCGAGTCAATACCATCTCCCCCGGTTACATTGTCACGGCTATGACTGCCGGGCTCTTTGAAGCCTTCCCCGAGCGGCGAACCGCCTGGCCCAACGCGAACATGCTGAATCGTCTGAGCTATCCGGAGGAGTATCGGGGCGCGGCAGTCTTTCTTCTCAGCGATGCCAGCAGCTTCAGTAAGTAGTTTGCCTCTTGCCTCTAGGAGATCCGCCAGCCCTTTGACTAACCGCTCGCTCCAGTGACCGGCGCCGACTTGAGAATCGACGGCGGGCATTGCGCATGGTAAATAGGGGGGTGGGGGGGTTCAAGAGTAGTAGACTGCAGCGAGAGGGAAAAGATGCTAGGGGAGAGAGGAGGTGGTGGCATTCTTGATTCGGCGGGTTATCATTGGGTGGCAGCTCTGCTTCTGGGGTATCTATCGGTGCTATTCTACATGGGCTGTACATAACGGCTGGCCCTCGAGGGGCGAAGGAGTAGGACTCAATCAACGCTCGATGCAATACACAACCTAGCTCTTCTCTTCCCTTCGTTAGGCCGCCTGCTGGGCTCGGACCGGGACGACAATGCCTGCCGGACCCAGCCTCTGTACCACGCCAGACTTCAGGCGCAGCCTCGACTCAATGTCAGCCGGCTGTTCGCCGCGCTGCCGGAGGACTAGGATCTTCCGAATGGTTGCGATATCGAGAAACTCTCGGCCGCGATCAGTCGACTTGCCCATGTTGTCAAACTCGGCCCGCGCCTGCTCCTCCAGGCGCCGGCGCGCCTCCAGGACACCGAGGGTAGCATTGCTCTTGGCAGCGGGGAAGGTGGGCGCCAGTGGGTAGTCCCGAGAGCCATCCGGGAAGTCCGGGAAGGGGGACGCCGTCGACGACGGCGAAAAAGTCGGGTTTGGCTGCACGACGCCCATCTTCTTCAAGCGATCCGAGAAGGCCGGGCTGATGGGGTCGGGATGCGCCGGGTGCTCCGGGTGGACGGCATCGGGCCGGATGGCTGAGCTGGGGTTAGCGCTGGAGGGCCTGGGGATCATTGAGCAGGCTCTGAAGGGGGGCCATACCTTCGTCCTTGGTGGAGGATGGCTTCGGCGCCTGACGCACCGCGCGCGGCACCGAGGTTGGAGCGGCGCCCTGCGCCCTAGTTGGGAACTTGCGCACGCCGTTCTGCGCCGTTTTGGATCCCGCGTTCCCCATAGCCGTGAATGTTCTGCAGGGCAGAGTTACCTCGAGGGCATCGCGTAGGCCGAAGGCGACGAGTGATGGCAGCGCCAGTCGGTATCAATTTTTGAATTTTGGAGCCGCAAACTTTTTGGAAGGCGACGGGGGATCGTCCGTATGAGGTCATCGGCCACCGTCACCAGCCACGGGAACGCCGGGGCCACACCCGACAGATGTCCGCTGTGGCGCGCGGCTTGCGGTATCAGTCACTATTTGGCTTCCTGACTAACCAAATTTGGCAGCGTCCTAACCCAACCCGGCCTATTCACTCGCCCCAAAGGCGCCGGGCTCGGGTGCGTACACTACCACTCCGAACAAACGCCTCCAGCACATATCGAGTCTCATTAGCACCATCCTTCGAGGGGCAGAGCATTTGCATTGTTAAAGAAAGATAATCCTGCCCGCTCTGAGATAAGCTGCCGTACGAGCGAACTGCTGCTAAGAATATGTGCATGTTCGCGCCGAATTCCCCTTGCGTTCCAAAACAGCCGAGCTCGCTCTCATCGCTTCTCCACCTTTTCCAAAAGTTCTTCAGTGAGGCACAAGACATCCATTCTGCCTTGGTGAACCGGGAAATGGGATGACAGATACTTGCACCGCCTGCGACAAAGAGTACAGTGTGCCTTTTCCCCCGCCTTTTGTGGGGAAGACTCGGGGCGAGGGGTGCCTATCGTGTGTGAGCCAGGAAGCATCTCAGGTCTGCTAGCATACGATAGTCGTTGGCTGACGATGTCCACACGGTCCGAGAGGGTGGCTGGGAGATCACTTGATCTTGCCCCTGACTGTTTCACCTGTTCCACCGTCTTTGGGCTCTCTTGATTCCACAGCCTCTTCCTCCCTTCCGCCCGGCCAGAAACCGGTAGTTATTTGGTTGTTCTACGGAGGCTCTCCTCATCCTATCTTGACACGCCGCGCCAAGAACCAGGTCACCGGACCGGGGCGGAGGTCAGAGATACACCGAGGCGGTAGCATTTCCCGGGCGACTACGTAACCCGTCTGAACGGAGAAGCAGGCAAGACCGTATGGCAACGGACAGCCTCCCGAGGAGGGGTAGTATAGCCAACCAACTGTAGCATACCAGAGGGGTGGATTGTAATGCGACAGGCTAGGGAGGAAAAGCGAGAGCCCTCGCTTATTCCAGGCCAGCGCGGATGCGGCATCATGCCGACGTAGAGAGGGTGGGCCAACGAAGCTCGCGAGGCGAACCGACCGAGGACAGCGACATAGGATTGCTTCTTCTCGATCTGGTGATAGTTGCTGAGTTTCTATGCCGCGATCGTCTGCTTCTAGATCCTTCTGCCACTTGCAGCAAGTTGAGTTGGTGGCAAGTTCAGGATACAAAGTTCCGCCCGGGGAGGTGGGTGGAAATGATGCCTGCGACCTGCGACCTGTGACCACCCTAAAAATGGCATCATCACACCGTTTCACGAAGTTAAGGGGCATCCCGAGCGACCAAGAAAGTCTGACATCCCGTCCCGCCATGCAGAAAGCCTGTTTTTGAGCCGTGAGGCGGCAAGGAAGGAGCCTAGACCTTGGCGTTCCCAGGCAGTCGGGTCGGGGCTGAAGACTGGCAGGATGGGATTGGAGTGCTGATGGGTGTGAGTATGGCTATCTACAGAGAACCTTTGTTCAGCCTTTGGCCCACTCGTCTGATGACCTTCGGGTCGGGATGGGTGGTTGCCACAGCTGCAGGGGAAGAAGGTCTCGGGCAAAGATGCATGAGGCCAAAGGTGGCCACGGGGGTGGTGAGTCGATCCCAGAAGCAGGACCTGTGATGGGCTGCATGCATGGGGGCTTCTAGCGGATCGGACCGACCGCTTGTCATACAGCCCACCACAGCCGGGTTCTGATTTAGGTGAAACACCGCATCCTGCTGACGGCAGGGCTGGGTGCCCCAGGTTTGGTCCGGGGATGAGGGCAGTCACGAGCATCAGCGCGCATCTGTTCCTGGAGGCGGGCCGGGGCCGGGGCTGTTCGCTCCAAGAGGGAGGGGGCCGTTATCTGGGGGCGACGAGGGGGCGAAGACTAAGCTGAAGTTGGTCGACCTGCTGCTGCTGCGCCTCTCGAGCCTTCTAGACCCAACTCGGAATGGGCGCGGCTATGTGCACCATCGGAAGGTGTGTGTTAAAGTGCTGACAGCTGCTCCGACACTTCTCGGTGTTCCTGGGCTGGAAGCCGCCTGGAAGAGGCGGGAATGGTGAAATTGCACCACTTGCCTGCCTTTCCTATCATTGGCTTATCGGCTTCGCAAGGCAGTCCGAGGTCTTCCTCCAAGCCAGATGTTGATGCAGTAATCACTGCCGAGGCCATGGAAGGTGCGAAAGAAATTAGCGAAGGGAATTGTGTTTGCCGGACGGTGGCGACCCCGTCTCCTCACCCCTTCCCTCTCCCAACGAGAGGGGGAAGGATTGTGCTATGCAGAAATGTGTCCATCTAAAGATGCGCCGCTCCCTGAGGGGTAGAGAGGGGCTATGTTGCCGCCTTTCTCTCTAAGGTACCTGAAACCCTGACCCAACAGTAGTATCTTGATATTAAGCCGAAGGCTGCGTGTAAGGTGGCACAGGATATAGGGACCTTGCCCGTTAAGCTCCAAAGCTGATTGGATGCTTGCAGATCATCCCATCTGAGGCAGGGGTCTGACTAGGGCAATAGACAATGGACACCAAACATCTATTAACTACAAGCCACGACACGGCCTGGCAAACGTGAGATCTCGCGGGGGAAGGGTTCTGGGACACCCACGACAGCACTTCCCAGATGATGAACGGCGTGGCAAAATGACATGCATGTCACCACCGATTGCTTCGCTTCCGACGCATAGCCTCGCGCGATGCGATTGTGGGCGCCACTCCTGGCTACAGGGGCCATCCCCTCCCCTTCTTCAACACGTCAGGCATAGCTTCGAGGCCACGCTGGAGGGTGGGGGGAAGGAACAAGAAGAAACGCGAGGCGGGCGAGGCAGGATAGGTACAGGCTAGCGTTGTCACAACCTGTGGGAAAGGAGGTGAGACGTAGTTTCTCGACTGAGATTTTGAAGTTCCACACGATCGCGGACTATTATCATCTCGAGGTGCTCATCCAGGCGAAGGGAGTGGGTGGATCATAGAAGGTGCAACGTCTGCCCGCCGCCTGGGAGGGGCCACTATAACTCTGGGGAAAGGTAAGACCCTTTGTGCCTCCGTGGCAGGGGCCAAAAGAAGGGAGAGCAGCATTGTTGGAGTCGGTGCCTGTCAGGCGGGCCTTCGGGCTACGTCTAGCCTTGAGACAGGCAAGACAAGCCGGGTTGTGGGTTGCGCAGGCGACCGAGCCGCCGCTGCTGAGCCGAGCGCGGGAGGCCGAGACAGTCTCGCTTGCGTGAGACTACCTCCAGGATGCAGCGCCGAATGGGCGGGACAGGACATGGAGCATGCCAGTTGTACGGAAGTAAGCCGCGGTGCGCCGAGGAAGGCACGAACAAGGCGGCTTTGTCCTGGCAGGATCGTGGCGAATGGGAAGCGTCGGCCGAGGAGGGGACGACTCGAGTCGCGCAGGCGGGGACGATTCGAAGGGCGCGAAATCGTGGATGTGGAGTTGGACCCTGGTCGGTTGGACAAGGCCGGTTCCAGCCAATTACCCCGCCTCGCTTTGCGTGATAAACGAGAAGGGGAAAAAACATCAACGGCCTAGTCGAAAAAAAACGCCTCCTCTTCCCCGCCTCTTCATCCCGTCCGCGATCGGCTCTCTTTTTTATCCTCTCGCATCCTTTCTCAATCCAACGCGACACCGGACCGCCTAAGGAACCCGTGCAGACTCGGCGCCCTGCGCGTCTGACCCCTCCCCTCCGTTCCCGTGCCCGGCCATTCCGCCCTGACCATCACTCACTCCGCAATTGGCCTGTTTACCCCTCCCCATTGTCCTCGGGACGCCGCATTGGCAATGGAGAGTCCCGCACTCGCCGGCGCCGCTGCCGCCTCTCTCAGCCCGACCAGCCCCGTGTCCATCCGCAGCTACGGCGGCATCACAAACGGCGCTCAGAAGAGGAAAAGGAGTGCTGGCGGCCCCATGACGGCCGACAGCAGCCCCGAGAGCGTGGACGACCACGACCACGACACGCCCGACCATGGCGACAAGAAAAAGCACCAAGGCGTTAAGCGGGAGAGGCAACCAGGAGTCAAGCGGGCGTGCAACGATGTAAGTATAACCCCTTCGAGCCATTTCCTTTTATACACGTCCTCTCTTTTCTTCTTTTGGGGGTTGCAGCGCAAAAATCTTGTTTCCTTCTTCCTTTTGCCACTTTTTTTTTTCCCCCTCTCTTTTCTACCCAACCCCTCGGTGGGCTGCCATGGAGGGGTGTTGGTTGTCGGTCATCACCACATCCCCCCCGAGGTGACTCACGCTCAATTGCATCCAAACAAAACGCTAACCAAAGGATTGCTACAAGTGCCGCCAACAAAAATTGAGATGCGATGTCGTCCAAGAGCCATTCCAGAGCTGTTCCCGGTGTAATCGACTCAAGCTCGAATGCAAGATTGAGTCCAACTTCAAGCGCATCGGCAAGCGTTCTCGGCACGCCGAGATGGAGAAGGAGATTGAGTATCTGCGCCGCGCCGTGCAATCGGCAAAGTCGCAGGGCTTCGTCCCCGAAGAGGACGACGGGATGCAGTCACAGCTCCAGTCTCCTGTGGTCAATAGCGCATACTCTCACACGAGAAACCCGTCTCTGATGGGGTCAGATGAGGCTGTCTCGTCGCTGCTGCACCTCAAGCGGGGTGGCTCCTACAACATGCCCCGGATCGCCCGTGAGCTAGAGCACGTGCAGGTAACCGAGGACGAGGAAACGCAGCTGTTTGTCGAGTTCTTCACCTATTACCACCCCTTCCTGCCCTTCCTTAATCCCACCCAAACCCCAGAGCAATACTACCAGCAATACCCGCTCCTGTACTGGACCATCATCTCGGTAGCGGCAAGGCGCTGGAACCAGAATCCGTCGCTCTTGACCCAGCTTTCCGGACCCCTGACGAAGCTGCTCTGGACCACGGTTGGGGAGGTTCCTCAAACCTACTTCGCCGTCAAGGCGCTGTGCCTCCTCTGCACATGGCCTCTCCCCACCAGCACCACTGCCGCCGATCCTACGCACATTTTGTGTGGGGCCATGATGAAGACAGCTACGGGCATTGGCCTCCATCGCCCGAACCACATCAACGACTTCTCTCGTGTCGCCGTGGAGCTCAACAAGGAAGGCCTGAATGACCGGGTCACGACCTGGGCGGTCTGCAACATCGTGGCGCAGACGATAGGAACAGGCTATGGCCAGCCTGCCTCCACGCTCTACGATTGGACGCTGGCCACCCGGCCGGGCGATTCCGGGCCATTTGCGCTTACCCCCGAGCTCGAGGCCAGACTGCAGATAGAACGGTTTTGTGACAAGGTCTCCAAGGAGATGTACAGCAACGCTAGCGACTCACGTGGCGTGGCTGGTGATGAGCACCGTGCAATGCTGATGCGTGTGTACCGCCGCGAGTTCGGCGAGCTCCAGGCCGCGGTTCTATCACAAAACCTGTCGCCCGTAGTAAACCTCCATCTCAAGGCGGCCAACCTGCACTTACGGTTGGCCGGCTTTTTCGACGCTAGCACTACCCCTGGCTACATGGAGGATCTGATGGGCCTCTGGCGAGCTACGACCAGCTTCCTAGACTTCATCCTAGACGGCGACGGCCACCCCCACGAGATCGGAGGCGAATTCCTCCTCAAGTACGCAACCAATTACATCCAGCAGATGCTTGTCGCAGCCGGGTTCGCCCTGCTCAAGCTCCTGCGGTCCTTTTTCGCAAAGACGATCGAGTACGAGCGGGGCCGTAATCTTTTCCACCGCACCATCAACGCCATCCGGGCCACCAGTGTCGTGCAGAACGACCTCAACTGGCGGCTGGCGGAGCTGATGGTGCAGATGTGGAACGGAGCAAGGGTGGATGGGGCGACCCAATCATACCTCGGCGACGACGTCTCGGCCGACGTAGATGACAGCCTGCAGCTCAAGGTGCGGTGTCGGCACAGCATGAGCCTAGTGTTCGACTCTATCTGGCATTGGAGGGAAGAGTACCAAGCCCGGGGGCGAGGTACCTTGGACGGTAAGTTGCCTCCCTTCGGTATCGACCACAATCTGCTCCAAGCTAAGAGGTTCTTGCTGGTAGCCCTGAAACAACCTACAAACATTGATTCAGCTAATGAATCTTCAGCATCCTCGACCCACCTGGACAGCACCTTGGCGCCCCCATCCCACGGACTCCCCACCACTCTCGCCCTGGCCAGCTCCAACGGCGCCCTCACCCCGAGCGGCGCCTCTGGGCTGGGCGGCCAGGCTGGTCTGCTTGGTGGCATCAGCTACGACACCCCTACCTACGACGCCTGGGACCCCCAACACTGGATGTTAGACGGCTTAGTCGACTTCAACTACACCTTCGTCTCCCCTCTGGAAGGTGCATAGGACGCTTTCGCTTCTCCTTACCTCCCCCCACCCCCTTGCAGCGACACGCCGTGGAGACAGTGAAGAACAAGCAAACAACGGACCGAATCCACAGAACAGCGAGTGCCCACTAATGCGGCACGAGGACGTGTCCGACCCTGCTCCGACTTGCCTGCGTTGACACATTACTTTTTTTTTGACAGATTGATATTCAATATATATGCTGCGTCCTTTGTGATTGCTAATGGAATACCCCTAGGCCGCTGTTGCACATAATTCGGGAGCTCATTCGGAAGGCTAGGGGGCGGCATATTTTGGGTGGTGGGTGGTGGGAAAGGAAAGGGGCGGGCCCAAACAAAGAAAAGCACAAGAAATGCGGCAAAGCTGCTCGCAACCTTGTGCCCCAAGTTGAGCGTAGGTTATCTCCCAGATCTACAAGTGAGCACAAAGCACCAGACAGACGTCGAAGACAGGGGAGGGGTATGCAGGGGTAATCGAATCGTCGGCATTCCGTAGATGTAGAAAACTGCAATGATGAAACGATGCACGAGCGGCTCTATTGATCCTCCAGGGCCCGATTATGCAATATGTGAGCTGGCCTTCTCATTCTCTGTATTGAAGTTATACGAGCTGCTTAGGGCTGAAGTGCTTCTCAGCCCCGGGCACCAATACGTCGCCTAACTGTGGGGGAGGTAGGATCGGTACCTGACCCCCTGGCCGAGAGGCTGAGCAGCTGTGACGACCGTGTTCCTTTTGTTGGCTATACACCCTACCACATCTGCTTAGCCGCTCATCGTCGGTACTCTGTCGGTGGATTCGATTTCCTCGCCCCCTCACCTCCCCGACTTCTGTCTCCCGGAACGCTAAAAATAAAGGGATGTTTGCTTCGGTGCTTCGGCATGATACTACTGCAAGAGGCACAGGCTCGGCCAGGCACAGAGCCACGGCAGGTCTGATCACCTTCGAGCCCCTTGAGATGCGCGACATCGCAGCGCGGCTAGTACCCGCCTTGGGCACAGCGGCCCCAAAGCCACCATGATGATGGACAGCTAAGACCTGCAGGGAGGCACAGATCGACCTTGGCAATCCCCGAGGGGCTAGTGCCATCGGCAAGAGAGACAGCGTCTGACTGTACCTCATCTAAGCTCCAGAGGAGCTCGCACCCTGCCCTCACCGCACTGCTGCCATTGCCCGACCGACGGCGGAGGACGACGAACACCGTCTGGCCGAGCCATTCGTGTTTACCTTCGTTTAGGGTAAACACAGTGCGCCGAGAACCGGCGGCGACCTCCCAAACTCCACCGGGATTGGGAAGGGGCTGTCTCCGCACTTGCATCCTTCGATGCCTGATGGCCGGCTGACCAGCGCGTGATATCAACACGTTAACTCCGACAGTATATCGCTCCCTTTCCGCCCCTAAGTGCTTTCTTGGCCCCAAGCGACGCGGACCGTCGGCCACAGGACCCTCCACCTCTCGCCTGCAGCTCAGCTTGGCCTGGTCTGGCCTGGGCTGCACCGAGGACACTGTGGTAGCCCTTTCTAGTGCGGGATTCCGAGGTTGTATCCAGCCCTCTTGCTCGCCAACGCGGGCAAACGCGGTGTGGCAGCAGCAATTGCCACCGAGCGTTGGCGGAAGGTCCCTTCGCAGCATTTCCAAGGCAAGAGGCACGCGACTGTGAGATGAAACATGGCTTGGCTTGGTTTTTGGCCGGTTTCCGAACGAGGTTCGGGGTGGCTACGGCTTGGTGCGGCATCGCAGGCTGGGGAGGAAGGTTGCGCCGCCACGAGCCTCTGGGGACGAGTTAGGCCTGCCCGCTGGCCGCCTCTGTTGGCCATCTTGTTGGAAGGGTCTCACCGAAACATTGCTACTCAGGCTGCGTCCCGCCACGGCCCTTCCTCTTTCTGAGCTACCCGTGCCACAACCGCCCTTGCATCTGTCAAACGTGTGGAGGTTGGCTGGGGAAGAGATGATGGTGTTGGCATTGGTGTTTTGGCCTTGTGCAGCAGTCGTTGCTACTGAGACATCTGTTCTGGCCTCTGCAGGATCCAGATGTGGGTGTCTAGGTGTGGACCGCCGAGATGCTGTACCTTCCAAGTCGCATGGCGGCCGGTCCATTGCCACACCTGCCCGCCTCCAACTTCTGTAGAGCGGAAGCGCTTCCGACTACGTAGCTCGCCGGTGGCCTGCTTGTGGAACCGCTGCGGAAGGGATCGTGAAAGGTGAAAGTGCGGACGCCAGACATGCGGCCATCACATGGCTTCCCGGAGTTGGATGGGCCTATCGAGCATGGCGATGTGCGATGGTGGTGGCGGAGCAGTAGTTGCACTAGAACTTTCCCCCCTTCAAAAGCCGGCGAAGCTCTTTAGAGGAGGCAGTGCCCTTCGAGCGAAAACCGGGCCGAGCGGTCCAGTCGTTTTCCCTTGGCTGGGCCTGGCCGCCAACAACCCGGCCAGACTCGCCGCCACGGGTGGGAGGCTCGACCACCTCGTGAAGAAAAACCACCAGGAGAAAAAAAAACACCCCTACCCCACATGGAACCCCGGTGGCTTTCAAATCGGCGAGGTGGAATTTAAGCGCAGTCGAGGCACTCAAGGCATGAGCCCAGCTTGCGTCGTGGTCGCTTCAACCGCCATCTTCGATCCCTCGCCGCGCCGCGCCTTGTGATCGCACTTGGAGATTCCGTCTGCATAATCTAATTCACACATGTACTAACATGGAGAACCGAGTTAGACCCGTGGATACACTGTGTCTCCCAGCCAGCTTGGACCTACCAACCACAGCACCCCCTCTCGCCATCCTTCTACCCCGGGGCGTAGCTCTCTCGAAATAGCGCCATTTTGTGGCGAAGGCAGATCGGCGGAGGTATCCCCTCACATCCTTGCGAGAAAGATTCTGACCACATCAGAGCATAATAGAAAGCAAACACGGTGACGCCGCCGCCCCCACACTCGCTGGAAGCAGAAGGGAGCCGTCGCCATGCGGTACCATTCACAGCTTCCCGGGCTCCTCGGATTGCGCAGCTGGGGGCAAAGGGAGTGCAACACGACTCTCATGGACACAATACCTAGTATAGGGGAGTACAAAGCTCAACGTACGGAACTAGTAAGGCAGTGCGTAGGTAGATGTCGTGACGATGAGGTAGTCGCAGCTGCTCTCGCGATGTCTAATGCCGATACCGTGCAAGATGTTACTACCCTGGATGCCGTCCGACGTGTCCAAATGGCTCCCCTCCCAGTTTGCTATGAGAAATGGCGGGCCGGGCGTCTTGCCTAGCTTCCCATAGGGCGCCCCTTATCGAGATCCGCCGATTAACGTCTCACCACGACGAAGAAGGAATCAAAGTCTAGTTATCGCCACTCATGAGGGATGCACAATTGGGCAAAGGACCGGTTACAGTGGAGACATGGAGGGGGCTCATGCAAGTTCGGGGATTGAGCTGTCCCTACTCGAACGTCCACTCAGCTCCATGCGGCAAAGCCTTAAGGGGAGCCAGCATCTGCTGTGGTAGGTCGGCAGAAAGGGTATATGCTGGCGCCAGAAGCAGCCCCAGAACGACCTACCGCGTAGGCGGCATCACTCGGTGAGAGCCAGAGCCGACCATCCCGGCGATTGGGCATCTGCCGCGGTCTAGAGCGTACCGCCGTGTGATGCATTTGACAGGCTCTGGGCCGGCGAGAGGCGGTTTGTACCTATACTCATGCGACCCGACTGCTCTGGAATCCTTTGGCACACCTCCGAGGTGGGCGAGTGCCCAATGACAGACGCACAAGATAAAAGCACCTTTCCAAGGACGTGGTCCCGTTGAGCCGACGTCTAACAGGGACCCCATCGGCCCCGTCGCTGCGTTCCCTCGGTCCCGTTGGAACCGCCTGGACGCCGGCACAAACATGGTGAGGCCGAAGACCATTCTGCTTTCCTCAGGACGCGGCACAGGGACAGGGCTGCCCGACCTCGTTCTGTCTCTCAGGTTCTACTGTGTCAGGGCATGGGCCTACCGCGCTGGGGCACGGGCGTTGAAAGAGGCTCAGCTAAGAATTTGGCGATAAAGTTGGCCAGGGGACATGGTGATAGCTGCAGGTCGCTTTAGGGCCTTTCCACTACGGCGCCTATGTAAGGCGTGTTTTGGACAAGGGCAAGCTCGCCCCCTTCACTCAGCGCGAATCTCGGGGCAAAAGCTCAAGCGCGAACGGCAGGGGGTTGAAGAAAAAGGAGGGGTTGCTGCGTTGTCGAGGAAGCAAACATCTCCAGGGGGGGTGCGAGATGGTGGGGGGGCGGATGAGGTCCTGCGATAGGTGCATCCGCGTCACAGCGCTCGAGATCCTGAGTAACTAATCTCTCCAAGCCCGTTGATTAGATTTTTACCGAGCCTGGATCCTGGCGTGGTATCCATAAGTGTGCAGATGGGCCACGAAAGAACACGACAGCTTCCTCTTAACGCGGCATTACCGCGGTATCACTGGTTCACGGTCGTGGATATTTGGCCGCCATTCACAGGCGGGTGGCTCGCTATGAACATGGTGCGGTTCATAGCCATCCACGCACGGGATGGAGGCGAAAATGCCACATTGCTTGGGCAGGGAACGAGAAGGGCCGGCCGGGATGGAGGGCGGGGGGGAGGGAGGGGGCGTTCTAGGGTCGATCTGATGATGTTGGTAGGCACAACACCACACATACAACCCAGCCCATACGGTAACGTACATTTAACGGTCTTCACTCCGTCGACCGGTGGCACCCGCAGCGTGCGCGAAATTGTAGCACGGGGCTAGGCGGTCGACTCCAAGTCTGGTAGTTGGTATAGGAGGCGGAGTCTGGCTTTGGATCCTTGAACGGGCTTCTCCCTAGCAATCCAGCCCACGAAATGGGTGGCACTCGCTAGCTAGAATCTGGCGGCGATGCGGGTGATGTGGCTGGAGTCACAGCATCTGGACGCGATGGTAGCTCGACCAGCCCCCAAGGAGACTGCGGAAGCAACGAGAGCCAATCGACCGTCCCAAGAATGCGAGTAAAGCGCTTGACTGCAGCATCTCAAACGGGTCAAGCCTGGCCTGGAGGCCACCCTAGCAAGCTGGGTATCTAGACACTGGCACTCGGGGGAGTCGATCATTTTTGGTCGAGGCGTTTTTGGAGGGGGTGGACCGAGGCATTAGCGGTGCCCAGTTCTTGGGTTCTATCCCTTGCCTCTCTTTCCCTCCTCCCTTGCTCTCCTTATCCCTATGATATAGCCTATGCTAGCTAGTACTCCTGTTGCACGGTCCTTGACTCCAAAGATATAGCCAGCTCGAGCTGACTCAACCCTGAATGTGCAGGACATCGCCAGAGCAAAAAATACGAATGAAAAAAAAAAGAAGGGGAGGAAAGGAGAAAAAAAAAAAGATAAAAACTCCTATTGAGCCTTGCGAGCTAGGGTGTGAGTGGCACTGTAGCAGCAAAGGGAAGAAAGCACAAGGGGGGGCAGGAAGGAAGGTGGACGTGAGAGAGTGTTGTGGGGCGAAGCCGATAGGTCCATCCGGTCAGCCGCCCGTCAATTTTGACGGAAATCCTTAATGGTCCAGAGAACCTAAACGGATCCATTATAGTCGATGCCATGCGGCCGGGGAACAGGGCAACCTGCAGAACGGCGGACCACAGCGCGGGCAGATGCTCGGCCGCTAAGCAGACAGAGCAAGAAAGACCCGGGAGGGGGTGGCTCTTTCCCTTTTCTGAAATCTGACTCTGCGAGCTGGAACCGGCGCTGCGACCTCACCCAGAAAAGAGACCTTGCAGGGCACACGAATCTAACCCCTCCCACACACCCCCCCCCTCTTTCCCTACCCTTTGCTACTTCCCTGAGCGCTTTCTGTATTCCAAACTGCGTAGGCTGTTGGTTGCTCGCCAAGTCCGTTTGAGAGCGTGTTGGTTCCTCAACTGCAACGCTCCTCGGCATCGCGCCCAATCGCATCCTCCAGGTCGCGGGTTAAGCGCGGCTGGTCGGCGGTTATATTTTGACCTCCCGCGAGTCACCGGGCGACACGCGAGGCGGCCACCGCCACTTCGGCCGGTCGAGCTGACACTTGCCGTACGAGCTGTGTACTCTGCTAACAATTTCTGGCCAGTCAGCGGCGTTGGTGCGCTGGAGACATCTCCATAATGGGAATAGCGTGTCCCGACAGGATGGATCGGCTGTCCATTGGCTCGCTTGTTGGCCAGTAAATGAGGGCAGTGCTACCGTTGCATGCTGCCCCTCCCTTACCCCAACTCCCTCCCCCTTCCAGCGCATCGCTGGCGGAACTTGTGCCTGGAGCCAAATCTTCGTCGCGCAAGGCGCTCTTGACCAGGACGCCCGGCAATCCGGACTTCGTGGTGTCCGCAACTTTTGCTCGCGCCCAGCGCCCCTGCCGCCCGCTTGGTGAACACGAGGCCCTCTTTTTTGGGGGTCGTCCTCGCCGCCCGCAACATCGGATGGCAGACTGGCTGTCAGTCCTGAGGGGGCCATCCGGGCTGGAGGCTGAAACCTGGGGTGTCCAAGTGTCGTAGGGCTCAGCCGGTTTGAAAATTTCTAAAACCGAGAACATGCCAAATCGCTCTCTCAAATCGCACCCGCGCCGGCACCACGAGATCGCCGCTACGGCTAGCTCGCCTTTTTGTTTTTTGACCGCTGCGCACGTACCAGAAAGCCACGGCGGGACAGGATCGACGCAAGCTATCCCGTTTGTTCCTTCCTGGCCCCCCCCCGCCTCTAGCCAGCTAGCCTATAGCATGGATAGTGCGGGCTCGGCTGGCCCCTTCCCATCGCCCAAGGTCGCAAACAATTCAAGGGCCCATGACAAATGGGATCCCTGTGTCGCTTGTTCATGCTACGTCGCCGACGGCGCGATGCAGCTAGAGGAGATGCTCGCACCATCCCGAGGCAACCCATCCGGCTTGTTGTCGTACAGTTCCTAGTGGTTTAGAGAACGAACTGGATGCCTCCCTTTCTCGGTCAACGACCCAGCTGCCTAGGGTGGTTTAAATTTTTTTTTGTCCCCCCCCCCGGCCGTGCAGCGCAGGTAGTTGGCATGGCAGAATGGGCATTTTTGACTCATGCGGCCGATGCGCAGCACTGCAGGCGAGCACCCTGGCTCCCCCACGTACGATGGCGCGATGAACAGGGCTCCCACGATGAGGGGAACACAGCACACACGGTGGCGGAAATAACCACGGGCTCGTCAAGGAATACCTAGGCGTTTTGGGGGGAGGGAGGGGGAGGGAAGACGCGGCCCCCATACAGCCATCACACCTCGAACCTATCCTGCTGTCGGTACTCGCGGGCTTCGGCATCGTTCCCTTGGACTGCTTTTCTTGATCTGGATGCCGTGGCGATCAACAAGTCGGGCGCTTGCCGTAGCCTCGAGACTGGCGACAACGATGGCCGCGCGGTGTGTCGAGCTCAGCCCTGCACTCGCTTGGCCCTTCTCTTCCCGCCCCCCCTGGTTTGGGGCCTCTCCAACACCCCCTCTAGTGTCTGGTCGACATTTATCGACGCCCAATTTCCACCTCACCCCGTTGCAACACAAGCCGCCCGTCGTATCCGACCGGCTGGAGTCCAATCGCCTCGCTCGATTCTGTTCTTTTTCAGGGCTAAATACAGGCTCCGCTATTTATCTCCTGACACTATGGGCATCGACCTGCAGCGCATGGCTCGAATACGGCTCGCGTGGCCCATTCAACAGGCCTGCTGCAACTGCGACAAGAACGACACTATCGAAAGCCCGCCTACCCTCTCTCCCTCTCTGGCTCTCGGCCACCTCATTGTCCGCAAAAGTACACTATTCCTATTCGATCCCGACCGGTCTCTTGGGAGACCTCCTCGAATGGTCCATCCCGCCGATCCGTTCGAGTCGGGCACTCCGGAACCCCAAGACTTGACGAGAGGAGAGAAGACGACAGCGCCTGCTGCTGCCGCCGCCCATCCCCCCCGCCCCTTTCCCACCATTCCCTGCTGTCGCTCCCTTGAGTATGCTATGGCAAGATGCGGGCCTGTTGGCTAGGTCCGGCGTCTATTTCACACACCAGTCGAACCAACGAGCGGCTAATCTTGTCAGCTGCCGGGCTGTCGCGACCTGGTGTGTATTACATAGCGTCATCTCTTGACGTCGCGACTTTGCCGTGCTAAGGATCCAAAGTACATGGTTGACAGGTGCCAACGAAGCTGCGATCAATGGCAGGCGTGGCAGGCAGCTTGCGCAGCGCGCTGATGTACCCGATACCTGCTGGGCCAAAGATGAGGTGCGCGCACCACCCCGACGCCAGGACCTTTGTTGACCCACCCCTTCTTGCGCCTGTTACACTTGAGTGGTTTCTTTTCATCCCCCCCCTGTCGGTACCTCTACAACACACCCTTCAACCCCTGTCTTTTCCACCCTCCATCCCCACTCGCCTAAGATGCCGTCGCCGCCTTTCTCGCTAGGGGAGCTGCTACATGCTTTCCCGCAGAGCATCTCCTCCTTCCCCTGCCTACTTTGTTCATCTGATCCCCTGTTCTTCAACCTACTTAGGGGTGAGATGGGGGTGTGCCCCGAGCGACTGTGCTGCTTTTCCTGGTTCCCCTTACACTTGGTCTGTTTCCCGTACCCTTCCTCTCCCCCCTTCTTCCGCCCCAGCCCTCTTTTCGTTGCTGCTGCTGGGTGCATTAATTTAGGTGTAATTGTGTAGATCATCCGCTGGGCCTGGTGGACGGCAAGGGTGGCGGAAGCAAAAGAGTGAGAAGGAGAATGTGTGCCGAGGGTACATGCTGTAACCCTCCTAGGTGCCAAAACAAGTAGCTCTAGGTGCCTTTCCTTTCCTTTCCGCCCCCTACCTCCCCCCTTAGCGATACGGAGTCCTAGAGATCTGCCAAGGCATGGGGACACACCGTTTCTCTTCAATCAAATATCCCAGTCTTTGGGTTGTTTGGGGTTTCGTGACTCTCCTCCCCGTCATCCCCTTGCGCCCGACTGTGCCAGGAATTGTCATTAGCAACACCATTCTCCTTGACTTTGCACATCTGTGCGATTCCCATTAACACTCATACATCCGCCTCGCGACCTCGTTGTCGTTCCAATTTAGTTGTCGCTACCACCGTCGCCACCTCTCCTCCCTCACTCTCTCTTTGCTGCTTGCTCCTCGTGGCCCGCTGCAACCCTTGCAATCATCAAGCCTGATCCAACTGAACACTCCCGTCCTTATCCACCACCTCGTTCTGACCCTGTCCGGCCTTACGCGCCGGTCCGCAGCTCAAGAAGTTGGGCGAAGGGCCAGGGGCAACAAGGTTAGCCGCACGGCGGACACCAGCCGGAAGCCCGCTCGTTCTGATAGGTATGACTTGTGATCTTTGCTTGGGTCATCTCAGCGTTTTCTCCCCTGGTATCCCTGGCCCGGCCCGCCCTCTCCTGCAGGTGACGGAGGGACAAAACGGTGAGGGACAGCAGTTTTTAGCATCGGCCGTCTAGTCCACAGCTGGATACTGGCGGTTAGCTCATGCGAGCTTTGCCTGGGTCCTCCCACCTCCCCTCCCTCCCCGCATACCAACGTACATGCCCCCTTCGAGGAAACGCAGGCTGCACTAGCCCGTTTTCGTTCCCCAGCAGGTCCCAGGCCGATCAAAAGAGAGAGACTTGTGTTGTGTGCCGTGCAGGTCCAGGGATCGACTCGAAGGAGCTCCTGCCCGCAGACTAGAAAAAGGCACCCAGCCCCACTGCCATCGAGACCACTCATGTCAATACCCTGCCCCTGGCCCAGAATATAGACCCGGGTCTCCGCTGGTGGAAAGGCTCAATTCTAAAACCCCGTCTCTCCCCCCCCCCTTTCTACTGCGACCCATCATCCGGCCAAAGGCAGACTGGCGGCACCATACTTGAAGCCCCTTCGCGCAAACTTATAATAAACCTCCGTCGCCGCACCCCAGAGCAGAGCACCGCAACTGACACACAGTTGGTTCTACCAAAGACCTCGCGGTGCACCACCCCTACACTGGTCCTCTCCATCATCATCCCTTGAAGTAGATATCAGTCAACATCGCCGCTGCCCTCCGATCTCCTAGCATACCCCTATGCTTGCCACCTTGAGTATGCCCGCTAGCCACTATATCCGGGCACGGGGACACTCTGAGCGCCTCCAAGACGACCTGACCGAGGCGTCTAGTGCTAGCCCGCCGTCCACCGCTCCATACACGAGCCAAGAGCTCGACCCCTTCAGTGTACGTGTGCTCACTTCTGGCGCTCGCTCCCTATTCTCCTCATCCTCGCGGACCGCGCCGGGGAGGCGGCCGCTCGCGCGAACCCCAACTCACCCATGGCTAGGTATCGGGAGTATCCTCCTTCAACTATCCTGCTACTACCGACCCGAGACTGTTGACGCCTGTGTCGGGCGTCGGAAGCCCGCCCCTACACCAGAGAACGGCGACAAAAGCGGGAGGCTATCACTCCTCTCAGACTGCTGTCTCGGGTGCGCAAGGACCTACCCCTCCTAGCACCTCGAGGATGTACTACAGCTACGACCTCTCTTCGTCTCAGTCCCCCTCGCCTATCACTATCCACCCGCAAGCGTCCGAGGCCCCGAGCTTTGACATGCAAACCTTTGTCACCACTCATTCCCCCCCAACCAACCATCCTTCCCCGAGGGATGATCTCCCGCCGCCACCGATAGACCCGTATCTCCCTTACGTTGTGTCGGGTGTGCCGGGCAGCGAGGTCGACATGTACGGGCCGCCTGGCTACCCCCATACCACAGCGGATCCAGCCTACATAAGTCGACCTCAAGGGTCATCCTCAGAACCAGCTACGGCCCCCCATATGCCGCCGCTTGCCCCAACGCCGCCCATCTTGGATCCGCCACATCATAGCGCGTACCGAGCACAGCTGGCGCCCAGCGGGATCCGGAGTATTGCAGGTCCTGGGATGCTCCCGGCACCACACTTCCAGCCTAGCCACCCGCCTATCTCCTCGGCGCGACGGCCTCCGCCGCGGAAGAAGCGGCAGCCGAAGCGTGTGGTGAAGCAGAGCCACTTTCCTAGTGGGGCGGGGAGCACCAGCGGTTTAGCAGCTGGAGATAGCCCGCCCGTCAAGAAGGAGTTCATCACCTTGGCAGAAGGCTGCTCCCACGACGACAGACGGCTGTTTGCCTTGCGCCTGAAATACGATCACATCAAGGGTAAGGGTATGTGGGACAAGATTGGGGATGAGTTTGACGATAAATCGGCGGGAAAGGGTAGAGAGGCGCTGCAGATGAGGGTGCACCGCATGGTGGCCAAGTACGGCGTGTGGCCTGAAGCAGAGGTAAACGCACTCCCCATACCTTCCAAATTGGGTGTCCTTGGCACTAACATATAGATCAGGAGCGGCGCGTTGAAGAGGCCTTCGAGTGGTGCGAGGAGAACTACGCCAAGCTTGTTTTGCAACGCCTGAAAGAGATTGGCGGGTGTGAGTGCTGGGAGTGGAAGCCGGAGCACATCGAGACCAAGCTCGTCAAGAAGGGTCTGATGGAGGCCTCTCTAGACGAAAAGACTGGGATAAGGAGGCGAAGGAAGAACGCGCATCCACGACGGCGAGTGACTCCGGCGGCTCCCTATTCCCAGCACATGCACAATGTGATGGGAGGACACTGGCAAACAGGCCTCGGGCTCCAACCCACAACCTTCGACCGGCCCATGCAGCAGTCGTACGATATGCTAAACGACGCCGGGCATGTGTCGGCCCAGGAGTCGGTCAGTGACGAACTCATTGACCAGATTTTCAACACCAGCAAGACGCAGTTCAAGAGCGACACCGATGGCTGCGTCACTCCGGAGGCTATGGATCTCTCATACGACAACCTCGGCGTCGGCACCAACGGCGGCACCGCCGGGGCGAGGACCTCTGGCTCGGATCCTCAGGCTATGACGGCGACTCATTCCCCAGGCAAAGCCAGCCGGGAGGAACAGAGCACTCGTCTGGCGCGCCAGGTCGTCAGCCAGTACCTTGACGACGACCAGTACAGAGGCGGCCGTGCCTGAAAAGAACAGGGCGGCCAATGGCTAGGGACTGCTGGCTCTATGCGGAGACATGTCATCCCTTACCGAAGCAGCTGGCTCTTACCCGCGGGCCTCTCGCAAAACTCCAGTTCCATCTGGCATTGTCTTCTCGTCACAGGGCGGGCGCCATGCTCAATTGTTCTTCTGCAAACTTGGTCGGCTTATTATTTATGCACGCACACGTGGAATGTATGAGATCTGAGACTACCTACGAGGCTAAGGAGGAGAATTACGCAGGATCTGGCTGCAAAGCCCAACCAGGGAATGGGGTCGGTACAAGGCGTGGGCTCGGTTCTTTTTGTTTTCTACTAGTATTATTCCCTCTCGATCTCCCCACATATGTCGTATTTCTCCCGGCGTGTCATAGGCGCCTATGCGTTGTCGAGGCTGGGCTCGGCAGCCGCCTCTTTCTTTACTTTTAGATACGCTGCAAATATCATGACTGCCTGGCTCATCTCCTCGCACACTACTGAGTAAAGTAGCCTGCCGTGTCGTGCTCGGTGACGATCTCCTCAGAGATAGATGGCCTCCATCTTCGAACGAGCGCCACCACATAGACCCTGGTCGCTCTACCCGTTAGGCGTGGCATGCATCTTCCAAAATACACAGACCCTCCTTCCGGATAGGCTTCGATTAGCGCGTTTACGAGGACTTCCCTCGGCCACGGCTGCTTGTTGACTATTCTTTGGAATAATACGGACGCTTTGGGGGTGGCACGGCCACTCAGGGTGTCCAGGGTGTGACAATTGGACCAGGGCGGCCCAAGCGAAAACGGTCTAGCGCATGTGCAACCCGTGTCGAATAGGCAACGCTGCTCAGCCTACCATAAGGTAGTAGAAGACATGCGTGGCCTGAGCGAATCAGAGGCCCAGGACGAATCTCTGGCCCGTTGCTTGCCTAGGAGCCCGACTGGAGAAAACAGGTTGCTCGTGGCTGCCTTTTCCTTCTGAGATCGAGATTGAAGATGGTGAGGGTAGTATCCCCCCTTCCCCTTCCCCTTCCCCCCCTCCCCCCTTGCGCGGACGCCCATGCGCACATCTTAGAGCCATGTTTGTTGCTCATGCACATTCGGACGGGTGGAAGGGATATACACCGGGGGTGGCTGCGCCTCATCGTCTCTATCGGCGGCTGCCAAAGCCACGAGGGAAGCCAGTCCTGCCGTCTGTGCAGTCCTCCCCGTCCTGCCGCCATTGCTATTACTGGCTGTCCTTCTCCTGTGCCGTTACAAGGTATGATTGCTACGTTCTGTTAGGTTCTTCCATTATGGCTAGATAGGCAGCTCGGAGGCTGTAGGGCATCACGACGGTGCACATACGCCCAGCAGGAAATCCAGCCACCAATGTGAGCTCGAATGCCGGACCAGGGCTCACCCTATTTGTGAAGGACCGGGTGGAACCCGGCATGTTTGCTGGCCATGGATTATTTCCTAGGCCCGACTAATTAGCAGTGCAGCGGGCTGTCCTAGCATAGTCTTATGATCCCTGAATATTCTGTGCCATGCGCAGTGTAGTAGTCGCCTGTCAAGCGTGGGAGACTTTGGGTGGCAGCATTTTCGAAATACGGAGCGAGGGGGAGGCGCGCTGTCCTCTCCTCGACCTCACCGGATGGGGTGGTATCAGCAGGGACGAGCTCTAGAGTGCAGCAGCCCGGCCCGCATAAAAATGGCCACGAAAGCTGGCTCGAGGCACGGTCGACCCGTTGTATGATTGCGCCTGTCGTATGGGAACTCCGACGCCTTGCAGCTCTTCCGCTTGTGCCGATTTTACGGTGGAGACTTCGGAACCTGTACCCGCGCGGACGGCCACAGCAAAGGGAAGGGGGAGTAGGGTAGGGGGCTCCACGTGCCAGATCTAGTGACCTCATATAACATGCAGAAATGTTCCGAAGGAGAGGCGGTACATAGGAGACTGTTGGACTTCTCAGCTGGATGAAAGAGAAGGCGCTAGGCATGCGGCAGCCCCGTGCCCGCTTCCTCGCCCGCAAGTGCGGGAAGGGGTGGTGGGGGAGGCTTGTGAGGAAGTGGCGGTTTCGATGCATCGACCGGAGGCTAACAAAGTCCGCATCCCTCAGCCCAAAACATCACATGGCGGTAGATGGGGTACGTGACGGTCCCGAATCCTCACCGGCACCCCCCTGGCGAGAGAAGAGCAGGGCCCGCGGAGGGGACAGGAACCCCCCCATGATCACTTCTGCATCATTGCGGGATGCCGGAAGTCATCTCGGGCCGGTGGGCATGAGCTTAGGGAAGGAGCCAGGGGGATGGGGGGGGATGGGGAGGTCTAAGAAAAATCGAGAGACGGGTTTTCGGCTACGCTGTGTCGCAACCGGTTGGGCAATGGCAGGGCGAGTTACACACTCGCTTTCGTGCCGGACCTCGATGAAGCTGCCGTATTGGAAGGGGGTGGGAAGAAAGGGACAGGGGGAGGGAAGGGCGAGGGAAGCATGGCTGCAGCTCAGCAGGGTCTCAGCACGGTAGGATGGGGGGTAGTTCATATAGGCGGAGATTTCCGCCTCACGAACCGGCCTGGCTGGGCAAAGCTCCTCAGTCCTTCCAAGCCTAAGCGGATGCTGGCGACGTGCAGATGCCCGGGTTCAAGCACAACCGTCGTGAAAGAGCGACAAATAGGCATTTTGCTGCCAAGATCAGGTGGCGGCGCTCCAAGTGGCCTAAATTCTAATGGGATTGATCCACGAGCCGCGACGCTCCCTGTTAGGCGGAGCGGTTGACCGTCTGTCTGCGGCTCCCCTTTTGCTCACCTCGTCCCTCCCTCTCGTGGCCAGCCGAGTCAGCGCCTCTAGAACCTGTGGTTCTTTCCCGCCGGGAATGTCCTTTCTTTCCGCCATCGGGCACACTTTGTGTCCTACAGCAGCCAGTGTCCCTTTTCTGCTCAGGGGAAAGAAACACGCCAGAGATGGGACGGGGTCCGCTCGGCTGGAGGTATGCATCGTTGTGGTCCTACAAACAGATCAGTATTGGGAACCTGGTTGACCCTGGCGGGGAAGAAATGATAGGATGCTGATCCACAGCGCGGGTCAGCAGAAAGGAAACCGGGGCGTGCGGGTGTGGCAGCGCTGACGAGTGGCAGCAGGAAACCCGGGCCCGAGTATGATGGCAGCGACCGGTGGCACACCCCCAGCAATGCGGCGCACTCTATGGATGGGCTACGCAGCGTTCGCCATGGAGCCCGCCTGGCGGGTAGATCGACAGCTTGTCTAACTGGGCTGAGGAAGCACGCTTGCAAGGCAATCTACCAAGCCCAGGTCGTCGGGGCACGGAAGCTATGCATCCTCGTTCCATCCTTTCACGCAGTCGAGGCTGCCTATCATCTTGGTTAATACAGGTGGCCTGCATGTACTGCGCCGCATCTTACAGGATGGAATGTGTGGGCATTTGCCCCATGAGAGAGACTTTGCGTCCTGGTTTCCGCCCCCACGCGAGACCGTTTGAAACGGGACGCCAGCTACTAACTAGGTGCGAACCCGTGATGCTTTCCAGCTTGGGAATTCATGGGGTACCGGGCGAGAGACGGTGTCGACTGGACGGGGCAATGACACAGTCCAAAGGCACGGCCGACTGAGTCGAGAACCTCGCCACCACTGCTCCTCCTCCTGCCCGTCCTTCTTCTCCCAAAACATCCCGGCAGATGTTACGACATGGTACGGAGCGGAAAGTTTGTGCTTGCTCCTGCTGTCCTCTGCATGAGCGCATATATGCGCGCAGAATGTTGCCCTTCCCACGTTCCCGGGGCTGGAGGATAGGGCCGAGGACCCCGGGGCTGGGATCGAGCATGGACAGCTAGGCGGCTGTGAACCGGCCATAGCAAGACTTTCGGCTAGTCTATTGGCGACTAACGCAGTTGCCATGGGTGTCAGAGTTCAGGCTCTTTTGGAAAAAATGCTCATGGGCGCACCGCGGGAACTCTCTCTGCTACAGCTCCCCCTTTCCCTTATAGCCTGGGGTTTCGATGTGTCTTCTACCGGACACAGTCGCACAGCTGCTAGATTGGCAGATCGCACGCGTACGTTCGCTTGAGAACCCACGAAGCAAGGGGGGAGCGGGGAACAAGCAGGCCAAACGGCTGGGAGCAGGTGAGAGAGGGTTCGGGCTCGGTATGGGAAACGGCGCCGAGATCAGATGGCCTGTCGTTTCGTCACTGAGGTCGCGAGGCGAGCCAGGCAGGGCCAAGAGGGGGCAAGGAGAGCAAGGAGGAGGGGGTGAGGCTAGCAGGCTCCCTACGACTTGTGTGCTATGTGACGACAGGATCCATGGCGATAAAGCTGAAGAGCCCCGAAGAATCCGATGTACAGTGACAAAGCACCCATCGTAGTCTGGCTCGTTCGGTGTGACATGAGTATGGTCCGCTGTCGACAAAGACTACGTAAGGCCGCTGCATGTCAGGATCTCCGCAGATCAGTGGTACTTTTGAATCTGCCTAGACCTAGTTGCGAACCCTGGACACCACCTTATATCTCGGCTTGAGGCCTAAGAGGCCTGGAGCGCGCAGAAGGAGGAGAGAGAGATGCGACAGAGGGGTCAGGAGTCGAGGGTCCGCGGCAATAGAAAACAAGCAAGCAGGTAAGCCGCGCTGAACGACCCTAGAGCACGCAGCCCCAAGGCGGTTCGCCGAAGGGAAGGGTGTGAAAGGTGAGGTGGATGTCGCGAAACGCGTTAAATGCGGAGCGCTGGCAGGCGCGGAAAGCTACCGACTCATAGCTCCTTCAATGGCCCCCTGGATAAGTGCGGCCAGCTTTCACAAATCGCAAAGACCGAGAGAAGTATCCCGGGGAAGACGGGACGAGCAGCAAGGGAAGACGGAGGCGCAGGTGGGGTCGGGTCGTCGTCTGTTTGCGTGTCCGGCACGCACCTACACAGATGCGTCCATACGAATAGGCGTCTATACCTACCTAGGTAGATGCCTAGTACAGATAGTAGAGCTAAGCTGCTAAGTACCTAGGCTAGTAGACAGCTGCGGGCCAAGACTGTGAATGCCTTGCGAACCCCCAAACCAGGGCCTGGGTGGTATTTGCTAGTACCGCGCATTGCCGCCCTGGTGGGCTGCACCGGAGGAGGTTAAGGTTGCCGGGGACTGGTCATCTTACTCAAGAATTGTCGCGGGCGCGAATGGCGGGGCATCGCGGCTGTACAGGGGGGGCCGTGGCGGCAGGGGTTTGCCAGCGTGATGCGGTGTGATGCCCAAAGGTCCATTCCCCACCAGTTTACCATATTCGGCCATGCTTGACTTTTGTTGCATGTTTGTGTTGCGTTCTTGCTCTCCGCCCATTCCCGGGCCCGTGGCGCTGCCGCCTCGGGCCACATCAGCGCCTCCGCAAAGATGTAGACAGCCCACGGCGAAAAGGATCTGGCTTCAGCCTCCAGCAGCGCATCCGTACATACGATGGTGGTGGACCAGGTGCGCCAGGGCGGCCGCCTGTGTCTCGCGATCGAGCTGTGTACTGGGGATCTCGCGCTCCTGCTTGTACTTTGGTGAGTATGTATTGTCCCTAGCACTTGTAAGCATAAGACAGACACACACACACACACACACACAGAGAGAGAGAGAGAGAACAGGCAAGAGGCAAGAGGGATAGAATATGGGTAGTAGGCGTATAGCAAGTACGACGTGCTAGATAAGGAATGTACTTCGCAGGTAAAAAGACAGTAGAATATCACTTCTGTCGAGCTATTAGAAAGGGGCTATAAATAAACAGCCCCACAGGGCGTGTAAAAAGAGTACTGGGCTTCTGGCGAACGACACATGAGCGCGGCAGGCGGCTCAGCTGCTCCAAAACCGGGCTGGTCGTCGTGGCTGCTCGCAAAGATGGCCGGCTGGGGCGAACCCAAACGCCCTTGCGGTGCTACTTTGTAGATTTGTCACCAAAGAAATCCCGAGCATAACGGAAGATGCTATGTATCCAGCCAGGCATGAAGAAATGGGCCGAGGAGGATAGAATTGGTGATCCCCCCAGGTGCCAGCTGGAGTCCCGCCAAGATGGTTTGGCACCTGGGGTACCGCCCGGCGGCATTGCATGTGATGTGTACATAGTATTACCGTTAGTTAGCGTTAGTTGGTTGAATCATGCGCCGTGTTACGACGGGAGCCCACCGACTCCCGAGCTTGCCCCATTCTTTCTTTTCTTTTCTTTTGCCGAACTTTACGCAGTGTGGCACCCCTCGCATCCCCACTCCCCGGAACGCCACACCTAGCGCCACATCCACACCTGCCACCCTCAAGAAGCCAGCGTCACGTTGACCAAAGGCCGGAGCGTGTCCATTCCAGCCGAAACACTCTACTGCCAGGTGTATCGAAACGAGGTGGCCACGACCGGGCCGCTATCTCGCTCTCTCCCTACCGACTCTCCACCTCATCGTAGAGCCTTCCCCAGAACCCACACATGTCGCTGGACACATCGATTTCCAGGTGATGCCTGCAGGCATGGAGGACCGTGGCCTGCAACGAGGCGGTGCCGGCCGTCGTCACACGACCGGCCGGCCCCCATTCCCGGCCGGCCCCGGCTTCGGCCTCCTGCTCTGGCTGTTGGTTGCCGTGCTAGTCCAATGGCCCGCTGCCGGGGCCATGAGCTCCGACCGCATTGCCATCCTCCGCCAGCAGACCATCGACATGTTCTACCATGGCTTCGACAACTACATGGCGATCTCCTTCCCCGAGGACGAGGTATGCTGTCCCTTGCCCTATCCGTCCTTGCTACCACGCCCCCTTGTATACACCCATTGGCAACCCCCCCCCCCCCCCCTCCTCCTGCTCCTGGCCCTTTCCCTACGCCATCCTTACCTAACTACACCCACAACCTTTTATACTACCGCCGTCCACGACTCCACATGCTGATGTTGCTTCTTTCCCTCCTCGCCAGCTGCGCCCGGTCTCCTGTCTACCCTTGACCCGAGATGCAAAGAACCCGAGGAACGTCGAGCTGAATGATGTCCTGGGAAACTACTCTCTCACCCTGATCGACAGCCTGTCGACCCTCGCGATCCTCGCCTCGGCCCCACTCACCGACAAAAATGCCGGCCCCAAGTCGCTACGTGATTTCCAGGATGGCGTGGCAGCTCTTGTCCAGCAGTACGGCGACGGCCGCCCGGGCCCCTCCGGACAAGGTTTGCGCTCCCGTGGCTTCGATCTCGACAGCAAGGTCCAGGTATTCGAGACGGTGATCCGTGGCGTTGGTGGCCTCCTTAGCGCCCACCTCTTTGCGGTGGGTGAGCTGCCCATCGCCGGCTATAAGCCTCCCCGCCCAGACGAACCGGGCCTGGAAACCCCGGTCATCTACTGGTCAAACGGCTTCAAGTACGACGGACAGCTACTTCGTCTCGCCCTAGATCTTGCCCAGCGTCTCCTGCCTGCCTTCTACAGCAAGACCGGCATGCCCTACCCCCGGGTCAACCTGCGGCATGGGATCCCCTTCTACACCAATTCGCCTCTGCATGAGACGTCGCCCGTCTATGGCACGGAAGGAGGCCCCCCCGAGATTACTGAGACGTGCAGCGCCGGCGCGGGCTCGCTCGTTCTCGAGTTCACCGTCCTCAGCCGCCTCACAGGAGATGAGCGGTTCGAGCAGCTCGCCAAGCGTGCTTTCTGGGCGGTGTGGTATCGCAAGAGTCAGATCGGCCTCATTGGCGCCGGCGTGGATGCAGAAAACGGCCATTGGATAGGACCTTTCGCCGTGATAGGGGCTGGGGCCGACAGCTTTTTCGAGTACGCACTGAAGTCGCACATCTTGCTCTCGGGCCAAGACCTGCCGAATCGAACCACATCCCATCCCGAGCCTCATGGGGATTGGCTGAATCCGAATGCCCTCTTCCATCCCCTCAGCGACGCCGAGAACTCGGCCGACTCGTTTCTAGATGCTTGGCACCAGGCCCATTCTGCCATTAAGCGCCACCTTTACAGTGATCGGGAACATCCCCATTACGAAAACGTCAACTTGTATACTGGATCGCTAGCGTCCAACTGGGTCGACAGCCTTGGAGCATACTATTCAGGACTGCTCACACTGGCGGGTGAAGTCGAGGAAGCTATCGAGACGAGCCTTCTCTACACGGCCATCTGGACAAAGTACTCCGCCCTGCCTGAGCGATGGTCTATCAAGGACAAGACGGTCGAGGGAGGTCTCGGGTGGTGGCCTCTGCGGCCCGAGTTCATCGAATCTACCTATCACTTGTACCGGGCAACCGAGGACCCGTGGTATCTCTACGTCGGCGAGATGGTGCAGCGCGATATCAACCGCAGGTGTTGGACAAAGTGTGGCTTCTCCGGCCTCCAAAATGTCTTGGATGGAGAGCATAGCGATCGAATGGAAAGCTTCTTCCTCGGCGAGACGGCAAAATACATGTACCTTCTCTACGACGATAAACACCCGCTCAACTCGCTCGACGCCGCCTTCGTCTTCACCACAGAGGGCCATCCGCTTATCATCCCTAAGAAGGACCGCCAGACTAGTATGCGCCGGAAACCCGGCCCAACAGAGCAGACAGAGTACATGGAACAGCTCTTCACCACGACCTGTCCTGCCCCTTCGGGCTACCCGCCCTTAACGGGGTCAGCCATCGCAGCGAGGGACGATATATACCACGCGGCACGTATGCTGGACTTGCACCTGATGCAGGACTACCAGGCACTGCTGGCCGATGTCGAGGCCGACCAGCCCGGCGACGACCGCACTCCTGCGCCTAGTCGTGCCCCGGGCAACTTCTTTCCTCGGACCCTGCCGGCCGAGCTGCTGCCAGACAACGGCATCTGCGCCAAGGTTTACGAGCCAGTCGAGCTGACACTCGAGTTCGCGTCCAACACGCAGCAAGTGGTCGACGGGGCTTCATTCAACTTCCTCCTCGGCCAGAGCACGCTGGACCGTCTCGCCGTGGACCGCATTCGCGTCACCAGTCTATCCGGCCTGAAACTGACCATGCGCATGGAGGACTACGGGGAGCGCGAGTGGCGGGTGACCAAACTGAATGGGGTCCCGCTCGGCCGAGACGAATTCGCAGTCATGGATCGTGCTATACTCGGCGACGTCTCAGACTCGCGCTTCAATCTCGTTCGCGATCCAGTGGTAGTCAAGCTGCAGCACCTGCACCGCGTCAACACCGATGTCGTTGGCGCCTCGGAGGACGTCAAGATCGCGCTTGAGGCCATGAGGGAAGGAAGCCACTCTTCGGCCAGGCACGGTAACGTGGCATCGTTGGTGAAGTCCCTGTTTAGCCGTATGGTCGCCTCCTTGGACCGTGCTTCTCCTCGTGCGACGTCGCTTCCCGGGGCGGATTCTGCTACTCTGCCTTTCGATCTTATCATCAACCAAACAGCGATCACTGCCGTCGGGGTCGGCGCTGCCGCTCTGCCCCCCACAGCGTCCCCCAGTCCCCAATTGTCTAGCCCTGCAGCTATCCACAAGGCCCTTCTCCCGTGGACAGCGATATACGAGGCAGGGGCATGCTGCAACGGTACCCTGCCGGAGGAGGCTGCCCGGGACCACCAAGTTATCCTGATGCGCCGGGGTAAATGCAGCTTTAGCGAGAAGCTCGCGGCCATCCCCGCACACAAGCCCTCCGCCGCCTCACTACAGCTAGTCGTCATAGTGTCGCACGAAGAGGACGACAAGGCAGACTACTACGGCTATGCTGCGGGGAACCCAGACATGGTTCGCCCGCTGCTGGACGATGTTCAGCACACCCCGGCCGGCATCCCACGCCGGCACCCCATCCCGATGGTGATGGTGGGCGGTGGCGAGATATCGTATCGCCAGCTGTCCATGGCAGAGCGCATCGGCTTGACCCGAAGACACTATATCGAAAGCCAGGGCCTCCGGGTGCGGAACATCATCATCGATGAAGGGGAACTGGAACGGACCCTCTAGAATAGGGGACGGGCAGAAGCGCGCGAGCGCGTGAGCAACTGCAGCCTCCTCTTCGGGGGTTTGACCCTGTATGAGGACGAGCTATGCGAATGTTAGGGAGGAGGCTTGTGGTACTTGGGTTAGACCTCATTAGAGTAACGAACAGGAGCAGGCAAGGAGCCTGTGATACTCCGGGGAAGCACGCCACAGGAACAAGCATAAAACCAGGTCAGCATGGCTCCAATAGACCGTCCATAGCAAAATAGAAATAAGTAGGATACGTAGTATCGAGGCAGCCTTCCCCTCTGCTCTGCCGCATCTCGCATGGTTTCCGTTCTCGACTGCCTCGCCGTCCTTGAGGCTGCCTAGCTGCTCTGGCCTAATAAGAATACAGCACGAGTCTGGCTCGAGGTCGCACTCTGCTTGGCTCTGGCCGTTGGGCTCTCTCGAAGTACTTGCTCATCAGGCAGTAGACATCCCCCCCCCCCCCTTCGCAGACAGGTCCATACCGACGCGTCGGTGAGGGTACCACCACGCAAACGCAGCCCGAGGCGAGCCGCCCAGCATGTAAGTGGGCATCAATCTTCCTGAAGGGGTGCGGCCTGCCGCTCCCTGGCGGTTCGCGCGGGATAGGAGAGACACGTAGCAAGCATGGAGGTGGTAGTGGGAGTACAACACAACATCGGTGTGGGGGACCTCCGTATCGTACTTTCATTGCATATCTACCTGTGCTACCCCAGATTAGAGTGACACGGCCGAGGTTCGGGTGCCAGCTCCAGATGCAGCATTACGAAGGAGCCCAAGAGCGCGCGCCATCGTTGTCGAGCGGACCATTCCCTAAACTTTTCGATAAGCCGAAACGCCACCCCCAAGGCCCGAACCCGCCAACCATGTCTCCATCCACACTCTCTCCGCCTTTTTCTGGCCTGCCGTGCCCCATCCTGCTCGGCCCCGTAGCCAGCAAGGTGTCGGCCGCCCCGCCTCTTTGAAGATGCGCCTTGTCTATTTCTCATATTCGTGGTCCACTCCGTGGAAACTAGGCGAATTGCCTTGCTCCCGTGCATCTGCCCTTTCGTGGGAAAGGGTGGGCCGCCGACAGAACGAAATAAATGCGGAGATAGATAGAATTGGGTATTATTGGAAGGTATGGACGATGCTGAGATCTATAAACCAAAACCCCGAGAATAGCTGTGGCGGCGGAGGCCACGGTCCATGTTTAATCATCAGTTTCGAGAAGGGTGACGGTAGGCAGTCCGCCGAGCTTCTCTCGGCCCTTAAGGAAGGGGATCTCGAGGATGAAGAGATAACCTATCAACTCGCCTCCGAGCTGGGCGACGAGCGATCCTGCTGCTTCTGCGGAGCCGCCTATGATCAATGGTCAGCACCTTGAAGTCTTTGGGAATTACATGTAGAAATGGCGGAAGGCCCTTGGCTATCCAATACCAAACATAGCCCAAACCCCGCACGCGCCATCACAACAAGTAGGAGCGAGTATGGCGAATTGACGGAGGCCGCGGCGAGACGGCAGTCAAATCGAGGGCAGCGCAAATATGGAGGTAATAAAAATAGACACTCAGCACCCTTTGCGAAAGCGTTGTAGGAGAGTTAGGAGGGATAATAGGAGAAAAAAAGCAACGGAGGATGCGTTGGTTGGATTGCGCCCCCAGGTGTCATGGATGCTGTTGATGATGGCGGGGTATGTACGAAGAGCACGATAACATAGATAAGAGCTTCTCACCAGTAGCAATAATATCGTCGACGACCAGCACCTTCTGGCCTGGCTTCACCGCACCTTCTTGCATCTGGAAAAAGTCGGTTCCGTATTCCTTCTGATACGAGGCCGTCACGCAAGGGCCGGGCATCTTGCCCTTCTTCCGGACAGGCACGAAGCTGGCATCGAGCCGCAGGGCTAGCGAGGGGCCGAACAGGAAGCCCCGCGCATCCAGCCCCACCACCACGTCCGGCTTGTTGTCGGCGCCGAATTGCTCGAACACTTGGAGCTCGAGGGCACGCAACAAGGCTGTGTGGATGGCGGGGTCCTGGAACAGGGGAAGGATATCGATGAAGTTGATGCCGGGGATGGGGAAGTCGGGGAAGCGCTTGAGGGCGCCGAGCAGGCTTATCTTTGTACTGGAGAGTTCGGCGGCGGCGGCGGCGGCGGCGGTGGGCTGTCGTCCCTTGTCATCGTGGGATTGGGCGGGGGACGCGGATGAGGTCTTTGTGCTCTCCGCCAGGATAGCGGCTGCGGTGGAGGTGAGGGCTGGGGGCTGTTCTAGGCTGGTCGATGCCAGAGCTGGAGCTTGGGTCGAGTCGGTGGTTGAGGTCATGTTGGGGAAGAAAAGGGAGGGGGAGGGAGAGGAGGGAAACAGGGCCAAAAAAGCCAGGCAGGGCGTATCTATGGCAAGGGGAGAAAATTCGGTGGGAAAGGCAGGTACGGCTCTCTCTGGCTGCGCTCGGAGGGTGTGTGTATGGGAAAGTGCTTGGGCGTATGTTGCGCAAAAAAAAAAAGATTGTTGAGAGCGCGACGGCCTATTGGGCCTGCCGGGTAAGACAGGCAGCCCTCTCCCCCCCCCAAAGACTGAAGCGGCAGGAAAAGAAACGGGCCCCTTGCTCAGAGTAAGACTCATCCCAAGCTAAGGTGGGCGGTCGACAGGGTAGCTATCGGTGTGTGCGGATATTTGTCCTCGTCCGAGACGGGGCCAGCGCAGAGAGGGGAGGAGGGAGGTGGAGGGAGGGGGAACCTAGACCACCAGATCACACTGGCCACCTACCACTGACCACCAGCTACAGGCCACAGGCCACAGGCCACAAGCGTCAGGCGGGTGTAAACGAGACAAACACGGCCGTTATTTCGGGGCCTCTCTCCCCTCCCTTTCCTCGCCTCGTCCCTACCACCTACCAGGTAAGGCAGATAGATAATAGATACGAGGGCGAGCCCGGTTTCCCTTTCTCCGTTAGTCGGCCACCCGGCCAAACCCGCCGAAGCAGCACTGCGCCTTTAGCTGGGAGACCGTGGTCGGCCCGACCAGTACCGGTCCATCTTGTCCTGCCGCGCGCTGCAGGAATTAGAAACAAAAAAAAGGGCCCGCTCCCTTCACCCGTCTAAAATCCCAGGCGAAACGGACGTGCAATGCATTTCCAACGCACGAGAGGTAATAGCAAATCGTAAGACGGCGTTCACCCAGGTGCCAGCCGCGCTGGGGAAGGTGGGATGGAGCTAGGTTGGGACTTGGCCTCTTCGGTGGCCGGCTCTGATAGCGCCAATCGGAGGGGGTGGGAGAGCACGCAAACTTACAGAGCAAAGAAGCAACCCCACTACGGGATATTTTCCTTCTAGAACCGAGCTAGCAAAAAACTTTTCCGGCAGCCACTATCTGTCCAAGGCCCGACGGTCGGTACTGTACCTATCTGCTCCGTATCTCTAGGATCCATTCCCTCCTCTCCTTAACCCCCCCCCTCCTCCTCCTCCCCAGCCTTCCTGCGCGACGCTTGCCTTGGGCGGGCGTGGAGGGGACTAAGAGCCCAAGCGGTTGCCTTCCCCGGCCGAAGGGGGGGGGGGGTTGATGTCAACGTGCTTGGCGAGCGGTATGGTCTGTCATGAAAAGGCAGAGGAATGGTGCAGCCTGCGGCTTTCATGTAGGCTGCTGCAAGGGTTACATACATGCCCTGGTTACAGCGCTGTACGGAGTAGGGTTGTGCATACCGTGAGTCGGTAGGTAGCATTCCCATGGCATGGCTGCAGCATACGGATCACTGCCCTTACCCCCCTTCCCCCCCCCCCTTTCCCTCTTGTTGCTACATACATGATACTATTACTCCTCTAACCCAGTATTGTCCTCACGGTTTGAGCCTCTGTCAAGGGACCAGGCAAACAGGTTTCCAAGGGGGCTACGAGGCTGGGAAAAACCAACCGGTCTTGTCGCTTTAGCTTCTGGCGTGTCTCTCGTATCCGTTAGGTGCATATACACGCCCTACCTTTGAGTTCGGTGGAGTCCTGTAGAGGTCGAGACCGAAAGATCAACACGTCCCCTTCGGCCAGCCGCGGGATGTCCGCAAGGATCGGCGTGTTGGTGGGCAGGACATCCAGAGTGTCAGGTCCGCCCTGCGACAGCTCCAAACCCTGGATGGAGAGGAGCACAGTGTTCCTGACACGTCCTTCTCATGGAGGGTATACGGAGGGTATACGGAGGGTAGGTCCCTTTCTTACTGCAACCCGGCTGCTGCTATGCTACCTGAACTTCTGCTCTCCTCTCGGCGGCCTGCTGGAACAGGGGCCCGGTTCCGCGACGGACGGCGTTCCTGTTGTTGCAGCCGTTTCGAGATAAAAACGGCCGCCGACAGCGTGCCGGCCTCTTCCGAATGCCGACTCGAAACATGGGCCTGATCTCGGCTGCTGGAGCCAACCTGGGAGCGGTTCCTGACTATCCACTGCTGGGGAGTCCCCGGCTGTCCGCGCTCCACATCGAAGATCAGACCTACAACAGTTCCTAACCATACGTGTTAATCCCACGCCCACGGCTCAGCGTGCGGGACTGGGCCGTGGTAGAGTTTATGCTGCACACTACTACCATAGCTTCCATCTCGATACCCCTCGATAGCCGGCACCATCATGGCTCCCGCGCCGCGTGGGGCATTGGTCATCGCCACCATCATATCTTCAGACCGCCTCGCCATCCCTCCACCCCCGTTTGTACCCCCCTCTCCTCCCCCTCCGCGGGCTATCTTTCAAGAAGGGAGCCTGCACTGGCCGCATCCCTCTCCTGCTCTGCTCTAACCCCCGCGGGATGTTGGTAGGCTGCGGGAGGACATGGTGCAATCCACTCGCGGTATGGGGGAAACCTCAACGGCAATGGCTGGCCAAAGAAGCCGGCCGCTTGACCGCCATGCTTGCTTGGCTCATGTGCTCGCATTTCCTACTTCGTCGACTCGCACGAAGCCACCGCCAAACCCCCGCTCCCCCCCCCGCCCCCTCCCTCCATAGTCTGCTTTCTCAGGACGCATCTCTCTCGCTACCTCGCTGGCACATCATCTGTGGGTACATCATCGTTGGTACATCATCGTTGGTATATCATCGTTGGTATATCATCCAGCCCAAAAATTGGCACAGCGCCGAGGCTTAAAGATACCAACTGCGAGCGCCCTAGGGGAGCGGCTCTGCCATCCGGAAGCCTGGGCCACCAGCTGGTAGTGCCCCGGGAAGCCGGGCCTACGGGCTCCCACGAGACACGGAGCCTCTGTAATTGGCAGGGAGACAAAGCGAGCAAACAGACCCATAAATTCAGACCATTTGCAACGGCGGTAGGTCCTCACCACTGGAGCGACACTGAGGTGCTCGGGGTCTTTCGCCATTGGTCTGCATCACCAGCACGCCGACAACTTTCATGTGTCATCGGTCAATGCTTTATATGGATAGCCCATATCTCCCGTCCTGCACCTGCTCGTTTTTGGACTTGTGAACTCCACTTGTCTCGCAGCACGCACTGCACACACTGCACGCACGCACGCACAGACGGACAGACGGAAAGACGGACAGAGAGAGAACGGGATGAAGAGGAACGCTCGGCAAGAACAATTCCTGATAAGGAGCAAAGCCCGTGATGGAGGGCGGACATCTCTCTGCTGCCCTCCGTGGTGCGGTAGCTCGGTCTCGTCTACCCAATCCAACCCATCTATCAGGCTGTCGCTAGCGAGCCATGGCCGTGGTCTTAGCTCCCATGATAAAGGGCAGACCCCGGACAGATAAGTTCTCTGGATGGCAGAGCAATCGACCACCCCGGCTCGGTATTTTCTTTCCCACCCAAGTCTTAGGCCTCTATCCCTCTCTGTCCCTCTCTTAGGGCGAACTCCGGGCCCAATCTCTATGCAATCACGCCAAAGCCCCCCCTTTTTTCCTTCAGACCTACCCGTCCTGCCCGGCTGCAAGACGACCTTGGGGCAGCCTTGCTCCCGCCGGTGGAACCGTCCTCAAATATGCGCAAGGCAACACCGCTGGCCCCTCCATCCCCCCTGGTCCGCCGAAAGACGTGCAACATCCCGGATGCAGCCTTTCAAGATCGGTTGCATTAGTGTCGCGCTCGACCTAAGGTCTTGAGCTAAGAGGTTGTCTGGCGGCATCGAACCATGTCTAGCCAAGTGGCTCGCTTAAGAGGGGCCGCCATGCTTGCCACAGTCCAACCTCTTTTTCTGGCGCCCTTCCCTGGAGGGCCAGTTTGCTTTGTTTTGATTCGAGTCAGCTAGCCTCGTTGCTACAATCGAGCTCTCTGCAGCCCCTCACACCGCCAGTTCGACCTGGCCTCTAGATTGGCCCCGACGGCGCAAGTTTCAAGAGAACTTGTTTGGCCTTGATTGCTTCCGGTCCGTTCCTCCCCACCGCGCAATCCACCTTCGTCGCGGACAAAAAAGCGCTCGCGCAGGTGCCAGTTGGCGTTGCAGCGCGGACGGCTCGGCATGCACTTCTAGGGACTCGTATCAGCAGTGGGAGCAGCGCCGGCCCGGCTAGGCTCTGTGCCGGCTTGTGATGGCCGCCTGCCCAGGACATGCCATATGATTCACCTCACCATGCAATCGCCCGCTCCACGGCGGCTCCAGAGGCCGTCTGCCGGTAGGCGAAGATGTATGACCATCCGTGATCGGCACAGGGGGGTTGCCGTCGAGCCAGTATTGCCCGTTCCAGGCTCCCGGGAGCGACTCGTCATCGCTCAATATACAGATCTCCCCTCACGACAGTAGCGAGCGGTTCCTACGATGTACTTAGACTGTACGCCCGACGCCGTCTTCGAGGTTCCTCGATGTACCTCCTTGTAAACAACCTTTTTCGACCCCTTTGAGCTCCTCGGCCCCAACAGCTAGGATCCCAGGCTCCGCTTCGTGCCATGAAGGGATCCCGGAACGACGGTGTCACGACAGCGCTCATGCACCAGCCCCCGTATCGGCGTAGGGGCCCAATCTAAAGGTATTTCCCGACACAGCGACTTGCAGTCCAGCCGTGCCGTCACATTAAACGAGCCGCTCCTTCTAGGCAGCGCACGCGTGAACTTAAGGTTCGTTGCCCCCCCGGCTTGTCCGTAAATAGCTTTCTCCGAAGGTGTCATACCATAGCCTTCCCGCTCGCCTGCGGCTAATTACCAGGAAAGCCTGAGGAGGTGGCGGCAAGGCATGAATCTCTGGACTTCTGGGGCGCTAGAGCAGCCTTCCAGTATCCAGTACCGGCTATCTGAATCCCCACGAGCTCCGGGCTGTCGTTGTGCCCTGCTAATCAGTCCCGGCTCTCAGATCAGCGACCGGAAGACAGCCTCAGGCAGGTTACTGTTCCGGGCAGGGAAGAGGAAATTTGGATTAAAAAGGTGGCAGGACACGGAGTTTGCCCTAGTCTAAGGGATATTCTAGCTAGCTATCTGATCGCTGGGGTATAATGCAGAGAGATGTTGTATAAGAAAGAGGGGGTATCACTGGCGTTATCACTCCGAAGCTTTGCCAACACCAGACCCCTTCTCGGTGGTCTATGTTCAATTTGACGCGGAAACACCAAGAAAAAAAACAGGAAAAAAAAAACAAAGGTAGCATAGCAGGTCCCAAGGCAGCGGCTTTCCTACGCGTCGTCGCCCTGTTTGCGGGTTGATCTTTTAGGGCCCGGATGTTGCGATGCGGCTATAAATTAAGCCAAACATCTGAGAGCGGTCTAGAAGGAGGAGCCAGAGATGCCGGGCGAGCTGAGTACGTGCGCGTGCACGTCGGGCCGCGGGCGGGACGGCGAATCCGAGGTCCTTTTCATCGCCGCCAACCCACCAGGATCAGGCCGAAGGCACCCCGAGCTCGCAATCCGGCAGTGCTGGAAGAGCAGGCAACGTGCAGGCGATGTGCAGGCGGCATGTCTGCGGCAATCCATGTACCGCCTCAGTGTATACCCTACTCCAACTCTTCTATTTTGAGTTGGCGGGAGCCATGCCACCCACGGCTGGAGGAGGTGTGTTCGTCATATATGCGTGTCTTGTGTTGCAGCAGGTGATGGTGATATGGTGACCAGCCTTGGCTCAGACGGCCGTGCTCACCGAAATTGCAGCCTGATTATCGAGAAGAGCATGTTCTGTAGAACGTGCAGCATGACGGCAACACTGGTAGGCAGCAGCTCGGGCCAAACGGCTAGGTCAAGCTTGCCCTCGGTTACGACGCTGACGCCGTAGATCCAGCGGATCAAGCCGGCCACGATGAAGCTGGCGATCAGCTCGCAGCCCCAGGTGATGCTGGAGGCCCAGAAGGTGAAATCAAAGTTGTAGCCGTCGGAGCCGACCGAGTCGAGCTCGTCGAAGGCAAAGTACGGGTAGACGTTCTTGTTGGCACCGAAGTGCAAGACCACGACGCTGCCGAGGAAAGCCATCATCGACACGTTCTCAGCCAGGAATCTGATGAAGACGTTACGCACGCACATCTTCTGGTACGACTGGTAGCTCTGTGTGTTCACACCGATGACGGAGAGGAACCAGTGCAGTGGCTTCGACATGAGCATCGGCGTTACAATTATCAGACCACTGGAGGAGAGGATCTGCAGGGTGATGAACTGCGACGGGCTCCGGAGACGGGCGTACAAAGCACGCACGTAGGTTTGGTACGTGAGCATAAAGTACCTGTGGCTCTTGTTAGCTTTCCTTTTCTTCCTCCTGGGCTGCGGGAGGGCGAGGGACGGGATGGAGGCGCATACAGCTTGAAGATCCAGCTAAGAGGGTAACTCCCTACCCTCTCGCCTTCGTTCCCCCCCAGGATCCACCCCGTGACTCCGTCGAGTAGGTATACGGTCAAGATCCAGCCGTAGACATACACTATCGTCTCCAAGTTGTTGTGGGGCAGGGTGCGGAGGTAGATCTCGGCGTACGCTTCTCCTATCTCGTACGCCAGGAGGCCGATGGCCAGCACCAGGCAGAACCATACGAAGCGGACGAAGCTCGCCGGTAGCCAGCGCCGCCGCATCCTGACGGGCATCGACACGGTCCGCGGCGCTCTGTCCTCGATTCCGACCGTATCAAGGTTCGGATCGAATGCGCTGCTCGCGCGTGCTTGCCGGCGCCGGTCCCGACGCGACAATGTGTTCTCGGGCTCGCCCGCCCACCAGGACGATGTGAAGATGCGCTGCGTCTCGGACAGGGAGTGGCGCAGCCCCAGGTGCCGCTCGTTGGTCATTAGAATGCAGAAGGCGATGGCGACGGGCAGGGCCATTATGATGAAGCTCCAGGTGATCCACGCCGTGTTGTGCACTGTGAGGAACCGGGTCTCGGGGCGGAGGTAGATGGGTATCGGGACAGCCAAGGACACAACGGCGATAAAGGAGACGGTGAGGGGGAAGCCGAGCGACTTGGGCCACCAGTTGAGGCTGTAGATGTTGAACACCTTGGTGATCCAGATGAGGGCAGTGAGGTTGTAGAAGGCGTAGTAGACAAACAGGAAGAACCAAAAGTTCACCTGCACCAGGGCTTGCCCGTGACCCGGCACCTTGCCCCGCTCGCCTTGGTCCGGATCCGCGTCCCCCGGGGCGCCCTTGCCGTCGTCTTCCGGCAAGTCGTACTGCGGGAAGGGGATGGCGCACCAGGCCACCGCCATGCTCGCCGGGAACACCACCAACACGGTCCACCGGCTCCACCAAGCATCCACGACGCGCTTCACCGACGTGGCACGCGGCGTCACCCACGTGTCCTCGATCCGCTGGCCGAGCCGGCGCAGCCGCCAGGCCAAGAGGGCCAGCCGGCCCTCATCCTCGTAGAAGGCCTCGTCGGCTGCGTCCTCGTCGCTTGCGTCTGCCTCCTCGGCCTCGAGTTCGGCTGCCACAAGGGCGCCGTACCCGACATGCACGCTCCCGCGGCCGCCGGCGCTTAGCAGCCCGAGGTGTCCGGACGAACGCATGCGTCGGGGAGACTGCTGGTCGGGGCGAGGCACGGCGCGGAAGCGGCCCAGCAGCGGCGAGGACTCGGTGTGATAACGCACATGCTGGGAGCTCTCGGAGCCCTGCTGGAAGGAAAAGAAGGAGGGCATGGCGCCGGCGGCCAAAGGGTCGAGCCGGGACGGCGGCGCGCGTCGGGGTGCGGCGGTCGGCTTGCTGGTGCTGGCGCCCATGGAAGGCGGCGGCGGCAGCTCGTTGCTTGCTCGTCTGGTCTCGGCGGACGTGTGCAAGGATGGGGACGCGCGCCTCGCTAAGGGCGCGGCCGATGCATGCCTCTCTGTGTATTTTTTTTTTTATCGCGGTGGCCCTGTGCTGTTCGCGTCCGGAGCTTGTTTTGTCCCTGCTCCTGGATCGCTCTCGACCGGTGTGTCGTCGTTTCACGATAAGAGCCCGGAATGAGGAGGGCTGAGCTCAGCCTGTCGGCGCCTGACGTCGAAGGATACGCGGTGCGGGGACCCACAACCAAGCGAGCCTGGCCGACGGCTGGCCTGATCCCCTGTTGCATCCCCCCGCCTCGCGGCCTGGCTCGTGCCTTTTTGATAGGCGCTCCAGCGCCTCAGACGCTGCCACACGCTGGGCCGCTACGCTAAAACAGCCTGCCGCAGGGGCGGGAGCACCCCCACGGTGTCTTGTCTCACCTGTCTTTGCCCGTGATGATATCACATGCATTCTGACGAGGCATGGGGTGCTGTCTCGACAAATGGCCCGCCCGAAGTTTCTCAACATTGGCGACGTCTCAATTTTATCGTAGACAACGACCCAGAAGGTAGATATGCATAGAGACCGCGGCATTCCATTCATCTCATTTCCATGTACTCTGACACGGTGGCATAATGCAACAATTAAAAAATAAAAATAAAAAGGCTAGTGTACATGACGTGCCCCTGTATCTACAGCATGGATGGCTATGCGTGCATATATCACCGGTCCAAGTCCTCACCCAGCTCATCTTCCTCGGCCTCGTATATCTCGGATTCTGAGTCGCTCGGGCTGTCGAAGTCGCCCTTCTCCAGCGGGGCCGCCTCGGGAATGTCAACAAGAACCCTGGAAGAATCACCTTCGTTGGCAGACGAGTCGTCCTTGACATCGTCTGCAAAGCCGACCGTCTTCGTCGTGGGTGACTTTTTCGGTGGCGGCAGGACGTCGCCGCCCCACGGCTTGCATTCCTTGACAAGCTCGCCGCACCGCAGACATGTCCATCCCTCTCCTTCTTCTCTCTCGATCCTCGTTGCAAGGCAAACAAAGCAATATATGCAGCCACACGGTATAGTCTCGTAGGGATTCGTGATGTCAGTTTGGGCAGACCCACCGACCCGGGTCGACGCCGCCGCGGCGAGGAGCTCATTCTCCGAGGTCGCCGAGTTCTGGTCTTGGTAGCAGATGGCGCAGGTCCGCTCTGGGAGGAAGGATAGCTCCCCTTTCTTCTCGTCGCTGGCCGCCGGGGTGTTGCTGACAATGTCTTTGGTTTTCCTCCACGCCCGCGCAAGCCAGCGCCTCCATCTGTTGACGCCCACCAGAGGGAGGACAAAGAGGAGGAACTCGGTAAATGCGTGCCAGACAAGCTGGCGGTTGAGGTACTCAAAGGAGACTTCCCGCGAGACTTGGCTGGTCGGCGGGGCGAGTCGCATCCGGAGGATGCGGTCCAGGAGGGTCCGGTACCTTCCGTGCAGGAGAAAGACGAGGAAGGATACAAAGGCGGCCGCGGAATGTACTGTGGTGGCAGTGGACGTCAGCCGGGACAGCATCTGCACCCGGGGGCTGGGGTCGTCGAAGCCGTCGTCCTGATCCAGCAGCCAGTTCTCCCACTTAGTCCATAGATAGCCGCCGCCTACCGTCACCAATCCGTAGAGAGACTTCTGCCACCTGCTGGGCGGCACGAGTACCGGTCCCTTGTGCCTCGCGTCGGTGAATTTGAGGTTCTGCAGCGCGGCACCATAAGTGGCGTCGTTGTCCCAGACCGACAGCTTGAAGAGGATAGCCCGCAGCGCCAGCGAGATCTCGGCCGCCCAGTCATCCTTGAGACTGGGTCCTCCTTGGCCCGCCACTCCTCCGATATATCGCACCGCGTCGTGGACCTGCCCGCGCAGCAGCTCTACAAGCTCCTCGTCCAGGAGCTCGGCGTCGACCTGGCCGACGCGGAAAGCGGGCCGGGTGCCCTCGCGGCTCGTCAGGGTGTCCCATAGCGACAGGGTGGATGCGCCGAGCCGACGCAGAAGGGGGGATTGTGTCTCGGCGATGCGCGCGCGCAGCTGCCGGGCGGACTGCTGCGCGGCAAGCTGGGCTTGGGCGGTGGCTTCACGGGCTTGGCGACGCTCTTGCAGGCGCCGTTGCGCCTCCGCAAAGGACGAATCGCTCATCTCATCGGAACGGTCGGTCGAAGGGGTTGTTGATGGTAGCTGCCCGACGTGATCATGGTCCGGCTAGCCTGTCTAGTGTGCGCCTCGGGAGATGCAATGGGGGGGGAGCCTTGGGCCGTGGAAGCTTGCGCGACCGAAAGCTGGGGGGGGTTGAGCCGAGGTTGGATTGGAATGAGCGTTGGCGCCACCCGCCGCCTGCATCGACCCTAGCACTGAATAGCCGGGAGCTGGAAGTCCACTTACATAATACATATAAACTTTGAATAATCAACTAAGTCACCTACACTTAAGGTAAACTACCTAGGTCCCTAGGTTTGCCATAACTACCTAGTTATCGTAACTTGTACCACGAACTTGCAATTTACCATAAGAGGCGCCAATAAACCCTTCTCGCCATTCATCGAGAGCCGGTGCGAATATTTGGTAGAAATTCTAGGGTGAGTCGCACTCTTCTCCGTCAAGTCTCGATCTGGGATATGTCTTTGCCGAGCCAAAATGCCCCAATCCGTGGCTGAGACGAAAGCAACCTAGGATATGTCGCCTTCTCTTCACTCCTCGTTTGGGCAGTGTGCGGCGGCAAGCCTGAGGTTCTAGAGGATACCACTCGAAAAAAAAACAACTACATAGACAGCCGTTGGCTGGCATGTGGCATCGGGCTGGTGGGAACGAAGCCGACAGGTTCATGTTTCCATTTTGGATGGCAGCCTAGTAGTAGGGAATAGTGGGTCACTAGGTGCACGCCCGGGCCGCCGTCGAATCCAACCACACAAGGCGGACGGCACTTTTCTGTGCCCCTCCATCGCCAACAGCACCCCTCCCCCCACCTAAGCTCACCAAGGGCAGCGACACCAAGGAGCAGGGCAAACGACTGAACTGCCAAGCCTGTGGCCGCCCACTCCTCCTTCCCCCCCTCTTCCGCCGTCTCTTCCCATCTTCCTAGTCTTCACATCCCTCGAACCTCCAACGGCCCCCAAGCCGAGCCGAGCGGTCCAGCATGAGCTTCGCCATCGAGGTGCCAGGCGAGGCGAACCCTTTGAGCCTCCCAGAGCTGGGTAAGGCCCTGCATGCTGCTACCTCGCTCGACAATGCCCAGAGACAATCCGCTGGGAAGCAGCTCCAGGCCTGGGAGTCCCACCAAGACTATTATCCCGCGCTCCAGGTGCGTGTTGGCTCTCCTTCACTGTCACAGCGTCCCCCCCTTCCCCCCGGTATCTCGGGCAACCTGCTCGTCGCCGGTCCTGCGATGGCTGCCGGCCGGTCGACCCCGAGTGAAGCACCCCGAGCGAAGCTGATCAGCCCCGTGTGTCTAGACTGCCTTTCTAGCCAAGGACCTGCCTCGAGAAATCCGGTTCCTCGCCATCATTCTCCTCAAGAACGGAATCGACAGGTACTGGAGACCCAATGCCCGGAATTCCATCAAGCCCGCTGAGCGGCACCTCATCCGGTCCCGCCTGCTGCATGGCTCTATGGACGAGGAGGACCGGTCCTTTGCTTTGCACAACGCTCTCGTGGTGGCCAAGATCGTCCGTATAGACTACCCCGACCAGTGGCCCGAGGCCATGTCGACCATCGTCGAGGCCATACGATCCACGAGAAACGTAAACCAAGTGCATCTTGGCGGGGCGCTGCTGGTGCTGCTGCGAGTTGTCAAGGAATTGGCCACCGCCCGGTTGCGGAGGTCCCAGGTTGCCCTGCAAAAGGTCACCCCTGAGCTCGTACAGCTGCTAGGCGAGATCTACACGGAGAGGACGGCGTACTGGCTCGAGTTCCTAATCAAGGGTCGCGGCGACGAGGACGATGCAGACTTGAGCATGCAGAGCAGCCTCACCGTGCTCAAGATTCTGCGGCGGCTGGTGACGGTGGGGTATGAACACCCGCACAATGACGAGATGGTCCAGGGCTTCTGGTCGCTCTCCCAGTCTCAGTTCGGCCAGTTCCTCGATTTCGTCGGCAACGAGTCCCGGATCCCTGCGCCGTATCAAGACATCGTGGGGAAGCACCTGATCCAATTTACAAAGCTGCACATTGAAATGTGCGAATCGCACCCGGCCAGCTTCCCGGTGCTGCCGAACTCGATCAAGCTCGTTGCCGATTACTGGGGCCTCGTCAAGCGCTTCTCGGAGGATTTTGAGAAGTCGACCGGCATCAAGCAGACGACCGGGGACGGCCCCGAAGCCAAGGCCAAGTTCGAGGGCCCCCTCCACGAGAGAATCGCGCTCAAGGGCCTCTTACTTCTCAGAGTGTGCGTCCGGATTGCCTTCCAGCCCGTCTCAACTATCATGTACCGAAGCCAAGAAACCAAAAACCTAGAGAAAGCCGCGGTCCAGACCATCAAGACCGACCTCTTCACCAAAGATTTCCTCTCCGACATCGTCCAGGTCATCATCAGCAAGTTATTCGTCTTCAGGCAGTCAGACTTCGAGGCCTGGGAGGAAGACCCAGAAGAGTGGGAGAATCTGGAGCGGACCGAAGGCAACGCATGGGAGTGGGCTGTCCGCCCATGTGCGGAGCGGCTGCTCATCGACTTGCTCACGCACTACAAGGAGCTCACGAAGCCGCTCGTGGACTTTTCGACCCTGGCCGTTAAGATTGGCGTCGACGTGGTCATGAAGGAAGCCGCCTACACGGCTCTCGGCTGCGCGGCGGCAAACATGCACGAAGATTTTGACTTTGACAGGCTGCTCACAAGCGTGTTGGTCAAGGACATGGAGATTCAAGACCCAATGGCTAAGCTGCTCCGCCGACGAGTGGCCATCTTGGTGAGCCAGTGGATACCGATCAAGGTTTCTGAGGCCAGTAGGCCGACCGTCTACGAGATCTTCCGACATCTTCTAAACAAGAACGACGAACGCAACGACGAGGTGGTCAGAATCACGGCGGCACGTCAGCTGAAATGGATTGCGGAAGACTTCGGCTTCCAACCCGAGGCCTTCCTGCCATTCGCCGCCGACACGTTCAACTTGCTGATCGGCCTTCTCCAGGAAGTCAGCGTCGACGAGACGAAGCTGGCCATTCTCGAGACGGTGAGGATCATCGTTACGCGTCTGGAGACCCACGTCTCGCAGTTCGGAGATGCGATAATGGCCACCCTTCCGAACCTGTGGGAGTCCGCCGGAAGCGAAGAATATATGATGAAGCAGTCCATCCTAGCCATTACGAGCGCCTTGGTTATGGCCATGCGAGTTGAGTCGCAACGCTATCAGAGCTTCATGGTCCCTCTACTTATGGAGGCCATGAACCCCGAGTCTGCGCTCCACCTGCACCTCATTGAGGAGTCTGTGGAGCTGTGGAAGTCAATTCAACTACAGAGCGTGCCTCCACTCTCAGCGGAACTGGTGCAGCTGGTGGAGCTCGCCTTGCCGCTGCTCGAGTACGAGACAGAGGTAGCGAATAGCTGCTTAGAGATTGTCAAGAACTACATCATCTTGGCCCCAGAAGCCATGCTCAGCGACGGCCGCCGGCAGGCCATCATGGTGGCACTCATGCGCACATTGGACTCGAGAAGTCGGGGGCAGGTCCAACTAGGCACCAAGTCAATCGAGCTCCTCCTACAAGTTGCCCAGGAGCTCGGTGGGCAGGACGGTGTGTCGGTCCTGGTGCAGGACATGTTGCAACTGGGCCTCCTGGCCAAAATCATGGAGGGCTTACACAGCGCCTGGGAAGCCAGCCAAAGCACCGGCCCGAACCGCAAGACGCGGCGGATCAACTCCCTCACCGAGACCGACTACTTCGCTCTCCTCGCCCGCATTGCCCTCGCAGGTCCAAACGTCTTCGCCACCATGCTTGCGAGCTTCAGCCCCGGGGGCAACGACTTCGGCCCAGCGTGGGCATGGCTCAGCACCGAGTGGTTCGCCAGCTTCGATGCCATGGCCGAGCTCGAGCGTCAAAAGCTGTCGTGTCTTGCTCTGACCCGTCTCTGCGAGCTTCCCAACCCGATGCAGGATCTTGTACTAGGCAAGCTGCAGGATCTGCTCTCCATGTGGACCATGATCGTCTCCGAGCTTACCGTCGGTGCTGAGGACAGCGGCCGGGACAACCTTGTGTGGACCGAGCTCGCCTCGTCTGAATACGACACGCCCTTAGATGTGCGCGAGCGTGAATTCGCAGCCAAGGACCCAGTCCATACTGTCGTGACGTTCGACTTTGTCATGGAACATGTACGAGACCTAGTCCAGCGTTCCGGTGGTGAGGCTGTCTTCGAGGCGAATTGGGCAGTCAACGTGGACAAAGAGGTCTTAGCTGGCTTCCAGAAGCTCAGCCAGGCAGGAGGAGCGGGGCATGGCTAAGCGTTTGTCTCGACTACGGCCATCGGCCATCGGCCATCCTCTCAAGAGTCACGAGGCAAGGTTAGCGTGGTGAGGATGGTCCCAAACGTAGTAGGGGTTTTCTGGTATCCTGAGAAAATTACAGGCCTTGGTGACTGCCTGCTGGGCGAGGCAATCCTATCGGCCCTCTAACTTCTAAAGAAGCACTTTTGCGTTGGGAGTGGCATAGTTAGATATCCTCTTACGCGGTGATCTGCGCTTCTCAAATACCCGAAGCCGACCAGGAGTGCAGAGCAAGAATACATCCAGGACATTTCATTTTCATTCGCATACGCCTGCGCTTCGTGTTGAGGGGCTGGTGGCAGCGCCGTAGGTACATCACATGGACAGTGCTCCTTCATGGCTCCTATTCGCCTGTCGGCGAGAATTTATAGTTACCGTCAGAATGGATCCCAACCCTATGTCATAGCCCAGTCCATCCCTACCTCCTCCACATCCTTCGTGTCTGCATATTCAGCGCTCACCGCCCCTGAATCAGGTGGGCGTCCTGCTCTCCGCATTCTATGAGAGCAAACCGGGACACCTAGCTGTACCACATGGTCCCATAGCTCCAAATAAGGAATAACGACCGCTAGTGATTACCCGCCTCACACGAGGCGCATGCCAACCGATCACTACTGCAATTTACCCTCTCCTTCTCCGCGCGCCAGTACTTCATGATCCTCCCAAAAGGTGCTCGATGGCTCCTTGCACGCTGCCGCCACTGCGGCGCAGAGCGGCCACGTTCTGGTCGAAGTCGTAGAATCCCATGTCGTTGAGCTGCCGCAATTGCTCAGCATACCGCTCCTCGGGTGGCCGGTTGTCCGCTGGGGCCTGGGTAGCAGAAGCTCCGAAAATCTGAGCCATCTGCTGCAACATCTCTGGCGAAGGGGGCGGCAGACCGAACGGGTTCCCCGCATTGGCCCCTTGGGCGCCGGCGGGAGGGAATGCTCCGAAGAGAGCCGCGAATGGATTCTGTTGCGCTTGGTTCTGGTCCGGAGAACGAGTGCCACCGGTCTGGCCCTGGCCGGTGGATGCAGGGGTGGTCGTCGCGGCATCAGTGCCAGCGGCGCCCTGGCCCACTGTTGTGGTTCCCGCCCCGGTTGCAGCGGCAGGTGGAGGGAAGGCAAAGGGATTGTTTGGCCCGAGAAACGCGGCGAAAGGGTTTGCATCTCCTCCAGCGCCGGCTCCGAAGAGACCCGCGAAAGGGTTGGCTGCATTGGCATTATTCCCCGCAGCCGCGCCTTCGCTCGAGGGTGCACCGCTGGGCGTGGTATCCGTGGCTCCCGGGGCCGGGAAGGCTTCCTGGCCCATTCCGCCGCCGCCCATCGCCCTGCGCATTCTAGCTGCTGCCCGGATGGCATCAGGGTTGGTCATCATATGTCGAAACAGAGGCGACTGTATCAACTCGCGCGCATTGGGGGTGTTCGCTAGCATCGGGTTCGACTGGATCAAATGGTCTACGAACGCAGGGTTGTTAAGCGCCTCGTTCATGCCCTGAGCTATCGCGGGGTTGGCAAGCATATCGGCCATCTGCTCGTCGCTCGGGGGGGCACCCATCTATCGGTTTCTGTTAGCTAGGCCATGGGCAGGCAGGGATAGGTAGGTCGTGGGGTGCTCTTACTCCTCCGTCGGCGCCGAAGAGATCCATGCTCGGCAGGTTCGCATGACCGGCGAACCGTGCCCCGGTAAGGCCAGCCAGGAGATTGTTGGCTGAGGTGCCAGCAGCCATGTTCTGGGGCACCGCGGCTGGGGTTGGAGTTGACGACGCGGCGGAAGGGGTGGGCGCAGGATTGCTGGCGGCGCTCTTGACCATGTGAATCGTATTGCCAGCTTTGATCTTGTAGACGCTCAAGGCATCATCGTTCTTCATGACCCGACCCGAATAGATCAGACGCTGCCTCTCGACGGAAATATTCTCGAACTCCTCGGTCGCGAGCTTCGTCTTCAGGTCGAGGACGGTGGCCGTCTCGGCCATGGAGATGGTGTGGCTCTTGTCGCCAGACGTCTTCACTTTGAAGGTGAGCTGGGCATCGCCAGAAGCTTCAGTGCTGTCCCCCATGGTCGCGATCGCGCAGCCGTCAAGAGCGAGAGCCAAGAAAGTGTGTTGGGTGGTGGAGGTGCGTCGTCGCGACGCTGCTGATTAATGAATGGGGAGTTGTCGGTGGCCGGATAAGGGAGCGGCGGGGTACCAGACGGGGGCAAGAGGCGAAAGACTGCCGGGGGGGAGAGGGAGCGTTGAAAGAGCAAACGTCCCACCCGAAAAGACGAAATATACTTTCTGAGATGTAAGGGCGAACAAGCAGAACCAGCTCGGGAGTGATTGGAGGCCGAACCTGATGTTAGATGTGGCGGCAACCAGGCGGCAACCGGAGCAGGCCCAGTCAAATGGGTCGTGGCCCGTGGATGCCTACCCCACTACAGGTTGGTTCGTGCACTTCACCGTGCCTTCCAGATTCTTCTTTTTTCCAAATGTGGGGGGAGGGGTGCTGTGGCGGACTACGGTCAGACTAGTAGTAGGTGCTTCGCGACTCCGAGCCCAAGAGCACGGTGTGGCCATCACCTCCAGAGGACTATTTCGTCCACTGCCCCTTCACTTTGAGCTTTGGGGCTTCATCTCAGACTGCTGTCAGCATCCACCCTCACCTTGACGAATTCAAACGCGAGATCCACTCCCGGCCGTCATTTCTGGAGGATTCAAGGTTTGCGTAGCACGCAGCGCCAAAGAAGCCGGCCCGCTCGCTCGGCGACCGGCTACAACCGCCCAGGAAGAAAAGGATGCTATCACACCGAGCCGCAAGGTCTCCATCTAGCCAAAGACTTGATTTGCGGCCATCTCGTGAGGTCATGAACTTGAGCAATGGTTCCCCAAACCCACACCATCACACAGAGCCTGGTTTTTTTTTTTTTGGCCTGGTAGGAAGTATTTCTTGCCAACTGTCATATCACCTCTAGGCCCCCGTCTAGATATCTGTACCTACAGCTCTCCTCAAGCTTGGCCCAGCCCAAACCCATATGGTGGTCAGCCAGTAGGACGAACCATAATTTTAGGGACCCTCAATCTTCGGATAATGCTGGTGCAACCTTCTGAGCCTTCTCCCTTGCCCAAGAACTAGACGAACCCTTCTTGTCAGTCTTGGACGCGCTGACGAACCCGAGCCAGTTCTGCCATGACCCTAGTGCATTGCCTGTCTTGTGACGACGTCTAACGTCCGGGTATGCAGGGGACTAGCTTGTAGGATACTTGTAGGATACTTTGCGCGGAAAGTTGTCGCATATCATAACAACGAAGGACTGTCGGAACTTTGTCCCTCCACCAGGCCGCTAGCCTATGCTTCTAACTATACCGCTCCAGTGCGTGCGAGCTGAGAGAGTATCGATCTGACTGGCTGACAGATCAGGTCAGAGTCTTCCGAAGGCCATTGCGCAAGCCTCTCGCTATCCGGGACTGCAACTGATCGAGCTCGGATCCATTTATTAGCTGCTTGTCGATTTCGTCGACCCATAATCTAATACGCAGGAAGGGATTACCAAGGGAGAGCGTGATGCCTTGACTGCCACATTCGAGACCGGTTGATAAGCGTAGTTTCTCTTCGTGTCGCGCTCCAGCGGACATCCACTTCACTCCGAAAATATAACCACCGGGTTGGATGCTAGAAGACGAAGGCACGCTCTTGGCAACACGATTTGTCTGGTGTGTTCCGGCAAATGCTCTCTGGCCAAGAAAGGCCATACCGGCGCACAGTGTTCTGTCGCTTGTATCGAATCGGCAACCATACACGTTGCCATTGATGGTGAGGAAGGAGGGGATCATGCTGATGGAGATCTCCAGGAAACAGGTGTCGACCCGAGCTAGCTGAAGGGGGCCCAGCAGGCTAGCAGTTCTATGGGTACGGTATGCTTAACATCTCTCGAGTCCGGTCGTGGCGATCATACAGGACGGGATATAAATTTATGTTTATACCCGGGCACACCGCCGGTTCTCTGCTTAATAGGGCGTGTGCTCGACCTGACAATAACAATACATTCAGCATTGGAAAGCCCGTCTTCGCCGCAGCCCGGCCCTGATTCGACTAGGTCAGTGTCGTTGAGCGTGCCATTGACCTCGCCAGCAGCACCCACCTAGCCAAGAGCTGTGTGCCCCGTACGGGACAGCTGACTGGCGTCTTAACTGGCCCTAATAACCCGGTACCCCGGTCCCGGCTTCGACTTTCAGGGCTAAGGTCTGCGCTGGGGCGTTCGATCTTACAGGGGCTGCGGGCGAACGAACCTCGGTATTCTGTCTGGGGGCTCGGGGAAGAGATGTGGAGCCTCTACCCGCCTACAGTTTGCTCCCGATCGACAACTGTTTGGCTTGCTCGTAACTTCCCTGCAAGATGGGGGATAAGCAAACGCTAGTGTAGATCCCTAGCGACGTGGCCACGATCCTGAGGTGCTCGCTTCGTGGATCAGGTCCATAGGGCGGTGCGGCTGGCAGATCAACTTTGGGGAAGGGCATCGTGGGCCGTATTCCGACAGCCACAAAGGCGGTACGGTTAATAATAAAAAAACAGAAGAGAGCCAGTCTGACCCATGCTAACCAACAGCCAGGCGCGAGATCCGGCCCAGGCCCCGATTCTGCCTAGCACTTGCAGGTCCCAGTCAGTGCGGTCATCAGAATGCCTGTGCTAATAGTAGCGTAATGCAACCTTCCCAGCCCGGCATCGTGCCCTAAATGCCCCCTATCATGGCGAGGCAGGATTGGGCGAAGGCCCGGACACGACTTCGCAAATAGAGAGGCGGCCGGGCAGGCAGGCAGGCAGGCAGGCGGGCAGGCAGGCAGGGCCGGGATCGAGCTTGGGTGGTGCAGCCGCCTCTGGCGTCATTTACCTTACTGCAGCGATACACGAAGAGTTTGTGTTTCTGTTTGAGCACCAGCGTGGGTGTGCTCCAGCATCCCAAGCAGAGGTGTGTACAGATACAGACAGCAGTATCGCATCCACACCCTCTTTGAACCCCTCCCCTCTCACAGAGCAGCCCGTCGCGGCCCCACGATGTCCTGAAAGCGGAGCATCGCGGCATACAAAGTATCAGAACCTTGGCCCGCGAGGTCGGTTGGTGGCCTTCGCGAAGCTGAAGAAGCAGACCCCTGTGGAACACAGCAACGAGACAACGGCCGCAACAGGCGAGCGCGAACTTCCAGCAGAAAGAAATGTGACAGAAGCATGAAGCACACGGGTCGTGACCGGCTACGTGGACCCGCTCGATATGCTTGTACTCGTCTGTATGCACTGCCCACCATCGAGACTACCACGCTAGCTTCCGAGGGCGTTGTCTTTCAAAAAAGCCCCAACTAATTAGTGCGACAGCTGGGCCGGTTTCCCATCTGGCCTGGAGCAGTATCCGTGAAGTGGTGCGGCCTCCCTCCGTACAACGCTAAGACCTGCGCGAGGTTACTGGGAGTGGAAGAAAAGAGAATTCCGGCCTGCCTTGGCTGGATGATCCTCCGCCGGTACGGACTGTATCCAAGGTTCTGACGGCGGCTTGCACACGGCAGGGGGGTGGATGCTGGCGATGCCCAAAGACCAAAAGTAGTGCACCACGCTACCAAGTTCGAGCAACAGGCCAAGGCGCAAGCTAACAGCCTCTTTCTTCAGCTGCCCAATATCAATTTCTGGCCGAACCAAGGCGGTTCCTTCACTTCCCCCGATAGTCTCACCGAGTGTACCTGCGGTCAGATAGGAAGCACAACGGACTTGCATCGATCTAAGATCAGATCGAAATGAACAAGGTTGAAACGTGCTTTTTGGGAGGATGACATGCAGAAGACCCCCCCTGGAGTTGGTCCCACGGAAACACTGCGGCGAGGAAAAGGGGGAAAGGGGGGGCCTCACTATTAGCATGTTGCTGTTGCCGTAACGGCCTCCACGACGGGCGAATCCGTCAAGGTTGATTCCGAGATGCTACCATACCTTCGCCGTCCGGTGGCTCCCGAGACATCCTGACATCTCCCCAGGGGTCATCTGAGGCACTCAGTCGCCCACTCTCTAGTTGGCGGGGCGGGGGTAGCGCCGGGCTATCTGTATCGTCGCAGACAAGGCGGAGAGCGTCATTACTCCGTACCACCGATCACCCTCTTCCTCTGGCGCAACAGGCACTGTCGGCTCAAAGGCCGCCGGGGTGTGGCCCCCCCCAAGACCCGCTAGACCGGCATGGAAACCTTCTAGAAGGCCGGGGTCATTTGCTGGTGCTAGGGTCAACCCTTCCCCGTAGGCCCAACGCCACGCAAGCGCTGGAAAGAGATATTTTGGTTTTCGTCCGTCCCCAGTCTCGCCTCGTGTGCTGCCCCCCCGGCTAGACCGGTGTTCATCACTTGTCAACCACGCAGCGCGCCATGAAAAGCTCTAGGGTCGAGCGCAAATGCCTGTGGAGAACGGCGATGCGGGTGGATCCTCTCATCTGTCGCTCGCCTTCGGAGCAAGTCTCCAGTCGGGCCACGCTTTGGGGCTCCAGTCTAGTCGTTTCATGTTGCGAGATAGGCTTTGACACCGGGTACATTCTTTCAACGTTGGACCCATGAAGGGACCTTTCGCCCTATTAGGAACCTCTTGCGCAGCTCCTTGTTTTGGTGGACGCCTGGGTGTGCGCAGGCCATCCTAAAGCCTCCCCCCCAATCTTCTTTCCCTCCCCCCTGAGTCAAGATGATCATGCTCTCACACACGTTAGCATCAATCCCTGGCTGCGAGTAATGGTGGGTTTTAGAACCCCTTCCCCCTCCCTCCCAGCGGCTCACTGTGCCGGCCGTCACTCACTCACTCACATGCGCGCGCACAACTTTCCAGTCCTCTCTTCTTCTCTCCTCGTCTCCTCCTTGTCCCATCACTTCCCCTTTCCTCACGCCAAGACGCCGCTCTGTGACCCCGGCACGAGGTGGGTTTCGGCCGAGCCCAGGGGGATGGATGGAGCTGGTCGCGACGTTTCCCCTCACTCACCGGTTTGACTCTGGCATGGGGCCGCCCTTGCTTATTCCATGAGCGGAAGAGCCGCCTCCAATCGCAGGACCCCGCGTCTAATAACGGTTGTATATACCACCTGCCGCGGTTGGGTGATGTTGCTATACAACGGGATGACAGGTGGCCGGTTGGATCCGCGGGCTGTAAAATATGAAGAGAAGAAAAAAAAATTCTCAAGCAAGCCGTCAGGGACCCGCCATGCTACGCCATACCGAGGCGGGATACGTCCGCGATAAAGGAGAGTGTGTATGTGTCACCAGAAAGCTGCTGAATGACTGGGCCCATGGCCCCCCGGCCGGGCTTCCAAGGCTTGGATCGTCAACTGCCGCAGGGACACCCCACTACCTGAAGTGCAGAGGCATGGCCTGCTGCCCTCGCTCGAGGGAGGGGGGGAGGGCTAGCAAAGGTAGGGTAATAGGAAAAACGCAACTCGCAGGCGACGACATCCCACGCTCGCTTACCCTGTTTACCTTGATCTTCCTGACAACCACATATCGGCTGCCACATCGTACGTACTTACATGGGCCTACATAAAACGTACATGGAGTCAGTCGTACATGGAACCATGTACGCCATGTGCCGAATTGTAAAGGCAGGTCGCTCAAGACCCGTTCTTCATCCCATCCCAAATCCATCCATCCACCCGTCCAACCCTCCTTGTCCCCTCCCCTCCCCTCCCCCCCCCGGCCCACCCACCCGGCCAGTGTTCTCTCTCTCTCGCTCTCTTGCACTCTGTCGCTCAAGGCCCCTGGGTCCTCGGGCAGGCCTGCTGGCGCCCGGCCTCGCTTGACTTTCTGCGATGCGCTATGTGCCTCTGCTTCGCTGGCATGCTCCTTGGCGGCCTTGTCGACAAAAAGAGGAAGGCCACCCCCAGCGTGAATTATGTCATGCATCAAGCTTTAGCAGGCTGATCCCTCGATCTCTCCTTTACTCGTATAATTTGGATGACCGTTGCGGGCCCACCCGGCCGGTCTAGCAGACCGTCTACTCTCTTCCATACACACACTCCGCACCCCCCCGGGTCGGCAGGCTTGCCTTGTATAAAGCGAAGGACACAACTCCTGGCCACCGCCTTTCCCCCCCCCCCCCCCCTCGTCCTTGCTGCCCGACCACCCTGATCCCATCCGTTCAACATGCACTGGCACAACCTGCTCCTAGGCAGATCTAGATATTGTCCTCGCCGCCGCCCTCTCGAGTGAAGTCACAGGACATGAACTCGTCTCTCCTTCTTCCTTCTCCCTCGTCCTTACCCTCGCCCTCACTAGCCCCACCCCCCATTCACATCGACACCTATTATACCCGCCGCCCATCATGAGCTCCTCTAGGAAGACCGCGCGCCTGGTGAGCGCATCGAGCGTCATGTACACCAATGCCGTCTACTGGCCCAACTATCGACTCTACCAAGGTGACACCCCCGGGGCGCTCAACTACGGCTGCATCAACCATGTCTACTACGCCTTCGCCAATGTGTCTGCGGACGGGGGAGTGTTTGTGAGTCAAGCTGCGGCCAGATTGTGCACTTCAGGTGCTAACAGCACCACGCAGCTCAGCGACGAGTGGGCGGACTGTGCTGCGCCGTGCGACAATGCCTCTCAGGGCGCTCTGGGCTCGTTGATGCACCTGAAGCAGAAACACCCGCACCTGCAGGTCATCCTGTCCATTGGTGGGAGCGGCGCGAGCGAGGTGTTCCCCATCGTGGCCGCCAGCACCATCTTGCGCGACAACTTTGCGCGCTCGGCAAGAGGCTTGGTAGAGGCTTCTGGGCTGGATGGCATCGACAGTACGAGCCCCCTTTGCCCCCTTTTCCCCTTTCTCCTTTGCGCCTTCCCATGCCTCCCTTGACCCCCCCACCTGCTCTACGGCGCAGGCTACTCGTCGCACAAGTTCCCATTGCCCAATTCCTCACTGAATTCCTCACGCGTGTTTTCCCCCGTTCTGATCCTTCCGATACCCTCGGGTCCCTTCCCTCGGCACCCAAAGATCCACAAGCTGCGGACTGACAACGGGCTGGTGGCGCTAGTCGTCTGGGAATATCCCTGCACGCCGCAACAAGGCATTGATTTCCTCGCGCTGCTGGCCGCCATCCGGTTACATCTGCCCGACGACCGGTACGTCCTGACGGCGGCGCTGCCGGGCAGCCTGAGCGTGCTGCAGAATGTCGACCTCGGCCGGGCGGCCGACTACCTCGACTTCATCAACCTGATGGCCTACGACTTCTGCGGCTCCTGGACGCACCGGAGCGGCCACCACGCGCAGCTGTACGCCATGGGCAAGGATGAGGCTTCAGGTGCCAGCGCGGTGCAATACCTGATGGCCTCGGACGTGCCTGGCAGGAAGATCCTCCTAGGCATCCCCGTCTTCGGCCGGAGCTTTCTCCACGCCACGGGGCCGGGCCAGAAGTTCAAGGGCGCCGGGGGCGAGGACGGGTCGTTCGAGTATTGCGACCTCCCGCGGCGAGGCACCAAGGAGCAAGTCGACAAGCGCGCCGTGGCCGCGCAGTGCGTCGGTGGGGATGGTGGGTTTGTGACGTATGACAACCCGGACACGGTCAAGATCAAGGCTCAGTTCTGCAAGCAGAAGGGCCTCGGAGTGAGTAGCTCCCTCCCTCTTCCTCGCTCTCTTTGGCTCCTCCTTTGCGCCCTCTCCGCTTCACCCTACTGCCACTTCATCACCGCCTCTTCGGATGCAGCGGTGGGCGGGACGACAGGTTGGCTGACACGTTGTCAAACGCTCTAGGGTCTCTTTTATTGGAGCGCGCCGGCCGATGCCAAAGACTCGAAGCGAAGCCTGATAGCCGCCGGTTTCCGGGCCTTGCACAGTTCCTAAACCGATCCGCCCGCCTCTCCATTGGAAGAGGGGAGGGGGGAAGGTACATGCCGCCGGCTTGAACCGCAATCATACCTTTTTTTTTTCTTTTTCTTCTTGCATTTTCCCCCGCGAGCCGTGACCCAACAACTCTTGTGGGCTCATCCTCATTGGTAGCCACTGGAACTAGCGGTAACCCGTCTCTAGTGTTTTGTATGGGCGGGCGGAGTGCTATCACCTTGATGCTGTCTCTCTCTGTGTTTCTCTCTTGCATGAGACCGGCTGAAGGCATTTACTGGGTCTGATCTGACGGGGCGTTCTTGTTGTCATGCATTTTGACGGTCATGAGTCGTTTTCTGTGCCTTGGCTTTTTTTCTTTTAAATTTTTTTTTTTTTCACTCTCTATTTCGATTTCACTTTCCTCCATGGATTCCTTGCATTGCCAGCGGTCGAGTTTGGGTAATGACAGAAACAGAAAAAAGCATCATCTTGATCAGAGCGAATGAGATACCAGTGGGGAAGGTGTCTCTCGCCCTTCCCTTTTTTGTTTTTATTCTGGAGTATTCATAGATAGGTTACATGTAGCATATCAGGCGGGCGGGTTCAGAAAGACCACGGTTCCTTAAAGTTCTCTAAACAAGATACAGCGCCATGACGGTCCTTGGTTCCCTGTGAGGCCACCGTGGGTGTCGGCTATGCCATGCAGGAGCGTCCGCGCTACCAATGTGCGGTTGTTGGAAGCCGAGTGCTGAAATCCACTCCCACCGACGGCGTGATGCGCTGGTGCCCAAGGGTGAGGGCCGCCCCCTCCCCGCCTCTCCTCCTCGGTTCCGGCCCAGATTTGCGGACGGCGTGTTGATGGAATGGACCCTTCCCATTTGTCATGTCGATTTAGCCAGGATTATTGCTGGCCCGCCTGCGAGGCCGCATCGTGCGCTTCCATGCCACCCATGACGCCGCTGCAAGGCATGGGTTAGCATCGTTGCTGCCCGTTGTTTCTGCATCGGAACTTCTGCCGTGTGTTGTGCGTCCGGGGCCCACAGCTTTTTGTTTTATCCCCCTCGTGAACCTTGCCAGTTTCCTGCCGTGGCTTGCCTGCCGGAGAGAGCGGCCCCACCCGTTGGATCGAAGGGCCGATCCAGGAAGGGGAGCCGAGCACCCCAGGTGAGTACGGAGTACGGAGTACAACCCCGAGTTACCTTGCGCTTGCCTTAGGTAATAAGGTAAGCGACCCCGGTGTGGCGCGCCCCACCCGCTTCCTTCCTAGGTGAGCTCGCGTCTCACCGGGGCTAAGCTGTCCATCTTTCGTGGCGCCCCCTGGCACCTTCCACGAACGACCACTTTATCAAACGACCAGGCACTCCCGGAACCAGCGCACCACAACCAGGCTGCTGCCCTGTACCGAAACCGAACATGAACATAACAATCTCGCAGCCGGCTTCTCTGGATTCCGGTAATTAGCCTCCCCGTCGGGCAGCTGTGCTGTCCTCTTCTAGTGTGCTGGAACTCGCTAGCTAACCCGGGACGCGGGGACAGTGGAATACGACCCCATCACGCACCTCAACCTCCTCTTCTCTCACCCCTCCACCGTTACCGCCGTCGGCCGTGTCTCCTCTACCATCGAGGGTCACAAAGATGACCTCGCCCGCTCCATCTCGGCCCTCGAGACCGCTCAGGCCTACCAGCCCGACTCGCCTCTCGAGCGCATGCAGTCAGCCCAAGCCGAGCTCGCCTCCCTGTTCCGGCGCATAGAGAGCGTCCGTAGCCGCGCCATGCAGACGGAGCGAGACATCACCACCATGACGGCAGACATCAAGCGGCTCGACGGCACCAAGCGCAACCTCACCCACAGCATGACCGCCCTCAAGCGCCTCCAAATGCTCACGACCGCCTACGAGCAGCTCCGCGGACTCGCCCGTACGCGTCAGTACCGCGAGTGTGCCGGCCTGCTGCAGGCGGTCCTGCAGCTCATGCGCCACTTCAACAGCTACCGCAGCATTGAGCAGATCGCGGTCCTGAGCCGGAATGTGGCCGAGCTCCAGCACGAGCTTCTCGAGCAGGTGTGCGAGGACTTCGAGATGGCTTTTGCGAAGGACGAGACCGGCCTCCGGAGGGGCGTGCTGTTTGAGGCGTGCTTGGTCATGGATGCGCTAGGGGAGAGTGCCAAGAGCCGCCTGGTGACATGGTATGTCAATACCGAGCTGCGGGAATACCGGCAGGTGTTCCGTGGCAACGACGAAGCTGGGAACCTGGACAACATCGGAAGGCGCTACGCGTGGTTCAAGAGGACGATGAAGACTCATGAGGACGAGCATGCCGCCATCTTCCCTCCCCACTGGAGGGTAAATGAGGTCTTGGCGATGGCATTCTGCGATGGCACGCGGGACGACTTCAAGAGCGTGCTAGAGAGGACCATGCGGCGGCCCGAAGGTAACCGGGTTGATGTCAACCTGTTGCTCAGCTGCCTACAGGAGACGATGGACTTTGAGCAGAGTCTGGAACGCCGATTTGCCAACGAACCCCGGGCTAGCATTGACACCATCAGCTCGGCGGACGAGCGGACGCAAAACTTCAACGGCTCCATATCCGTGGCGTTCGAACCGTACCTGAGCCTGTGGGTAGATTCCCAAGACAAGGCGCTCGCGGCAATGATCCCGAAGTACAAGCTCCAGCCTCTCATTGCCGAAGACGAGGAATTCTCATCACAGGCCGTCATCGCTTCCGCTATCGAGCTCTTCCACTTCTACAAGCTTACCTTGTCTCAATGCGCTAAGCTCTCCACCGGCGAGCGGCTGCTGGATCTCGCGAGAACCCTGGCGAAGTACTTGGACGAGTATGCGCAACAAGTATTGCTCGGTTTCCTTCAGCGAGGGGGGCAGGCCGGCCCCCCCTTGGAAGACATCGTCCTGGTCCTCAATACCGCCGATTTCTGGCACACGAATACTAACCAGCTTGAGGAGAACATCAAAAAGAGAATCGACAACGAGATGGTGTCTAAGGTGGACCTCTCGTCTCAGTCCGATACTTTCATGGGGGTCGCTAGCGCCGCTGTCCTTGCGCTGGCCCACAAGGTCGAGGTTGACTGCGAGGGGGCATGGCGTGAGATGAAAAACACGAACTGGAGCAGGATGGAGGCCGTCAGCGACCATAGTTCCTATGTTGGCGAATTGCTGAAGCATATCAACAACAAGGCCGAGGAGATTCTACCGCTCGTGATAAAACAGCAGTACGCCCGGGCGTTTTGCGACAACCTTGTTGAGCATTTGGCAACGGCATATATCGGCAATATTGTCCTGTGTCGGCCGGTCTGTGAGGTGGGCGCGGAGCAAATGCTGCTCGACAAGTATGTCTTGACCAAGGCATTTGAGAATCTTCTGTCATACCACACGCCATCCAATCCGAGCACACCTTACAATCCTCCAGCCGGCTTCGTCAAGCGCGTCAACCAGAGCATGATGCGCATTGACCCGCTCCTGAAGACGTTGCAGGTGCGACCTTCCCCCCCCGAGGGTCTGGTCCAGGCATACCTGATCCACATCGGCGACCGGTCCGATACCAACTTCAAGAAGATCCTCGAGCTCAAAGGGGTCCGGAAGCAAGACCAAGCACATCTCGTAGAGATGTTCGGCATCCACCGAGATGGTGCGTCGGGCGATCGACAGCTTGTGCAGAACTCGCCGTTGCTGACGCCTCTGATGGTGTCCTCAGGTCTCGGAAATTCCGGCCTCGGAAACCCCGCCGCGGCCCTCACGGCCGGCGCTGCTGCGGGCCTCCAGGGCCGCTTCGACGCGGCTAGCTTGGGAGAGAAACTGTTCAACGCCGCCAGAGACGGCGTCGAGAGGATGGCGACACCGGGCGTGTCCGGCGTCGGCGCTGGGCCGTCGTCAGCAGGCGCCGGCGGCATGGCGGGTGAGAAAGCGACCATCAACGACAATCTCAAGAATATCGGAAAGTTTTTCCGCAGAGACATCGGGTCGCTGGGCGGCATCGGTGCACGATTTGGGAAGCGCGACATAACGCCGACGGGAGGGCCGGATGAAGGGCAGCGCTAACCCGTGTGGGCTGCAGCTCGTTATGAAGACAAGGCGTCTTGTTCCTTTTCCGGGACTAGGAATACGGTTTACATAGATGGAGTTGGAGCGTCTAGCATCATGAAGCCTGTCGTCTAGCTATATTTTAGCCAGTGTTTGGATATTTAGAAAAGGCGGTCCTAGTTGTACTGACGACGGGCGGTGGGCGAAGGAGGGGCGGGGCGACGTGGTGCGCACGAGACGAAAGCTATGATGAGCACCGGCCTTGCGAATTATATTGTGATTCAAAGTGGTGGGAGTCAGGACGGAGCGGGACAGGGCGAATGCGCCTCTGTCACAATCCCAGAGCTAGAGCAGGTTTTGTATGGTAGAGAAGTGTACATCACATACAATCGAAATGGGCCAATCAGGTTACACGTTGATTGTACCTGTACCTATCAAAAAAGCTCAAAATGTCCCCGAGGCGAACTTCATACAATACTCCCGTGCCTACATCGCAGTCTCATCTCCCTTGTCCGCGGCAGCCACACCCAACTGCTCTCGTCCCTCCTCAAGAGCCCAGATGCGCGAAAAAAGGTCGATAGCGAAAGGGAATTCCCGCGGATAGCTGCAGCGGCGTGCGACCGGAGATAGCCTGAGCCACAGGCGCCCCCAGAGACCGCATTCGCCCGGCAGCAGTAACCCCCCCCCCCCGCAATCAAGCCATGATTCAGGGCATTTTCTACGCCCGCTTCTTCCCCCAAGAAGGTGAGGACTCCCTCATGGTGGCCGATTGATGGCCACCCCTACGCCCGTTCCTCGGTCTGACTCGGCCCAAGGGACCAAGATTGTGGCGCAGAGCCCGCCGGGGTGCATCGTGCCCGTCCAGGGCGTCGACAGGCCGTGCCTGTTCGACTTCGGCGTGCTGCAGGAGTACATCATCCCGCGGAACTCGTTTTACAACCGCTACATCACCGTCGACGACCCGGACGGCAAGTACTCGGTGCTGGGATTCCCCGTCTCCATCGCGAACCCCAAGTACTACCGCAATGAGTTTCTCTTCAACTTTGGCCTGGTCGTCGAGTCCGACGTCGACCAGATCCCGTACGAGCCCGTGGTGCGCCGCCTGGCCGTCACCTTTGCCGAGATGGAGAAGCAGAGCAACTACCTGAGCCAGGACGCCCACAACGCCAACGACCCAGCGCGGCGGCCCATCGAGTCGCTCCTCGAGATCATCAAGGAAGACCTCAACAACTACGGCGAATGCATGATCCCCGTCGGTCTGTTGCTCCCCTCCCCCCCCCCAAACACCCACTCCCTTCTCTCCCCCACCGTCTAACTCTTTGCCAGACGACGCCAACACCATCAACATGAAGCTTTTCCCGCATCACCCCACCCCGCCCGACGTCAAGGGGTGGCACGTCCCGGTGGCCAAGATGAAGTTCTCCGAGGTCGTCGATCCGACCTGGGACCTGACGCTACAGAAAGTCATCGCGCACATTGACGGTGTCGCTGACGTGCGGCGCATCGCCTTCCAGGCCGACGTCTCGCTGGACTTGACGCAGCTGGCCCTCAGGCACCTCCTCTACTATGACACTATCCTTCTGCTCGACATGTTTTTCTTTGGCGCCTGCTACGCCGCCCGCCCGGGCATCCACGCCTTTGTGGCCAACGAAGGCGGCCTGGTCGACGAGTGCGCGCACTACGTGTGCGTCGGGGCCGCAGCAGGTGCCCCCGGCGGCGGAGGGCCGCCAGGCGGCGATGGAAAGGGGGGCGGTCCGGGCGGCGCTGGGGGGAGCGGCGGGGCGCGCGTGTCCAACTATATGCTCATCAAGCTGATGACGAGCTTCGTGGTGGGCAAGTCCGTCATGGAATGGCTCAAGGGCCACATGGACGCAGGGTTTGAGGTGCTGCGCTTCGTCGACGTGCGGCGGCTGGTGCAGTTCGGCGTGATCAAGGGCTGCCTATACCGCGTCAACAAGTTCGTCGTCTCCAAGCAGTACCTGGCCGCGCTGGCGACGGGCCAGACGCGGCCGGTGGCGGGCGGCGACCCCTTACAGAAGTACACCGACGGGTGCCACAGTTTCGACCAGATCATTACGGAGCAGAACTTGACCGACGCTGAAATCATGGACAGGCTCAAGAGCTTCCCGGCCCCAGCAGCGGACCTAATCGTCCTATATCGGTAGGCACCTTGCGTCGCGAAGGATAGCATAGCTGCGTCTACGTGGAGTGGCAATTCCTCTCTTTTCCTCTTTCTTTTTTCCGTCCATGGCCTGGGTGGGCTCTGCTCTATCTAGGTCTAAACTGCATGCGACGGGGTGCATGCATTATATAATATACATGGTATATATACTGGTACAAGGGTGGATTTCATGCACATATACTACACAGGTGTTCGGGTCAGTGGCCCACCAAGCCCTTCATCGTGCCGTGCCCCTTCATGACTCATCTGGACTGCTGTTCCTCCTCCGCAACTCCGACTGGGCTGTCACCGGCTTTCGCAGGACTCGCATCTTCGGATGCATCGGTGCTCCCCTGCACGCCTACCTGCTCACCTCCCTGCTCACCGGCCTTGGACATACGCCACTTGTCCTGCAGCTCCGTCAGCTTAGCGCTTCGCTTCTTCGTCCTTTCCTTCTTCTGTAGCTTGTAGGCCATCTCTCGGACCATTGTTCTCGCCCTGTCTCGCTTGATCAGCTGCTCGTTCAATTTTGGGTTGGAGGACCTGCGCACGTCAGGGGAAGTGCTCGTCCACTCGAAGGTGGCGTCTTCGCCAAGTTCTTTCCTGAGCATCTTGAGATTCTCCTGCAGAATCCGGACCTGTCCGATCGAGGGCATCCCTGGGTACACCGCACCGGACGTTTTGTAATCCGCATCGCTGACCATCTCGATGACCCTGATGTTATGCTTCCCCTTGCGAAGAATGAGCAGCTTGCCATCGATGAGGAAGTTTTTGGTGTCCTGCGGGAACCAAGTCTTGACCGGGGTGAACTGCAAGTGTTCCGAACTCATGCCAGCGTTTTTATGGGCTGGCTGGCCCGGACGAGCAGCGACATACGCGCCGCCGCTGTTGGCCAACCGCTGTCCTTCGCTAACACTAGCCGCCAGGCGCGCGGCATAGAGGATACGGGCGATAGACTTGGGGTGCTCTCCCAGGACCAGCGACTGCGGAAGCTGCATGTCGATCCGTGGAGCATTGTTAGGCGTCGTTGGATGCCCCTCGACGGCCTGGAACTCATCACGAGAGGGAGCGATGGTCGGCATGGACCCTGCGCCTTTGTTATACATGAGACGGTGTTGGTCTTGGACGTCCTGGGCCGCCGCCACTCCCTTGACTAGGCACACTACTTCAAATGCGAGTAGGTGCTGGGCTACCCGGTTGGAGGGGTCTGCGCGGTGCTCCTCCATTGCTTTCTGGATGGTTTCCAGAGGTAGGAAGGTGAAGAGCTTGAGGAGCTTCTCCACCTCATCGTCTTGGCGCCGGACGAAGTACCCGTACAGGTCGAAGACTGGCGTCTTGAATTGATCGAGCCAGACGGCGTTGCCCGCGCTCTTGCCAAACTTGTTACCGCTGGAGTCGGTAAGAAGCGGGACTGTGAACCCGACCGGGTCGTCATACACCGACTCCATGGGTAGCTTATTTGCGGGGTCCGGCTCGCTTTCCCGGGCCGTCTTGACGACTTCGATACCGCTGATGATGTTCCCAAACTGATCCGAGCCTCCAATCTGCATCTGAACCTTGTAGGAGCCCAGTAGCCGGAACCAATCCCACCCTTGCATAAGCGGGTAGGAGAACTCGGCGAAGGACATGCCGTCTCCATTTTGCATCTTGGTCTTGACCCTGTGCAGAAATCTTTGTTAGACAGTCTCCCTAAAGATCGGAGGCGCAAGGAGGAAAGGAACAGGGTGCAGCCACATACGTATCACGCGACAGCATCGGACCCAATCGCATGTGCACTCCTACCCGCCTGAGGACCTCTAGGAAAGGCACCTTCTGCCACCAGGTGCCGTTGTTTACTATACCTCGGCGCCAGGCCCAATCCTTCTCGTAGCCATGACGCCGCGCCTGGGCCTCGACATTTAACCATAGCTGCTTCAATTGGTATGTTATCTTGGTCATGTTCGTGGTCGATTCCGATCGTGACATGGCGTCCCGGCTCCTCAGCCTGCCTGTCGGATCGCCGACCTTTGCCGTCGAGCCACCGACCAGGCTGATGGTCGTGTACCCGTGCATGTACATCCAGAACAGAGGCATTAGAGGCAGCAGGTGGCCGATGTGCATCGAGTCGGCGGTGGGATCGATTCCGACATAGGCGCCGATTCGTTTCCTCCTCATGAGCTCTCGAATCGTATCGTAGTCCCTGCGCAGCAGTAAGTTAGAAGGTGCGGACCGCCGGGATCGCGAGCTTGACTTACCCTGCAACGTCTTTGATGTATCCTCGCTCCTCGAGGACGTCCCAAAGGTTCCGGTGGTGGCCATCCTGGATCTGCTGTGCGCGCTCTTGCCAGCTCTTCTCGGCATCTTCCAGCTTTTTCTTATACTTGTGGCCAATCCATCTTCTCTGTCCTGGTATGGAATTCCTTGTATGCCCCAGCAACCACAGGCATTGCCGACAGGTCGCAGCGCTGAGGGGGCGCTGGCGGAAGGCACCTGCAGCCATTGCGCCAGAAGGAGGAAAACACGGACAAGAAGGATAAACTCTGCTCAGCACATGCCGTGCTGGGGTTGTGGTTGCGGAGCGGGCACCAGGACAGGCGGTTTTGTGAGTGATGTCGAAGCCTGTCGCAGCTCTCGCTTCGGGGGACTTGGATGTCGCGCGCGCTTGACTACTACAAGACCACTATGTACGACACGCGAGCTCAAAAAACTTTTGGGCCGCGCCTGACCGCCCCTGCTCTGCTGCTCTGTGGCAGGGAGCTTGGACCAAGTCAGCAGCCGTCGAGAGGGAATGAGGTTCTTCCATCCCGCTCCGGCTTGGAGAGGGTGGGATCCACTAAAAGAGAAGGAGCTCGGCCAATGGCACAGCTTCCGATTCAGATCCTCGGTAATCGACAATTGAGACCCGAACTTCTCGAACTTCACACTCGAACAACGCACCGGACCCGAACCTGCAGCGGCCAATTGATAGCCTCACGAACCCATCAAGATGGCCTCGATCGCTCGCTCGGCTCTTCTCAGGCAGACTGCCCTGGCCTCGAGGCTTTCCGTCGCTTCGAGCCGGGCCGGCCCCTCTCTGACGCTGCTCTCCAAGCCTCTCGTCAACAATGCCGTGCGCACCACCGCCTTCCACACGACGAGCAGGAGAAACCTCCTGCCCGCGCCGCCCCGTGAGTACCCACCATCTTGAGAGAGAGAGAGATATGTCTCTGCTATATCCCGTAGGCAATTTCGGCTGCTAACCGCGCGAGCACAGAATCCATCCAAGGCACAGGTATGATTTGAATATCTCTCATCGCACTTCTCGCGGCCCGCAGCGGCGTGAGCATGTCTAACTCGAGATACGCAGTCAACGACCCGCAGCCGCTTCCTCCGTCGCACCCTTCCCATGGCTCCTACCACTGGACCTTTGAGCGCCTTATCGCCGCCGGCCTGATCCCTCTGACCGTGGCGCCTTTTGCCGCCGGCTCACTCAACCCCACGGTCGACGCCATTCTCGCAGCCACCATCCTCATCCACTCGCACTTCGGCTTCCAGTCCATCATCATCGACTACATTCCCAAGTCGAGGTACAACGGCGCCCACAGGCTGTTCATGTGGGGGCTAAACGCTGCCACCGCGCTGGTCGGCTTGGGCCTGTACGAGTTCGAGACGAATGATGTGGGCTTGACCGAGGCCATCAAGAGGATCTGGAAGGCATAGACGGGCTCGGCTGGACAGGGAGCAGAGAGGCAGCGCGCCGTCGTGTATACAAGTCGTCTCTAGCCCTCGACCATGGTGGTTTCGGGGCGCGTGTGTGTAGCTAGTACGAGAGATGTATTCAGTAGCGAAGGCCACTGGACTGTTAGACTACGGTGCTAAGCACCGCGACGGCCAATTGGAGGCTGCGCAACTCTTTTGTTGCCAGCACGTTTTCTCATCTATGGTTGCTTACCCAAAAGTGCAGGTTGCTGCGAACGGCGAGTAGCAGCCCTCGCTAAATTTGGGGTTGCCTCAGTCGCCTTGCAGAGTGCAGCCGGAAGCTGACACTTCCGGGCCCGGATGCTGTTGCTTCCACCACCTAAACTTCGGTTGGTGGGTGCCACTTGGGTGGCAGCCCTTCCTCCCGGTCCCTTTTCGGCTTAGACAAAGCACGTGTGTAATACAGAACCCCAGGCCACCCAAGGTGTGGGTGCCGTCTATGTTTCCCAATCCGGGCATCAACAGCTTCCAAGGGCATGCATCATGGCGATTGAAGGGTTCGCCGGTGGTCCTCAATGACCAAGCAACCCGGGCTACAGAGAAATCCCCGCTAGCAAAGAGCCGACGATGAATGCCTCTTCCCCGTCTCTCCAGGCTCATTCCGTGTGCCATGCATTGAGCGGCCGCCTCCCCCGTTTTCGAGGTGCTGCAGAATGCGAGGCGGCGGCCGATATCAAGCCAAGTACGGGCTAGTCTGGCATGGGGGTACCTCCTCATATAAACCCCAACTCTCCCGCCAACCTGGAGTTGCTTTGCGATGGAATCTTTCGAATGTTTCTCCTCGTATTGTTCTTGGCTTCGTGTCTTTTGCCTCGCCTCCACACACCTGTACAGCACTGTTCGATAGCATCCTGAGGCAGGACCCTCAATGACATCAAACTCACGAGTCGTGGCCCAGCTCCCATTGCCTAAGGTGAGGTTGGTCTATTTCTTTGTGTCATGTATGGCCGTCTATTTCATTATGTCTTTCGTTTGTCTCCTGGCCCTTTCTCAACAACCTCTTCTTACTGGGCCCTATGATCACCTTGCCTCGAGACCGGAGGCTTCCGCTATGCATGCTTGTTACAAGAGAATCATTCCAAGGGAAAAAAACAACACCAAGAGAGAAGACACATGGGAGAAATGAAAACCTCTATTCTGCCGCCCAAGCCGGGGTAAAGATAAAGAAGGTGAGAAAGAAAAAGGTTTCCGTGAAGGAAGGGAAGAAGAGAAGAAAAAAGAAAAAGCAAGCGCAAAAAGGAGGCAAAGCTGGTGATGCAATGCCACAAGAATGGTATGGCCGGGATATCCTGCCGCAGGTCGTTTCCGATTGCCCTCCAGTCTTGCCAAACCAGACCGGCCTCTGTGCTCCTGTCTCCCACTGGGAGATGCTGCCCTTCCCATGTTTCTAGAACCCCAAATAAAGGCCACCCCATCACTCCATCCCAACTCCAGATGAAATACCCCTGTGTCCAAACGTGCTTTTCCCTCGCAACCCAACGCCAACGTGGCCCAATTCCCACTCCCAAGCGGCGTCGTCCCAGCCCAGGCGTCCTATCTATGCCACCAACCCGTTCGCAACTCAGATTGTCAAGCTGGAGGCAACTCCGATCCAGTAGCATATCGTTCAACGGGGCTGGGTGCGCATGATGCAACCCAAATGGCCCTTGAGACCCTTTCGACATGGTCTAGCTCGAACCTAGGTCCTTCCCAATCGCCACCGATGCAATCGCCCATCACGAGCCGCGCGAGCGTTTATGCACTGAATCTGCCCAATCGGTTGCTCAAGGCAAGGTTGATAGATTCGAGGTATCTCTCTGGGACACAGCGTCAGCACGTTTGGCGAGAGGATATGGAAGATGGTGCACGCCACGAACCTGCAAGCGTCCAGCGCCTCGAGTACACCTCCAAGCCGCTCTTCAAGACCTCGACCTTGGCCTGCCATTCAGGGTCGTGCAAGACATCGTTGGCGTGGGATATCAGCAACAGAGCAGCGTAGTACAGACCGAAGGCGCCGCTCGGGGCAACACTTCCGTTGGGGTTGTTGTTGCCGGTATTCTCTATCAGGGCCTGTGCTCCCGAGTAGATGGAATTGATGACTGATCTAACCGTCTCGATGGGCCGCGGATCGATCTGGCCCATGGACTGCATGGCATTCCTGCCAGCCAGGAGATATGGCTGGTTGATCTTCATGAGGGCTCTGTCGGCCGGTCAGCACTTGGCCTCTTCCTGGGGGGAGAACGATCAAATGGGATGGAAGTACATGAAATTTGTTCCTACCACGGCGGCTCTTGTGCCATTCCTATAATTTCCTCCCATCACGTTCAACGTGTGCGCAGTTATGGCATCTGAGAGCATATCACGATCGCCAAAGGCCGGCGGATTGGATACCGCGAGCTGCTGAAGCGCATTTCGCAGATACCAGGCCGAGTTAGCCTCGGGCCAGATGATGGTCTCGACCCGGCCAAGGTTCCCGTCCAGGAAGCCAGACTGCTGACCGAGCCCGCTAAAGCCGTTTAAATACTGATCAAGCGTCTCGGGAAATGGAATCGAAAAGTCCATCTCAGAAGTGTGGAGGGGGAACTTCTGGTCTGGGTACCCGACGAACACCAGACTGGTCTCAGTCAGCAAGCTAGCTCACGGGGTTGGACAGGAGCCCGCTTACCAGTCAACAAACACAATCGCCCACCACAAAATGGAGCACATCTTTAGGTCTCTTGGCGCCATGCTTTGTCGCTCCTCGGCCCAGAACAGCTTCCCGTGCCAGCCAAAAGCCTTACTCATCGTGCAGCATGCCCCGACGGACATGTAGGCCTGCTGAGGCATCGCGTGGGAAAACTCATACAAGGAGATGAGCAGCTGCGCCTGGAGCAAGGGCAGCGACAGTGCAACCTTGCTTTGGACGAGGGCTAAGAGGGTCTTTGCGGAGAGGTATGCGGCGTCGTTCATACCACCTACGGGGTTGTCCTGGGGGGATCGAGTCACCAGAAACATGCACAGGATGACGACACCCATTTCCGCAGAAGGAGCCGACCACATTTCTTCGAGCTGGCTGTCGAAGGCTTCTTTTTCGATAATGGTGAACCACGAATTGGTGCTGTTGAAATAGTACGCGACCACATTCTCGACACCTTGGCGGGATCCCAGGACATCTCTCAGGCAGCGCATTGCGAAGGTGTGGACAGTTTCGCCGGCGTCCATGGGAGCGAACATGGACGGGTTTAGGGTGCCCGATTGGCCCGCGGTTGAGTGGTGGACGTGTTCTAGGACCGGGGAAACAAGATACGGTGATCGCTGACCCCCCATCGGCGACATGAGAGCCTCGAAGCGGACCGGCCCAGATGCAGCACCAGGATTGCCGGCCCCGGCATCGTCCTCGTGTTGGCACACCTCGAGAGAGCTACCGACCAGTCAGCCACAGGCGCAGTTCCCCCGACCCCCAACCCCCAACCCCGCCCTCGGCCGCCGCCTTGGGCCGGTTTGACCAAGCGACTTACTAGGTGCACCTCCCGCACGAAGGCAGCGCTTTGTCGCAGCGCTTCTTCTTCCGGCGGCAGTTTAAGCAGACTCGCGACGACTTGGCGGTCGTCTGGATCGGCGAAGACGCGTTGGAAGAGGTGGCAGACATGGTGGTGGGGCTCGCCGACGACGTGAAGTCAAACGAGCTTCTGATGGAGACTGGCGAGCTGCTAGTGTTCTGGTGATACCCCATTGTGATTGTTTATCCCGTCGGAAACATGAACAACTTATTAATACGGAAACGTTGTGAAGGCGCAGGAGGGAGGGAACCTTCACTCATATGGGAAGAAGCACGAGCGCAGCCATCACGACCAGCAAGCTCATTGCTAATCGACGCCTGCAGGAGGTCCGAATCGGGATAGCAGAGGTGGGCACGAACAAGGTGCTGACGGGTCGATGGAATCTCGACGTTCCGGGCAGCGGGCCTGCCACGCCTGCATCGCGCAAGCCCGAGGTACCAAGCCATCGCGTGGCTCGAGCTATAGCTAGGATGATGGGAAGGGGGACCCTGACTGATCTCACTCGCCAAAAAAACGGTCTGCGCAGGGGCTCTTGGTCGCAGGGCTGATTTTGGACCAGGGGGAGGGGTAGGGGGGTGTGCAAGTGAGGTCCACAGCCTCGAATGCGTTACCAGGCTGAGTTTGGCGCCGAATAACCTAAGAGGGAAGGATGACCCGGCTATTTTGGGTGGGGTGGGATGGGATTGGGTGGGAGGGGGCTTCGGAATGGAGGGGGAGGAGCGTTCGGGGCGCTCGCCGGGGCAGCTACGGAGTAGGTAAGGAACTACGACGGGAGGACGGTAAGGAGTACGCACCTCACACCACTTTGGACCCGGTTTTTGGCGCGAGCCTCTATCAACCAGACACTAAACGCGCAAAGCTCGAGGCGTCGCACCTTTTTGGGCCATGTGGCGCGCTGCAAAGAGGCTCATTCCAATCGCGTGGCAAGGAGCGGGAAAAGCGAATAAGCAAAAAAAGAAGGAAAAAGAAAGAGGCGAACCGCTGACCGTGGCGAGTTGGCGATATGACTAAGGGGGTATGTCCGGCGCTCATGGTTACCAACTGCTGACTAGACAGTTAGCTACTACCTATGACGCTCTTCTAGCTCGCCTGCCTACAGGTACTATGCTCGCTATGGTACCTGTCTTTTGGGTGGCCTGCTTGCTAGGGTGTGTGTGCGGTAGCTACCTGAAAGACCCACCAACTTGCCTGCAAACTCATACTGCCGGTGCTCACGGTGTACGACAGCAATGAGTAATAATGAGTATACAATCCAACAATTACCACAGCACTTAGCAACCAGAGACGGTCATCCGCCTGTGCAGATCAGACCGGGGGCAATACCAGGAAGGCTTCCCCACCTCAATCAAAACAACACCTGCAACAATACCTGCATGTACCTAGGTATCACACCTCCGGAAAACCCCGCCCCTCCTAACTCCTTCTTTGTTTCTCGCCTGTCTCTCTCCCTCTCTCGCTTGAGCGCCACTACTGCTGCTACAAAACGAATACAAACAAACGAGCCATGCTGCGGAGCGCTATCCACTAGGATGCCACCGAGTGCGATCAAGAACGGGGCCGTGTCCCCTTCCTTCGTCCCTACTCCGTAGGCTCATCCAACCTCCAAGTCCATTGGAGGATGACGAACTGGGGGTTGACTCGATTTCTCAATCCCCCCACCCCCCCATGCGTCTGATCGGTGTCAAAAATTGGCCAAATGGCTTCGTCTGAAGTCTGCAGCCTGTACTATGTAGCCTGCAGCGCAGGCTTCAAGGGCTTGTCCACTACTGTTCTCTGTTGACCCTAGCTTGCCCGGGGGAGGGAAGCAGGTGAGAAAGTCCTAAGCGACCGAGCCGAGGAGTGTGGTGTGGGCGTATCTTGCAGCGAACGGTGCCGAATGCAGGCTGGTCGCCGGGTTATTTTGTCGGTGGGCGCTCGTCAGTGTGGCAGGGCACAGCTCGGAAGCTCAGAGTACCGTGCGGTTGATCCGTAGGTTGGCTCTCTGGCGCTCTCTGGCCCAACCGACTGGGTCGACAGCAGCACCAGCCACATGGTTCAGGGCCCGCCACGCGGAAGAGTGAGAGCCGAGCTAGCGCGCCAAGCGCCAGCCCTACCGTCGTGCGTGTGGCGTTCTCGAAATTTTCTACCGCTACACGTAGCGGAGCCAATCAGCGCGCATCTTCCAAGGGTGAGCAACGGCTCACGTGATTTCCGCCAACCCCAACCCAGAACCTAGAGCGAACCAACGCGAGTCGCCAGGCACCAATTTTTCGCCCGCAGCCAGCCGCAAGCCAGCCCGCAAGCCAGCCAGCCGCCTGCTGGCACCCCGGATTCCCCAGGCATCGGCGGTGGCCGCGCACTAGGGCTATTCGTCCTGGATACATAGTACACACACAGTAAGCAGCATGCCCGCGCGCAGCGGATCTGGATCTGCCGGAAGGCTGAGACCTTCGACTCTGGAACCTGGAGCCTCATGACGCCATTTCTTCTTCTCTCGCCCTGTCGACATGTAAACAACATCTGGAGACGGCTTCCTTCGACTAGAAGCCACCACCCGCCGCGGAGGGATGCACCGGTTTCCGCGCCAGGAGGCCTCTGAAGATAATGCATCGTCCCTAAGAGCCAGGAGTACGGCGGTCAGATCCCACGAAAAAGGCACTTTCGTCGGTCGCAACAGGCTACCAAATACTCTCCGTACATTGTACGGAGCTCTCTCTCTCTCCCTCTCCACCCGGCGTGGCCACTGGTGTCTCGCCCTGCTAGGAGAACGAGATGAGGACCCCGGTGGGTTTCGGCCTTCGCGTACGCCCCGCTACCTGCCCACCTACCTAATTACTGCCTCGCTACCTATTGTCTCGCCTGCTCCCTTGCTGCCTTGATGCCTTGTTCACGCGACAATCTGCCAAGGACCATATGGCCCAAATTGGCCTCCTGGCTTCAATCAACCTTAAAATGGCACTCCAAGAAAGGTAAAGAACAAAAAGGTCAGGCGCGGTGTGATTTCGTCGACCGGGGGGGAAGGGGGGGGGTGAGCTGCGCCAGGGATTGGATGCTTAAAGGATGGTAAGCAGATCGACACTAGAGCGGCCGCTCGTTCCCCACTTACCATCGCCTTGCCGTGTGCAAAGCCCACACCTCATCCCGGCGCTGTGTACCAGACACGCAGTCAAGGAGACCAAGCTAAGGGCATCCTCCCGTCTCGTGCATAGTTCTGTGCAGAGTACCTTCCAAGCCTGTGTAGCACCATATTTCTATACTACTACGTGTACACATATACTACGTTGTAGTAGGCTGGTCTATATTCCGCGGCGAACCCCGGTTATCTCCGCCCCCTTTTGGTCTGAAACCTGCTTGACATTGGAGAGCTGGGGCCTACATACTCCGTAGTAGGCAACGTACCTCAGAGGTTTCGCGGCAGCCTTTGATGTTTAGGACGCCCAAACCTTGATCCTGGCCAAATTTCCGTTGGCCACATATGTTCGTGCAATCCAAAAACACGAGAGAATTGCTGCCTGCTGGAGATATCCTGTACCCACCTCTCTCTTGGACGTTCCTTGGTCCAGCGGGGCGAAATGGGGAGAAAAAAAAATCCTGGGCCTCTCGCTCGTCCGGTAGTAAAACTATAAGGTCTGGCATACTCCATAATTTGGTACCAAGCTAGAGAGCTTTTCCCCCTTAGAGTATAGCGTTCCTACATGGGGTAGTGCCGAGTTTAGGAACACAATGGCATTAGCTTCAGGGACTTACTCGACTTTGTAGTAGCCCGGGGGAAGGGTGGTGGCTCAGACCAGCCACTTCCGCGGGTCGTCCCATCCTGGGTCCCGGCCGCAAGGGCGCGGCACTGTACTTCCAAAGCGCCGTCTTGAGCGTCGAGACCTGCGACAGCGGGGCCCAGAGGTGGAGAATGGGGGAGGGGGGAGGATGGACGGCGGACCAGACCCCGACTTCCCGTTGGCCCTTGGCATAGACTGCCTCGGTCGGGCATGTGGTTTCGGTGACACCCATCACTAGCCCGCGAGAGGATGCGGCCTGCATAGTTAATAACTAGCGAGCAACGCCCGTGGCGTCGGCGTATGTATGTATGGGCTCGCGCCCGAGCGCACGAGCGAGGGGACGAAGGCGAAGAGGTGGTGGCAGAGTTGGGTAGTATCTTTGACCTTTCGCCTTCACCTACCCCAACATTCTTGAGTACTTGCCTCATCAAGGAATTATCGTCAGCTACAGTACGGAGGTACGTGGGCTTGCCCGTCGGCCAATAGAAGGATCGGCCGAGCCAGCACCGGAGCAGCGGGCAGCCCGAAGCGCCAGTGACTATATAGTAGAGAGCTCTCTATGTGCCCCGTTTCCCCGTCTCTGCTTCCTCAAGGCACTGAGACTATTCTAGAGGGAGTAGTTGATTCGGTCCCGCGGAAGGGATCATGCACCTTGATGTTCCTGGATCCCATTGGCTGGAAACCAGGTCCTGCAACGATAGTCACACCTATTCCTACGGATGAGTTACTCAGTTCGTCGAGTGCGACGCGCACCCAGCAGGGCCGGACCCATAAGCAAATATGTAGGATGGGAAGGGTCGCATAGAAAGGGGAGGGGGGGTGGGAGCTGCCTTAGGGGAGCATGAAAAAGGCAGCAGAGATCGTGCGCCATAGACGCGCCTTGCGTGCTATGCGCATGGTATTCATTCTTTCATTCTTAGGGGAACCCCCCGACCCTCCCAAGGCTGCGTCTCCGGGCCGCTAGTGGTACCACGCTAGAGGACTGAAAGGGAGTGCTCGACATTATTATTCACTACTAGGCGGGTCTAGTCGTGAATATGGTCAAATAAGCGACGCGTCCCAGGAGAGACACCCCCCCACCCCTTTCTGGTCGATGTACCTAGGGAGTTCAAGAGCCGGAACTAGAATCTCGGAGTATACATTCTACCGTACACCCCTCCCCCAAAAGAGAAAATGCTCGTGGCCCGCTAGGGGGTGGGTTTGGATTGGAAGGAGCGAGGCAGGTAGGGTAGTTTTGTAGCATGATCCCTTGGCCTCGCACGGCCCAGCAAAGCATTCTACTGAGAAGCAGTCATGACGACACGACGGGATACTTGTCGGTCCCGTAGGTCGAGTTCAGTACCACAGACCCCGAGATCGCCGAATCCTCCCTCCGTATCCACGTCTGCGTCGCTGAACCAAGAGACGCCTCGGTTATGAGGATCTGTCGTGACCCTCGCGTCCAAGAGCCATATCCTCCGTAGCCCGAGTGCCGTCCGAAGCAGAGATTTAGCCCGTTACCTGTCAGATTCATGCCAGAGAGCTTGGAATTCCACTTAAAGCACCTACCCACTTCTGTTAGTGGTCTCGATTCTCCAACACGGAGGAGTAAAGGAGTAAATCCTTGGCAGGGTGTCCTCCGCCCCATTTCACTCTAGGCGGCCGGGGAATCGGGCCCAAACTTGTGCAAACATAAAGAGGGACAGCTCTCATTACTCACCAGTCGTCGCCATGGTCTAGGAGATCGTCAGCTATTTATCAACATCCCAGTGCTGTCCTAGGAGGTCAAGTCATATCTCAGGAGCAAAACTCGTGCTAAAGACCATGTGGGGGTATACAGCGGCTCCCAGAGGTCTTAGAAAGGAGACTACAGAACAAGGGAGGCACTTACCGTGCCCGCTGAATACGGCTATTAGCCCCTCGGTATCGAGAAGCGCCTGCATAAATGGAATGTCCTGGCCGTCGTAGGTGAACACCGTCTTAGTTCCACCCTGGCCGGACGCAACGCCTTGCTGGGACAGCGGGACATCAGCGTTGATGCCCGGGGCGCTGTTTGCGCTAACACCGCCCTTTTGGTAGGCTAGGAAGGCATTCACGGGGATATGCACGAAACCAAGTGACGGGATCACTTTGCCGAATGTCGAGGTTAGGTTGGCTCTTGCAGAGGTAAACCATGTCACTACGCTTTCATCTACCCAGTTCGGCTGCCCGACGGGGAGCCCCGACGAGTCCTTCTGCTGGTAGTAGTTTCTGGCCACCGGTTAGCTTCTCGGGGGCGTAGCCGAGAATGGGAAGGGGCGTAAGCCTTACCCGCCTCGGCTGTCAAAGAACCAGAGGACTAAGGCTGGCGTGGTGGAAGACGTGTCATGCGGATAGACCAGAAGATAATAGTTTGTGACGCCGGCGTTTGCGCTAGCCACCATGTTGCCGGTTAAGCTATTGCTGAACGTCTTCTCTCGCGCATAAATGTCCGCCCGAGACAAGTTGAAGTCTGAGTCGTGATCTAGACGATACGAGAGCTATCAGCATCACTCAGCAGCCCTCTATAACATCGCGTCGGCACTGCTACACCCCCCCGGGGTTACGAAGGGAGACTACTCACTACCGTACGTAGATGCCCACGGAAGCCCAGCCGAGACCAACGGGGCCGCAATCTTGTCGACATAGGAGGATGCATTGGTTTTCTGTGTGTTCTCGCCGGTGATCAGATCGCCGTTCAAGACCACTAGCTGTGGACTCTCGGACTGGAGCACCACCTCCATCACCGCGGCGCTCAGGAGGTCCTGGAGGGGGCCCCAGGATGTGTCTTCGCCTTCGCCGAAGTGCAGGTCCTCAAAAACCGAGATCTGGAAGGTGCCATTCTGCGTGAAGCGGAGCGGCGTAGAGATAGCCGACCCAAGGGCCCAGCATGCCGCCAGCACGACGGCTTTGACGGTAGGAACCTGCATTTCGGGGGCCGTAGCCGTGCGGAGACCAGCTGATCTAGAGAGCCGGCCGTAATCCAGCCCTGCGCATAGCACTTCGCCTAAGCCGGGAGGCCAGAAGCATCGCCCGACGGACCCTATATAGTCCCGTCGCCGACCGAGGTATTCCCCCGCACGGAGCTTCTTCGGGTCACGATGCCCAGTTATCGGCGTCAGCAATGGCACGTTGTCCGGACGGGAGCACGGGGATATAGACATTCTTGGCAATAGCCTAAGGTGTCTCCCGGGATGCTACCCACCGTCCAGGCAGGTGAAGTGCGGGGATGCAGGGTCTTCCGGACTTTTCTGACATGTGGAAGCGACAGTAAACATCGCGGCATTGGCACGTGGGCATATGCATCGTGTGTGGAGTCTACGCTTGATTAAAGGCGACCGTCCGCTCTCCGCGGACATGCAAGGTGGGCTTTACGATTCGGCATAGGTTATGCCGGTAGTTGAAACGAGCTGCTAGACGTCAAAGGTCGCTACTTCACAACCGATGCATATCGGCGGCTACTTAAATGCAAGAAAAGAACGCTTCGTGTCGAAGTTGGGGCCGTCGACAATGACAGGCCGGAGAGCCAACAAACTGGCCGGCCAAGGAGATCCTTCCATTTTCCCCCATTGCCCGTTCATATCACGGCAACGCGAGCTCGTGGAATCGGTCGGTTTCCCAGCTACAATCCACCAAGCCCCGTCCCCCGTGGGATGCGAGGGCTTGTTCGGAAACCACTCGCCAGGCCCGAGGCGCGATCATGTTGAATGACAACGGATGCGGTTCCCAAACCGCCCCGACCCTCGCGGCGGGCATCCTGATCCCTTCCAGTCTCTTAGATCCGCAGGCTCTCCTCGACGTCTGAACCGCCGACGCGGTCCATGTCAGGAGTAGGAGGCGGCAGATTTTCGATCTTGGAGCATATCCAGCAGCTCGCGTACATGTTAACACGGTCGATGCACTCGCCGGGGATGCGGTTGCCGACGCGCTTGCCTCGGAAGCCGTGGGCTTCAAATTCATCGATGTACCAGGGGCGCAGGGCCGAGCTACGGAGCATGACGCGGCCGCCGATCTTGAGGGCCCGGTTCAGCTTGGTGATCTGCTGGGCGGCGGCATGAGAGCCAGGGTCGAACCAGTCCATGCTGTCCATGACCACGGCCACGGTGAGTGTGCCTGGGTTGATACGGGCAATGACCTCGTCGATCTCGTCGGTATGGATGCGCAAACCATCGAACGCACCGGGGCGGCTGAGACGGGCATGAGCCTCTTTGGATAGGTACTCAGGGTGGCAACGGCGGGTGAAAGAGCCCTCGAGGCAGACGTGGTAGTATGGGTTGTCCTCGGCAACGTGGGTGTGCTCGATGACAGGATCCAGGGTGTTGACCATGTAGTGCCAGACGGCGTGCGAGCGAGTGGCTTTGGCGGTCGGAGCGGCGCCCTTGACTGTGTCACTGTTGGCGTGGTCCTTCTCGATCATGGCCAGCTGGTTCTTCGGGACGCCGAGGGCGGCCCACAGGAAAGCCTCGGAGCTGACAATGAGGTTGTTGACGACCTTGTTGAACAGGGCCGGCCGGATCTTGGAGTGCCAGATCTCGCGCTGCTCGTTGAGAGTCTTGGCGTTCAGGAGCTCACGGACAGCGCGGCGGCGGCCGAAGATGTACGAGATCCAGCGGAAGACGCGGATGGCGTGCTTAGAGCCGCCCGTGTCGTAGAGGCCGCGGCTGCCCGGCTTGGTGAAGATATCAGCGTTTCGGAGCCAGTACTGGAAGGCGCGGCTGGACAGGTGCGGCGAAAGCTTGCTGATGAGCAGGGAGCGGAACTCAGGGTGCTTGCCGTCGCCGAAGATCTTCCAGAAGTCATCGTAGGGGAGGGCTGAGAAGGAAGCAACCTTGAGCTCGAGCAGATGGTTCTGGGTCGGGTTCAGGTCGATGGCATGGATTCGCGCCGGGCTCTGCATCGCGTACGAGAGGATGTTGTCGCCAGCGCTGGTGATGGCCAGGACAACGTCATCGGCGCCCAGCTTGAGGAGCCGCGCGTCCACGCGCGAGTCCTCCCAGGTGAAAGCATAGATGTACTCGTCATTGAACTGAGTGTGCTTCTGCAGCCGGTCATCGTAGTAGATGCGCCAGTGGTGGTTTTGGTAAAAGAAAGAGGGCAGGGGCAGATTGGCAGACAGGTTCTGGATGGCCGCGTCGAAGGCCTTGGACCGAATCTCAGGGGCGCTCCGCTCCACCGCGCGGGTGAGCACGTTGGTGACGTTCTGCTGGTTGTTAGGGCCGGACGGGTACAGATAGGGCGAGTTGGTAGCCAGGGCGTCGATACGCTCGACAATCTCGTGAGGCAGGCTCGTCGAGGAGAACGGCTTCTTGTGGCAGCCGAGCCAGACGTAGTAAGGGATCGCGCCGAGCGTCTTGTTGCGGGAATTGAGGCTGAGGACCGTGCCAAAGCGGTACTCCAGGTAGTCCCGGCGGCCGGGCTCGAGGCTGACCCGGTCGAGGTCGAACCAGGCGCGCCAGAAAGTTCGTCCAAAGTAGTTGACGTGGCGGTTGACCATGCCACCAGTGTAGTTTCGGAAGCTAATATCAATCTTGGACTGGACGTAAAAGTCGACAACGCCCATGATGCCGTTAGGCGACAGGAGCGAGGTCAACGAATCAATGATCGAGTAGAAGTCGGGCTGGCGGCAGGTTAGCGAGGCCGGGCAGTGACGCGGTGACGGGGTGACGGGGCGGGTTCTGTTTCGTCCTTACCATCATGGACAAGCTGTACGACATAGTGACGAGATCAGCACCACCGTGCTCCGGCCGCTTCTGGTTAAAGTAGCTCGCCGGGGAACGGGTGGGAGTGCGCTCGCCCGAGAGATCACTCTCGTAATCCTCGAGGCGGAACTTCCTCGCATCCTCGCAGACCACCTTGACGTTGTGCCAGCCGAGGCGGGCGAAACGCTGACGGGCAACCTCGCAGAGAGAAGGAGAGAAGTCAACAAGGTAGACGCTGGAGAAGAACTCGGGAACGTTGACAAATTCGGACATTGCCTCGATGTTCCACCCCGTTCCTCCACCAACCTATAGGGCTAGGTCAGCACGACTCCATTATTCTCCCTCCAGGACAGAGCCCTCTCATTCCTGCCCTCCTCCGCACTCCCGGCTTCCTCGTCGGTTTATAGACAGGAGGCAGCCTGCAAAAGTGACGGAGGATCGAGCCGTAAGGAGGTGAGGAGGTAGAGGAGGATGAAGAGGGGGGCCATTTGGGCTCCACAGGGGGACAGGAGGCCGGGACATACATCAACCCAGATTCGCTTCTTCTCCTTCTCACTCTTCTCGGCCTTGAACTGGAGCTGTGCGGCGACTAACGCCAGCATGTCCTCGCGGCCTTTTAGAAGGGCCTTCCTCGTCTTGTCGTAGATGCCGGCCTGGCTGGCATAGAACGACTCAAGGGCGTCCTGCTGAGTGCCGTTCCCATCGCCATTGTGGGGCTTGAAAAAGCACGAATAGCAGAAGAGCAGGATGGACCTGGCCAGGCCAGGAGTCCTCTCTCCCTTGTTTTTGTTTTGTTTTGCTGAAAGCTGGGAGAGGCCGACGGCAAAAAATACCACGCCGGCAATACCCGCAAATAGAAGCTTAGGACTTAGGTCCGGGGGCGCTATGTTACCACCAGGAGAAGCCATGGTACTCTCTCATTGCAGGCAGGCGAGAGGAAAGGTGTTGAAGACCAAACAGCTCTTCGCGTGTTGAATTGACGGCCAAGTGATCGAGTAGGGAGAGAAAAAGAAGAAAAAAAAAGGGGAGGAGAGCCGAGGACATGCCGCCTTCCGTCTATATACCAAGAGGCCGTCCCGCTGGCACATGCATTGCCATTCCCCGCCATCACTGGCTCGCCTACCTGGCGTCTAGGTCGTGTGTCTCCACCGCTGATGAAAGAAAGTCCACTGGGGAGGGGAGGAGCGAGGGAGGGAAAGAGGGGCACACCAACGGCAACTGTCGCTCTACCGCAACATGTACGGCCACGGGACGAAAGAATAGCCTAGCAGCTAGGGAGGCAGATCGATGAGCCGACCTCGCATGCCTGGAAGGAATATACCTGTTCGTCCGCATTCGCACCACGCCCCCGTCCCCAGTCCCCCTTTGTTCGCCCACCGCTGACACGCGACTCCTCATGCGACCCCTTTCTCCTCCAATCACGCTGCTTGGGCCGCATGCGATCTTGTTGAGAGTGTTGAACTCAGGGTCCCCACTCCCCACTGCAGCACAAGCTCGAAACGACTGTGTCCTCTTTGGCACTGGGCCACACCCCCCCTCAGTGGGTGTTGTTCACCCAATCGCTTGGGCACATGGGCTAAACCATTTGTGGATTCAGCATTTTCAGGGACCAGAGTGGTCTTGTTTTTAGCGGCCTTGATAGTGCTAGTCCCGCCTAGTGTAGATGAAGCAACAATCTTCTGGCCTAGCAAGCCTAACATGCCTAGCAAGTCTAGCTTTGCCTGCCTGCCAACCAACCCACGCACTTTGTCTGGGCGTGATAATCACCCCCCCGATCAGTGGTCTATGGCTAGAAAACGCTCGCTAGCCGTGGCGTTGGCTCCGCCCGACGCAACAGACGTCAAAGATTGTGTGGCAGATGGGCGCTCCACTGGAAGGCGTCCCGCGTTTGACGCCTCCAGTTTTAGGCAGGCAGTGCTCGCGACCTTTTCCGGAGTCTTTAGATTGCCTGTTCTCTAGCCCGAGGACAAGCTTGCCTCCTGCGGTTTTCAGGGGTCCGTCCCCGCCGGGGGGGGGGGGGGGGGGGGGGGGCACGATGGGACTGAGGTCGCCCCTCCAGAGCGATGGGTCGCTATCGGAGCATCACGGGCCCAACGAGGCCAGGGGTTGCGGGTACACAGGTAGGGTAGCCCTGGGCGGTGGCTTGCCCAAGGTTCGACGCAGAACCTTGCAGCTCGCGATTCGGCTTTCCTCCTTGGGGCCCCGCGATGGAGCGGGCCAGAGAGAGGGAAGAAGAAGCAAAAAGGGCGCCACGGCTGACGGGAACGGGCGGCTAGGCGACGACATCGCATGCCTCGTCGAATTTTCCTCGGCAGCCGCTACATCCTAGGGTGCAAGGCGACGAAGCCAGCCAGGCTTGCCAGGGTGGCCCAACTTGGCATTGTGGCTGGCAATGGATCGCTGTGCCGATGGAGTCCAAGCTCCTAGCTACCCCTCCCCCACGGGCCAAGGTACAGTACATACCCCTCCTGGCTGGCTCGACTGGTCTTTTTGGGGAGGTGGGTAGAGTCGGCGGGGAGATGCTCGGCGGGGAGACGCCTGGGTGTTGCTAGTCTGAGCTCTAAGGGAAGGCCAATAGGGAATATGGTAGGTACCACATGCGATTATCTAACGCCACGAGGCGTCTACGAGTCAAATTGGCGATGAAACCACAGGAACCAAGCCGGCCTTGTGATGAATATATCGACGATCTGCCGTGCAGAATTGCGATTCATTCCGACGCAGTTTTTTTTCCCGGAGTACCGCGGCTCGAGGCCAGCCCATTGCGAGCAGTCTTGCTTGCTGATTCCTCACTCGACATTCCGCCAAGGCTGTGGTGAAGAGGAGCGGCACCGGATCACCTCCCGGCCACGACAGGCAGTAGGTAGAGGTGATAGCCTTCACGCTTCTCTCCGGACTCGGCTCATCTCTCTACTATGTTATCATATGTTTTGGCCGACAGGGAGGATTCCCCACGCGACATGAAGATCTTTATCGATCTTCGTCTTGGGCCCAAGTCGCCTCCAAGTCTGGCACACGCATCCGGTTTAGTGGAGACGCGGGCGACTGGGCGGCCTGGTCTGCAAGCGAGCTCGAAGACTCTTGGTGCGCGTGAGCCAAAGTTTGAAGGTGACGTGCTAAAGCCCCACTCCCCTTCCCAAGCTAGGTCCTCCTCCTGTTTTTATGGGTTGTAACGGAACGTCAGTCCGGTGAGGTCCCGATTCTCAGAATCCAGTGTGATGACGCATCGCACAACCTCGTACCGATCAGTGACCGAGTACCGTAACGCGGCCTCTGCCTCGGGGCTTGAGACGAGATAAGCCTTGCCGGGGATGACCGGCGGTGGACCATAACTATAGCGAGCATCGACTAGCTGGCGCTCCGCGAGGAACATCCCGCCCTGAACAGTGGCCGGCTGATAATCCGGGGCCGAGGTGAGACGCAAGATGAGGGAGAGCTCGTCGGGATCGGCGAGCATTCCGTAAACGAAGTACCAGACCGGATACTCGTCCTGGGTTGGCACGATCAGCTCTGCGTGGTGCGTCAATCGAAACTGGGGAAGGGTGGAGTCGGTGCCCAGAAAAGGGGCCCGGCAGGTGCTGCTCAGAGACTTGCCGGCTTGCGTGATCTGGACAAAGGTTGGGCGGAAGGCCGACCCCCTGGCGGCAAGGTAGGAGAGAATTGCTATCTTGGCGGTCTCGTCCACGCGGGCAAAATCGGCCTTGCCCGTGTCGCTTTCTCCGCCCATGACGTCGGGAGCGCGGTCGAGGCCGGCAGCAATTCGAACGGCATCCGCATCGCCGAGCGGGTCTTCGAGTTTGACTAGGTACGTGGCGGCTTTACTCAGCTTGGTAGGCGATAACGGGCTGCCGACACGTCCGTCCTCTTCCAGCAGGTAATGGCTTTGGATCTCAGAGCGGTGAGAACGCAGCTTAGCCAGTGCCTCCCCGGCAGTACAGTCAAATAGTTCCTGGTAGTGGGAGACGGCTACCTCCATCGCCGGGCTGAGGTCATCTTCACCGCCTGGCATGTTGGTGGTTAAAAAGTCTAGCTCGTCGGTAATCCCCATGCTGAAGTGGAGAGAGGCGAGAGAGAGAATCGGTAGAAGCAGAGAAAATAGCGGAGGCTGCTTTGATAGAAGGTTAAATTACGGTCAAGGTTTTGAAGGCGAGGATCGAAGTCAATCTGATGAGTGTTTTGGGTATCGCAGTATGAATCATCCGGCGAGCAGGTACATTGGTACTGCTAGCTTTACCTTTGAGAGTCATCTTGAGGCGAGGACTCGACATGGCGCAGAGAAACTGCAAGCTGGTGCGCGATGAGCTGAATTTAATGTATCTATCCAATTTTTGGCAGTGGTTTTGAGTTTAGTTTTCCTTTTACCGATGCTTGCTCTCTCTAGCAGGTCACTGGGTTTGGAGAGGCTCATTCGTAGCGATAATGGTAAGCTTGTAGTAGGATGGCGCACAAGAAACGCTGAACTGCTCGTTAGCAGAGTATATATATCTTTTAATCTTTAATAAGCTGCCATTCCTCGAAGCGACGCAAAAGGGACTTTCCAAAGCTCCGGGCCGTAGGTTCACTCCCAAAATATTAAGTCAAGGGAGCTGGATGCCTCTGGTACTGGAGAAAGGCATAATCATACTCCTTCTGCGTTGGTGGCGACGTCCGGTTAAACAAGCAAGGATGCCTTACTGTACAAACGGAGCAAGTGCCTAGGGACCCACCTAATAATTGTGCACAGCTTCGTCAGCAAGCGCAGATAAGATTTTCCGCGCCGAGTGGTTTAGGGGACATTCGGATCCAAAGCTGGACAAGGGGGGCAGGCGCGCCTCGCGATTGGACGTGGCGTTGACTGCCTAGTAAACGAGCGACCGACAGCAACTCGACAGAGTGCAATCAGCAATTCCTCACAACCACCGTGCCGCCCACCCGTGACGCATCATCGTGTGACACGCACTTTCAATCGGCACGATGGCACCTTCATCGAGCCAAGGCACGGGGAAGAAGGGAGGAGGAGCGGCCATGCGCCAGCAGAATCGGAGTCGCAACACCACCCCGAGCTCGGTACCTTCGACCGCGAGCCTTCCCGCGATGGAGACGGTCGAGACGGAGTTGGTGGACCTCCGGTTCGAGCTGTTCCGCAATCTGACCTACGAGGATATGGTCGATCCTAGCGCCAGCTCCGCCGTGATCCCTGACTCCAAGAGCCTCGACGGCATGGTGTCGAGATTGGCCAAACTGGGCGAAGTTATCGAGCGACGAGGAACAAACTGCGACCGTGGCATGCGGCTGCTCGCGCAGCATAGGAAGTCTAGGATGGATGACTACGCGGCAGAAAGGGGCAGAGAGGAAGAGAGGCGGCAGCGAGAGGCAGATGACGAAGAGAGGGAACGGAAGGCGAACAAGAAGAAAAGGAAGGCCACCGACACTCTGGCTCCCCAAGGTGGTAACATAGGTGAGTTTGTCCATATGCGTTTTGTTCACTTCGCGCTCTCTTTCTTGCCCTAAGCGACCCCTGGTCTACCCCTCGTTTACCCTCGAAGAACTTGCGCTACTTCTGCGCTCGAAAGGTAGAGGGGCTTTCGCATGGGAGTGCAACTGAGAACACCCATGCGACCAATCCACTCGCTTTGTTCCCTCAGGTCATTCAACTCCTGCCACCCCCATACACCTCTTCCTTCTTCAAGATGCCTTACCGACGCAGACGACGAGGGAGGGGGCGGCCCAGCGGACGGACCAAGGGCGAAATCCTGAGTTGTAGGATTGCGCAAGCAACTCAGGAGCCGAGCCAGTCAATCATCCAGTCGAGAGAAAGCCCAGACTCGCTAACTCCGTCTATCTCAGAACGCTCATCTCCCCTTCGGGATTCGCAGAGCGGGAAGCCCAGGAAGCTCTCGCGCGACGACTCGGCTAGCTCGTCGCTCTCGCCTGTCGCCCCGCGCACTCCAAGCAACATGGACATGGATGACAAGACTAAAGCGGAAGAGGACGAGTCAAGCTCAGATGACGATGGACGCCCTCCACCACCAGCACGACCGCAGGCGAATACCTTCGGCGACGACCCTTCCACTTTCCCCGACCCCACTGTATACGAGGTTCGAGAAATTTTGCCAGGCATGTCTGAGGAGGAGATCAAGGAGATATACTCGGTCGCCAACTATCCGCACAACGACTTATCGAACCTCATCGCAGGTGACCCGCCCGACAAAGACTTTAGCAGCGCCAAGCCGAGCAATCAGATCAACTTCAGCACCTTCAGTACCTACATCGACCCTTACTTCCGCTCCTTCACCGAGGAGGACCTTGCCTTCCTGAGAGAGCGAGGAGATCGATCGACTCCATTCGTGATGCCTAAGCGTGGGAAGAAGCACTATACGGATATATGGGCTGAGGAGGACGGTGCGATGGCTATTGATTCATCACCCCCTGGAAGCCGAGATCGACTCCCACCAAACCAGCCACGAGGGAACATCGAGGGCATGGATGATGACCTCGCAGAGACAGATAAACTCAGCGTCGGACCTCTCTTGAGCCGTCTATTGCAAGCAATGCGACCTGAGAACCGTGCCCCGCCCGCTGAGGACAAGCCCCTGACTAACGGGGTGGGCGCCGATGGAACAGGCGACGATTTTGACTTTGGCATCAGCCTGCCAGGCAGCCAATCTCAGACCAACGGCGTGAATGGACTTTCTACCGGCACCAATGGACTCGCCGCGAACGGCGATTCGTCTCTTCCGTCAGCCACCTTCATGGCGGAATCTAACACGGAAGCATGGAAGAAGGCAACGCACCCCAAGCTCGACTATGCACAAGTCGACGAGCGCATCAAGCAGGAGCTGCGCCACATCGGCTTCCTCCCGACCTTGCCCCACGATCCGGCAAACCCTAATGCTGCACCGCCCCCAGACCCGGCCACGACGGCCGACTACGACGGCCACTTCGACGACGAGGTTGCGGCGCGGCTGCGCCTCCTCCAGGCGCGTCTGCGCGAGCAGGTTCTGATCAACGGAGCGCGAAAGGCTCGCCTGACCGATCTAGTCAAGGAGCGCATGGCCTACCAAGAATACCAAACGATTCTTGAGGACCTCGACAGCCAAGTTCAGGCCGCCTATCTCAAGCGCACTCGCACTATGGGCAAGAAACCCAAGAAAGCGCGCCCAGGCGCCAGTGCTGTTGCGGCCGCGGCCGCGGCAGCTAGCGGCCTGGCCCGGCCCGGCATCGGCGACATGACCAAGACCCTCATGGAACGACGACGCCGCTGGATCGACAACATCGGTACCGTCTTCGACGATGAGAGCCTTGGGAAGGTGCCGCGTGTATCGGACCCAGACAGCAGTATCTTCAAGGCGGGCGAGATGGGTGAGCTTATGAAACGTGAGCAGGAGGCCTGGGATGAGGAGGTGGATGAGGAGGAGTGACGAGCTGAGCCTCGTTACCTGGTAGAACCACTGCCCTTGGCCGTCGCAGCCCTCGCGATTGGCCAATGAAGGTAGCAGATGGTTTCGAGCACAAATCAGATGCTCGCGCTCGATCCCCGCTGCCCGTCGGCTATCCGGACGACGCCGGTGTGTCGCTTGACTTCATGTCTATAATACTGGCTTGAGAACCAACCTTGCTTTTGATCATTGCACATATCACAGCGGTAGGCTGTTCAGGCGTTTAGGGTGCTGGAAAGGGCTCGGCTAGCCCAGAGCGGACTTGTGACTAGTTAGGGGTGTTTCCGGCCGTACTGGGATATATCACGACACGCGGCCAGTGCCTTAAGATTGCAGCGCAATGTAAACTCATGCCTGATCAAAGATCTTGCACCTTCTTTTCCGTCGGAAGGATGGCACTGCCAAATCCAATAATACATTGGCTCGTTAGTGCCCGATATACTTAGTGCCCAGGCCACTACTGTTACCCATCTAGACCAGTTCCATGATGCTAGTGGGATATATTTTGCGTCGACCGACGTCGAAGTTGGCAGCCAACCGAGACTGCCTGAATCCTTTGTCCTCCCTAAATGCCGTAAACGCCGTCCATGTCCTTCTATACCAAGAGCCGTCCTCCTTGGAGCCACGCAAAACGGGGGGGTATCATCGCCTGTAAATCGCGCCGTCGCCCTATTCGCCCCCATAATATTCGCAACCAAACTCGTCATCCACCCGTACGACCTGACCTGTTCTGTTAGAACCCAGGGAAAATTTTTCGCTGTATGCGTTGAACTGCACAGGTTGTTAGCACTCTGCCTTCTTAGGCCTGGAGCCCCCCAGTCGGTGGGGGGGAGGGGGGGGAGAGACTTACGCCTCGTCAAATTACCTTCGCCGTGATCCATAGGGGATCCGGCGAGCTGTCGCATGCGGTCCCGCATGAGGTCCGTCGGTCGCGCCGGTTGGTTCTCCAACGAATCCTCGGCCCCGGGGCGGGGATTTCGTATCGAGGCCGTTCGCCTGGGTCGTCTGAGCTCGGTGGACGATGGCTGGTCCGAGGGGCCTGGGCTAAAGATACGGTTCTTGATGGAACTGCCCCAGCTATGCATTCTGCCACGGGTGCTCTCAACATCTGAATCTTCCACCTCTATGCTGTCCCGTAGTCGACGGATGGCGCGCTCACGCCTCACCATCGAGTTTGTTATCCTTGGGCAGTAGCCCTTGGGGAGCATGCAGGCCTTGCAGACAGGACATAGAGAGCTGTTCTCGCCTAAGAACTCGTCGATGCAGTCGGGGTGGAATATGTGCCCACAAGGAAGCTCCCGGATGATGGTTACTCGGTTCTGGTAAGCCTCAAGGCAGATAGCGCAGACAGGTTGGAAGTCTGTGGCGGCGGTTGAGACACCAAGAGGGCTGTTTAGCCCCTTCTCCGAAAACGCGTGTGTTCTCGCCGCTTGGTTCGATTCAGAAGCACCCCTGCTATCTCTCCGAGCGACAGTCCCTGGCAGGCGAGGTGACGTTGGCGACGCCGGTGAGACTGGCTCGCTTCGGTCATCAGGTTCGTAGTGATATGTAAACAAGGGGAATTGTTGAATGTGGCTTAACGGAACTATGATGCGCCTGATGCCCATGCCCTCAATGTTCACCTCTCCGCTGATGACTCGACGGCGGAGTGATGCCCTCCTGCGTCTTGCAACCCAATGCATGAGCAGAGATGTACCGCCGACAACGAAGAGCAAGACACCGGCAGTGATAAGGACGAAGACCCATATCTGAGGCAAAGTGTCCGGGCTGGACACGGAGACCTGGGTCCAGATACGGACATAATCGTCCTCGTTTGCTGCATAGATATTGGTAATGTTTTTTCCAAAGGGCACTGCTGTCAGATTCCCCGAATATTGACTCAGTTCGTACATAATACCGTGGCCCACCGTGCCGGATATGGCATAGATGGGGAAGCTGTTTTGAGTCTTCCATTTACCGTCGTCATTCAGATTCCATACTGAAGAACTGACTGGCGGAGGCTTGGCTGTTGAATTTCCCGGCCTGTAGAAGATGAATGCACGAAGTGGATCGGTCCGCGCCGACGCCAGATAGCTCTTGGTGCAGTTTGCGTTGACCCAAGGGGCAATGGCGATGAGATTGTAGTTGGTTGGAGGCAGGTTTTTCTGCCGCGTGGCCGTAGCCGGGACGAACGGAGCCGTCTGTGTGACACATGGGTCATCGCGGTCCAGGTCCGGGACATAGAGCAAGCCTTGGATAACGCCGTTTGTGGTCTGTGAGGACCGGGACGTCAACACTGTGATGTTTTCTGAGATGGAGTCGGAATAGACCATCTCCCTCTGCTGGCGTGTAAGCAATAGGCTCTTCAACGAGAAGGAAATGCAGGTGAGCCATACCGACCCGGCCGTGAGGTTCCTAATGATGGTGTTGGGGATGGTGCCAACACCAGACCACGACGGGTTGCTAAAAAGAAGTCTATGGCTAGTGAGCGTGATGACGACACAACGGCAGCCACGCGAAGTCAAAATCCAGGACGGGTATCGGCAAGCCAAGCCAGATGCCCATGACAGGTAACGAACGGCACAGAAGAAAGGCCGTGTACTAGGGCATGGCGGGCTTGGCGACGCAGCCGGGGGCAGGCAGGTTGGGTGGGGTTGGGGAGTCGGGGGGTGGTGATGACGAGGGCATTCGCATGCCTTTTATCTTCACGGCAGCGCCATGGAGGCTGCGACACGCTCGGCAGTGAGGCCAGGGCTGCTTGAGACAAAGAAATAAATAGACCTACACGACATTGCGGATCTCATCAACGGCTGCAAGATGTCAGTTAGTACCCGGTGTTTGTTCTTTTACCCCAGCCTTGGCAAATGCTTGGCTCGCCAAGCATTGGAGCGCGCGAGGGCAACGACTGGTGCTGGGCAGACAAAACGCAAGTGCCCAGATCGCCAAGTCGCCTCGACGGGTCTTGGTACGAGGGCTCCAGGGGGGCACCCCGTGGCCGACAAACGGCTTGGAAAGCAGGCGGGAGCAAACACTCACATATGGACATTGTCGGGTTTATTCAACCCTTTGCTCTCGAGGACCGCAGCATCCGTGCCGGCGCTCGAGGTCGATTGAAGAGGTTCTCGGCAGTAGGGAAAAGAGGGATTGTGGTGCAGGAGTCGAGCAGCGAAGGGGAAAGAGGAAGCGGGAACTGGGGCCCATTTCAGGTGCCAAGACTGGGTGGGGCCATCCACTCGCGCCTTCCCGCCAGAGGACTTCAAGCCCAATCTCTCCACTCCTGCCCCCATTCGCGCGTGTGCCAGCCCCTCTCCCCGCCCTTCCCTCTTTCAGTATCCGTGTATGCGGTGTCAGGCCCGACCGCATCCGATTTCACACGAGCTCTGGACGATAAACTTATTGCTTGCATGGTACCATACCTTGGCTGTGGCGCCGCTGCGTGGGTTGCCGGCAGCCCAGCCGGTCGTGACGGTATCGATGCAACGATTGCCTCTTTCCCAATGGAACCTAGCGGCTTCTTGGCCGAGCGCCTCGTGTGTCCATCGCCAAGCCCCCAGCCCCGGACCCTTTGCTTCCCTTTGCAGCTGGCACCTGCCCCTAGGGCTCGGCGCGCCTGTTCCAAGCGGCAGAGGCTCTCCCTACCTATTCACCGAGATGGCACGCAGCCTATGGAGATGGCATCGACCGTTGCCAGCTCTTCGGGGACAGATGGGATTCTACGTCGTTCCTCGTGTGCGAGCTGAAACGTCTCAGCAGACGCGCAATTGATCAACGGCCAGGGCCACGGCGACGCTGACTCGCTGGCCACACGGATACTCGGCTCTTAGGGCGACAATCACGGCCTTTATTAGTCCGTCACCAGAAACCGGGCTGGACACGGGACGATTGGACACAGCCAGTTTCCCGAACGCCCTCTCCAGCCCTCTCCAGAATTGCGAACCTTCTATACTACCTAGCTATGCGCCGCCACCTGGTCCTCGTCTCGGGATGTCGCCTGTCGACCCGAACGCCTCCTCGCCCTGTCGCCCGCCCACTTTTGGCAGTTGACACCTTGGCAAATGGTACTTTGGGCTGGTGAGCACAGCCCCTGCCGCCCACCCTAAATATTTCTTCTGTCGAACCAAGAGTGTTTCGAGCAGCGCTCTCGTCTGTCTGCCCCTCTCCACCTCGTTACGGGATGACGACGCGTGTGTTCCCCCAACGTCCCGGTTCGCCGAAACATGCCCGTGGCCGCCGGGAGGGTTAATTTGGTTCCCGAAGCCACGTCTGCAGCATCTTTGTGCAATGGTTCATATATACCTACATACCGCTTAGCATTCATGGTGCCTGGCGACCGGGGTCTGTCTTTACAGACCGGTGCGGCGGGGGTCCTGAGCGCAGAGGCGAAAACAAGTGCACCCCGCCTACCCTTCCCCCCTCCCACGGCGGCGCGTCTGATTAATAAGGTACCGAGAGATACCGACAAAAGTTGGCCAAGTAGGTGCGTGCCTCGTGCTACTCTAATACCGCGGATGTAGGAGCATGTAACAGGACAGCCGTATAGCCCCATGCATTTGGCAGTCCCATGACGCGTTGTAACCTGGTCACCTAGAACCCTGCCCGGAGGAATCGGATGGCAACGCTCACAAAGCTGAAAGGGCAAGCTCGGTGACTGATTAATATTGCCCCTAGGCTAACCCACGCGAAGTTATCTCTACCGCGACGTACAAGCTCCCGTAACTGACCTGCGATGTTTTTCGCTATTGTTGCATACACTCGGCATGGTGGCTTGTTTGGCAACCTGAGTGGAGCGTGTGGACGCGGGCTCACGAAGTAGTAGACAACCACGGGATAGGGGTCCTGCTACAATCTCCTTGCGCAGCTCACTCGAGGCGCAGCACCGCTGCTTCAAATGGCGCACTCTCCCTCCGCTATGGTTGAGTTGCTTGGGCTTTTGTGCCTAGCAGAGCTCGGCTACAGTAAATGTTTGATTAGAATACCTACATCTCGGGCCTGCCCAAGGCTCACCGCTGAGGCATGGCCAAGGAAGGTTCCTAAGGCCTAAAGGTTGCGAGAAGATAGCCAGAGACAGCAAAGTAGGAATGGAGGACGACAGGAAGAGGGAAGACGGACACCCGGGAGCAATAAATAATATATTACTTGAGCCTAGAGGATGCTTGGCAAAGCCCCGAACTACCTGATATAACTTGACCAAGCCCAGTTTTTGCGGACAATAATACTGAGGAATACTTCGTGGTATTCTCGCCTCGTGGCCGTCCTTGCTCAGAAGTCCAAGATGTCATCAGCGATGGCGGCGCCAAATCAGAGTTACCTTAGACTGCCTTAGGCACCTTTAAGTACCTGCAGTAGCTCGTAGTGGGCCAGAACCCGACGGGCCCTGGGACCCGGGAGGGTTTCGCAGTCAATCAAATGGTTTCTTGGCAAAGCCAAGCCTGGCGAGCGTTTTGGCAGCAAGAATAGTGGTCGTTGCTGCCAAGTGGTATGCCTAGCTTAGGTAGCTACCTAGCTACCTTGGCTGCTTAGCTAGCCTGGCGCCCAGCCGCGTCAATCGCTCCCTCCTGTTTGGAGCCGGGGATCGCAAGCTACCTAGGCGCCGACTGAAAGGCAGAAGCCAGGCCCCTTGCCCTTTCGAAGGTTTTCATACCATCCCTATCTCCTCGCACGCCTCTTCGTCCCTGAGCTATCCCGGTTCATGCTACAGTGCTAGTCATCCTTTTCCTTGGCCTGAGGACATGTTCTACTACAGCCCCCACGAGGTCTGTTAACCCCGTTATTCTCAACCTAGCCTCCTCCCCTCCCCACCACACACCACCCTCGCCACCATGGCCCCTCTCGCCTCCGACCCACGACAGGTGCTGGTGGTGTTCAATAACGCACGCCGGAAGGCGCTCTATACGCTCATCGAGCAGATTACTCTATGGCAACGGGCACAGCTTGAGCTCAAACGCCCGGAGGATCCCAACACTGCCCCACTCTTCGTCTCTTCGCCTCGGGGAGGCACCAGCGACCGGACGGATACCAGCCATGGGACGGACGCCAATGTGTCCCAGCGCATCACGCCGCCACCGCCGGAGCTGATTCGGCTGCGGCGGGCCGCGCTGGCGCATTTTGACGAGTGGCGCAAGGGAACTCTCGCCAAGCTGAACGAGATTGTGTCCACGCCAGACGACAACAAGGTGCTAGAGGCGCGGAAGAGACGTGCGGTCGAGATATCTCAGCGCAGAACGAGAGGGCACGACCTGATTGACTTTGGTGATGACTCTGGCGAGGATGCCAGGGTCGCCGGGCTGTCACCCGATGAACTCGCCCATGCTGTCGACGCTCTACAGTCGCTGTATCATCCTATCCCGACCCGCCTGACGACCGTCTCGTACGAAGACCGTGAGGAGGCGCTCAGCTGTGTGTTGTTACTTCTGTTATCTACGGGAAACTATACAGCCAATTCGCGTGTTTTAGTGGTCTACCTTGCATCCGCGTTAGCCCTCCCGCTCGCGGTCGTGATTCGGGAGGAGACCGAGATCGCCAAGTCGCTGGTAGAGAGTTCCGCTGCCGCCGAGAAGCAGAACGCTGCTGGCGGAATGTCAGCAGATGCGGAGGCGCAGAAACGCAAGCAGGAGAACCAGAGTAGTCGATACTGGAAGGTTGGGCTCGCGTCCGTAGCCGGTGCCGCGCTCATCGGCGTGACTGGCGGCCTCGCGGCACCTGTCGTCGCTGGTGCGATCGGAGGGATTATGGGCTCGGTCGGCTTAGGAGGTGTTGCGAGCTTTCTTGGGATATTCTGGATGAATGGCGCGCTTGTCGGCACGCTGTTTGGAGCATTTGGGGCCAAGATGACAGTGAGCGACAAGACTTGCGTGGCTTTCCCCATTGGCTCTTGTATACTGACCTCAACGATCTCTAGGGTGAGATGATTGATCAATACGCACGCGAGGTTGAAGACTTTCGCTTTCTACCCCTGAAGGATGAGTGGGGCAAGGGCTACAAAAAGGACGATAAAGACGCTCGGCGGCTGAAGGTCATCATCGGCATCAACGGATGGCTCAGCAACAAGGACGACGTGACCCGACCGTGGCGTGTCCTCAACGACGATTCTGAGGTATTTGCGTTGAGATACGAGATGGACAGTCTGCTCTCGCTAGGGCGCTCACTCGAAGGCCTGGTCTCGTCGTACGCCTGGGGAGTGGTGAAAGTCGAAATTCTGAAGAGGACAGTCCTAGCGACTCTGTGGAGTGCACTCTGGCCGGCATACCTCATGAAGATAGGATCCAATATCGACAATCCCTTCAACCTGGCCAGAAACCGCTCTGACAAGGCCGGCAAGATCCTCGCCGATGCCATCATCAACAAAGTTCAGGGCGAGCGGCCGGTCACACTCATAGGATACTCTCTCGGCGCGCGGGTGATCTACTCGTGCCTGCGGACACTAGTGGAGCGACGTGCATTCGGCCTTGTCGACAGTGTCGTCTTGATCGGTGCACCTATCCCGTCCAACAGAAATCACTGGCAGATGATGCGCAGCGTCGTTTCAGGCAAGATGTTCAACGTCTACTCCCAGAACGACCTTGTGCTAGCCTTTTTGTACCGTGCGACGAGCATCCAACTAGGCATCGCCGGCCTACAGGAGATCAAGGATATCGAGGGCGTCGAGAACTTGAACCTGACGGAGGAAGTCAAGGGCCACTTGCGATACCCTGAGCTGATTGGCCAGATTCTTACCCGCTGCGGATTTCCCGATATCAAAGGGGGTGAGAGTCCTATCGAAAAGGAGCCCGACGCCGTCGAGATCAGGCTGGAGGACTCGGACCATAGCAAGATGGGCACCCTGATCCCGCTAGACGATCTCAAAATCGCGGACGAACCGCCCCCAAAGCCCCCAAGGCGCGCCCCCGCGACGTCTTCTGTGGTAGTGGAGCCGTCTCCGTCTTCTCCAGCGCCCCGGAGCCTAGAACAGCTGAAGGCGCGGGCGACGGTGACCAAAGGAAGAGCGGAAGTGCTGTCCACAACTCACGACCCGCTGGCCGGACTGTTGGACCAGGACCCACTAAGCCGCGGAGGACTAGAAGAGGCTCGTTCAGAGGCTTCCAGACCCACGACGGAGATCACAAAGACTAAATGGGGCGACAGTGTCCAGGACCTATCGCCCAAAGAAACCAAACAAGTACCGCCTGCCTATGCGGCTCCTCATATCGCACAGTTGACCGGCCCTGCCCGTGCTACACCCGAGTCAGATCTCGACTCGGATTTAGATGACGACTGGGGAGGCATCACGATGGAGAACCGCGACGACGATTTTGACGACATGACGTATACAGAGCCTATCCCCATTGAAGACTAGAGTCGATTAGATGGGCCACAAGACAGGCAATACTAAGGCTAGGAAGGGCGGGACAACATGCGGGTGTGACATAACATCGGGATCTAGCGATATTGCAATAGCATGAAGTTCAAGCCCCTTGCACAAAGCATATTAGGACTTCACCGATTTGAATCGACTTGGCTAGGAGGGATATTTTATACCGCCCCTCGAAGCACCGAACTGGGCAGAAAACTACGGTAGGCTATTCGCTATCGTCGCCCTCCTCCTCCTCCTCCAAAGACCCAAACTCTTCCTCGTCCACCTCTAGGTCTACATCCTCATCACTCTCCTGTTCCTCGTCTTCCTCGTCCTCCTCGTCCTCCTCGTCCTGCTGCATCCTCTCTTCTCTCCTTTTGCGTTCTTCCTCCTTCCTGGCCTCTTCCATCATCTTCTGTCTCTCGGCCCGCAGTTTCCTCTGCGTGACGACAAAGGCTCCGATGGGGGTCTTTTCCCACTCAAAGTCCTTGAGGAAAGCGTCCACTTGGGTCCTGTTCTGCGGTGCAAAGTCGACCCGAGCCCTCTTCCCTTCAATGAACTTGGCGTTGGCCTCGAGTTTCTGGGTGAGCAGAACAAGGCTCGAGATAAGCTTGCTGTTCTGGTTACCAGACCCCTTCTTCCTCGCATCCTTGATCCACCGCTTGACCATGATGACGACTGGTAGCGAGAACTCCGGGAATGCAATGTTGGTAGCCCACAGAACGAAGTACTCCGAGAAGAGCTCTACAACCTGCTCCCCAATGCCATCCTGATAAACCCTGGTCCGGAGGTACGACTTCGGCGCCTTGTAATTCACGTTGTAGTCCAAGGCCTTTAGTGTGGACTGCTTCGGCGGCTTCTTCATCTCGGCCGAGTTCAAGACCTCGAGGATTGGGGCGGCAAGGGGAATGTACGTCCCAGTCGCCCTAGATATCCGGAGGAGCGAACGGATGAGCTGGAAACGAAGCGGGAAGTAGATGGCGGTAGGAATGAGGCGCATAGCGCCAAGGGTGACTTGTACCAACGGGTAAATGAGTAGCTTGAGCTGGCTCTCTTTGCCCGCCTCGGCTTCCTTCAAAGGGCTACAGTGTTCGGCTAGGACGCAAGACCAAAAGTCCAGGGAATGCACGTACTGCCAGTTGTATACCTTCTTGTAGGAATCATTTTGGTTATGAGCGATACTGTTGCGCAGATGGATGGCGAGCTGGCGGATGAAGTTGAACGCCGTGGTGTAGCCGACGCTCTGGTCAATGCCCCAAAGCTCAGCCGCCGAGTTCTTCATCAGGTTGATTCCTTGGATGGTGTTGACATTGGTGGCTCGACTGCCCTGGACCAAGCCTTGGTATGCGGCCTTGAGCACCGATTCTCTGATACCCTTGTCGCCAATGACAACCAGGCGACGCAGTACCAGGAACGCCGTTATCCTCGTCGTTTCGCTGCTAGCCGACTGTGACCAGAAAGCGACAACGGTCTTGACAAGATTTTTGAGGAGCTTCCTAAAAGACAATAGGTATGGGAGGAGCGGGTTAATGCATGAGAGCGTGAGTTTGAGGGTCCCATCGTCCGACAGGGTGCTGAGGAGGTGGATAACGGATGCTGTGTAGCTTCTCATGAGGATGGAGAGCGTTTTGAACTTGCTCGATTCCGTTTGGACGTAGGTCTTGCCTGCTGCAGACTCCTTAACTGGAAGATGGTGTTGCAGGACTTCGGGTATCTGCTTGAGGGCAACCACGAGAATGTCATGGAACGCTTCGGGGCTCGAAATGGAGTAGCGCTGAGCCTTCTCTTCGTCCTCGTTGAGATGAGCAGCCGACCGAAAGGCAATGACAACCTGGCGAGCGGCTCGCAGCGAGTGCTTCTCCACTAGCGCTTCCTTCCACTTCGCGATCATGGCTTGGGTGAGCTCGTTGCTCCCCGAAGACTCGACGTCGGAATCGGCCTCGCCCTGGGCGGCCACGTCCTTGTCCTGCTTCCTCTTCTTCTTGGGTTGCTCGTCCTCCTCCTCGTCATCCTCGTTCGCACTGAGTTCGTCAATCTCGGCGAGGTCGGCGTCTTCGTCAAAGTCCAATGCCTCCGGGTCGTTCTCCTTTAGATATTTGTAAAACTCCGGATCTTTCTCAGCAAGTGCCTTCATGGTCGCCTTGCTCATGCCGCCCTGCTCGTCTTCGTCATCCTCTGCGCCAATTTCGGCACCACCGTCGCTCTGCACATCGCTTTGTACGTCGGAGAGATCGACATCGCTGTCCTCAGAGGCCTGGGCTTTGGCCGCGGGTTGGTCCCGTTTCCGCTTTCCTAGCTTGGCCGACGACTTCTTTCCCGAGCTTGGCTTGTCCAAGATCTCAAAACCGCCCTTGAAGAACTCATCCACACTCATTCCCCCAGCCTGGGCGCTGCCCTTCTGGCCATTGGCCTGGACGTCGCCGCTCTGCTTGGAGGAGCTCCCGTAGAAGTCGGCATCTTGAGCTTGCTTTGTTCGCTTCTTGGTCTTGATCTGTTGGCGCTGCTTGATTTTGCTGACTGCTTTGCGTCGCTCTAGCACACCCTTAAGATGATTCTTCTCGAACTTCTTGGTAGCCTTCAGGTTCTTCTTGGTGGCCGTCATGGCGGGCTACAATTGCTGGTGATGCTCGCCAATTGGGGGGAATTGTTAACGGACGGTTTTTTTTTGTCTATAGGACGGCTCGAAACTTTTTTTTTAACCTGCTGCTACTTCTTATCGGAGTCTTATCGTTGGAGGGGCACTAATCTGCTTCAGGCGGGCGGTGTGGTGTGGGGGTGGATGTGGGTTCTGCCGCGCCTTCGTTACTCGGTAGCTTGCTGAAGTGATGCTGCCTACGTGCTCGACTACGGTAAATAGGAAGGGGCAGTCGCAGCTTGGGCCTCGCGGGTTCTGAACTTTGAAAAAAAAGATAAGCATGCAGGCGCACCCAAGAAGCAAAGATCTCCAAAAATGATGTCCCGACAGGCCTATGCGCCAACGCCTCATAGCTATGTGCCGAACAGCTCGCTTACGGCAACTATAAACTTGGACGAGGTTAGTTGATCCCTGAGCCTCGTCTCGAGCTTCCCTCGTCGCTGACCAGAACCCTCCGCAACCTCCAGGAAGTCAAGCTCACCGACAGCCGCGCCGACCGCGACCTCCAGGACTCGCTGGCCGAGATATTCAGCATCATTGTAACCATTGACGAGCTTGAGAAGGCCTTCCTGAAGGATGCGATCCCCGAAGCCGACTACACCGAGATCTGCGAGCGCTCGTTGAAGCAGTACAAGTCGCTTCTCGCCGATGAGACAGTAGCCAGGGCATTTGTAGGACTAGAAGAGTTTAAGGCGGAGTGGGACGTATGATTTCCTCCCGTCTCCCGGTAGCGATCATGAAGCCGACGGCTAACGGTCGTGGCCACGCAGCTCGAAGTTCCTCGCGCCACGGAGCGCATCCGAGTGGGGATGCCATCAACAGCAGTCACAGCCTCTTCGAGGTCGGCGCCCGCACCGGCTGCCGTGGGCAACCCCAGCGGAGCGCTGATATTGGAGGCAACCCAAGAGTTTATTACCTTCCTGGATGCATTGAAGCTCGGGTTGCTGGCAAAGGACCAGCTCCACCCGCTGCTAACCGAGGTTATCCAGTCTGTAAACAAGGTGACGGACCGGGACTTTGAGAACAGGGGGAAAATCGTCCAGTGGCTCATTGCCCTGAACCAGATGAAGGCGACAGAAGAATTAAGCGAGGAGCAGGCCCGGGAGATAGAGTTGGACATGAACCTAGCCTATCAAGGGTTCAAGAGTACATTGTCATGACCTCTTCACATACAAGGTTTCGCAAGATTAGCATTCTGGGGATAGCCGGTGGTGGCGCGTCTACACCAAGAATGTCCAGAAGCTTGGATAGACAAACTCCTCTTCAAATATCCTCCGCACTTGCTCAAGAACAAAGCGCTCAACCTTGCCCACATTCTTGAGGCTTTGCTTCCCGCTCTCTCTTTGCCCTATCTCACTCTCGACCCGGATCTCTTGTAGTAGACCGCCCAGCTTGGCACCGCCAGCGGCGCTTTCCCCGGCGGCATCTCCTCCGATAGCCGTGAAGGCATCTTCGGGGCTAAGGAAGCAGAAGTGCACCCGTTTCCTAATGTGGGCAACTACCCCAACCCCGTCAAACGTCAGGCCGGTTATGCTGAGTCGGACCGGGATCCCGACAAAGCTAGGCATTGGGTAGTCGAGGAGGATCTCGGTGGTTAGCAGCAGCTTGACATCTCCAGAGTACTTTATGCGGAAGACGGCCATAATGTCCTCGGCTCGCCGCTCACGGAAGTGCTTCTGCTGGCCGTGCAGCGGGGCTCCCTCCTCGTCGTCGCCCTCCTCAATGGCCGATTCAACCAAGATGTGGGTATCTCGCGTAGGGGGCCTGGATGTGCCTGCCGATGTAGGAGCTAGAGTTGACACGCTGTGCTTTTCTCTTAGAGCTGGATGCGGGTGCCCGATCCCGAGCCCCGAGCTAGAGCCTGGCCCTGGGACCGGAGCGGTAGGGTTGGTAGGCGTGAGAGGGCTGAGGGGGTTGTTAAAGTCGCCTACCGAGATGGAGCTCTGCGACGGATTCCTGCTGTGACTTGGCGGATGGCTGTCAACCTGACCCTGAGCCATGGCCTGTAGGTTCGGCATGGATAAACTATGTCCATGACCCGGCTCCATAAGATGCTGGGCGCCAGCCACAGCTGCCAGGGGGGTCTGAGTTCCCGACAAGTTGTTGGCGAAGTGCGAGTGAAAGTAGTGGAGATTAGAGCCGCCTAGAGGCATTCCAGGCGTAGATACGCCGAGGAACGGGCTCCCGAGGTCCTGAAGGTGCAGCGAGTTTCGCAGCCCCCCGACGGTGTTGATATGGGGGGGCAAGTGGCCTTCGTTGCTTCTGGCCAGCACAGCCTCCTCGGCTCTCCTGCGCCGGTCGCTGGCCGCCTTCACCTCCTCGGGAACATGGGCATCGTCACCCGAGCCGTCATCTTCGCTGTCATCGATGTCCGAGTTGTCCTCATAGAAGTCAGGCAGGGGGTCGGTGATGTCCTTGAGCTCGAGTTCCGGCGGGATGGACCCGAACTCAAAGTCGTGCACCGTGACGGACTTGATAAAACGCGGCAACGGTACCGACTGGAATTTGGTGTGTATGAAGTCGCGGATCTTGTGAGCCAAGTCGAGCCCATCGGGACCCGTGGTGAGGGTCTCCCAGTTGAGATCGATTGACATGGGGTCGGCCCGGGCGCATCTGGTCGCAAGTGGGCTGCTGCGGTGCAAGGGACGTCTGTACAGTGGTAGAGAAGGCGGGGTTTGGCGGTGAAGTCTACCGGTCTGCCTCTAGTGGACCATACCCTGAAACCCCCCTGGAGTCCACCACGGTTCTGCATATACGGTGCCCCTACAGCACCTGCGAGTGCTGGGCTAGGAGACTAGGGAAAGGACTGTCTATAAAACCCTAACCCTATCTAGTCCAATGCCTGGTACAGTAGAAGTGCTACAGGGGCCAACGTTGTGAGCGTCAGGGCAACAACATGATGACTCCATAGGTTTTCGATCGGCAAAGGAAATGACGACGGTTGGGCATGCAGATCGGATTAGGAGAAGCAAGAGACAACAATCACACCACCGTATGTACCCCTATGATGTCAACAGAGGCACCGTGGAAGCACGCTTTCCGACGCATTGCTACAGTACAGCCGCCAGCTGTAGCCCCACTGAGCAACCGGCAGATCACGGGACCCACCTACCCACTCGTTCACCCAGCAACGGCCGAAAACACAAAAGCAAAGACCCTGCGCGTCCCCTGCAAGGAATACCTCCAAGCAACCTTCAAAGGCACTGCAGCCAGGACGCATTAACGACACCCACCATCGATCATGAGGAATTGTTCGTAATTCCTCAAAATCTTTCATCCCCCCCATCAAATATTTTTCTCGACCGCCGACTACCAACCGCCAGACCTACCGTCGGAGCTGTCCAAAACTTGTAAACATGGAGCCCCAGTCCCCGCCCAAGCGCATGACGAGAGCCCGCGCAGCGGCCAAAACCACCGACTCGTCATCTGCAAAGGCTCCCACGGCCAAGATCGTGACTGCTGCGGCCAAGGCCAAGACCATTCGCAAAACTACCACTGCTACTACTACCATCACCGCCTCCACCAACACTAAGAGGAAGACCCGCTCAGACGAGGTGGAGGAAGATATACAAGACGACGAGGACGACTTTGAGCAGCTCCCTGCCGTCGCAACGAAGACGACTAGAGCCACGCGTGGCCGGGCCAAGAAGCCTGCAGAAGAGCCAGCTGAAGAGGCCGAGGCTCCCGCCCCCCGTCCCCGTGGCAGGCCCCGCAAGATAGTTGAGCCAGCCAAGGAAGAGCCGCCAAAAACTGCGCGATCAACGAGGACGAAGAAGATTCAGCGAGACGAAGAGAATGAGCCAGAGCCCGAGCCAGTCAGGAAGACGACCCGGGCCCGTGCTGCCTCGGCGGCGGCGTCGAAGCCCGCCACCAAGACGGGAGTCAAGAAGACCGTCAAATTCGAGGAGCCCGAGAAGGAAAATGTCATCCCCGCAGCATCAACAAAGACCAAGGCTGCACCGAAGACCACAGAAACCGGAACCGGCATGCGTGCCAAGCCGGTTCGCCGGGCAGCGGCGGCAACGACGACGACGACAACGACAGCTAAGACAACGCGGTCTACTAGGACAGCCTCCACCTCCGCGTCGGAGCCCGAGAAGCCTAAGCCACTAAGCCCAAGGAAAATCTCTCAGATGGAACTTAATGGGGCCGATTCCGAGGACGAGTTGGCCGGCGATGACAGGTTCACCTTGAAGCCTATGATGCGTGGTCCGGTGAAGCCGCCTATCAGTGCCATCAAGCCCGTCGGGCTGGCACCGCCGACGAAGGAGGAGGAAAAGCAGGAGGAGGATAGCACAGTCACCAACCCTCCAGACCTGGCCCCAGCTGCCCTGCGCGCAAGCCCTGCCAGACGGCCACCAGCATCTCCTTGGAAGGATTCCATGAAGTCCCCGGCGAAGCGATTCGAGGGCATGCCGAGCCTCGCGCTCCCTTCCAAGTCCCAGCAAGGCGACAAGGGAAGTGCCTCTGGAAATGCGAAGGTATCCTTACTGCAGTCCCCGGCAAAGCGGCCCCAATCTCCCATCAAGGGATTGACTGCGCCGAGCGCTGGCGGACAGGAGACATCCACCTTCAAGAGATCATTATTTTCTTCGCCAGCTAAGCGTCCTGCCTCACCGGCGAAGCAGATCGCTTCAACCAAGCAGCCAACGGAGGTTATTCGAATGGCTGAACATCTTGTACCAGCGGCAACTCCTTTGCCTGTACAAGCGGCCCTTGAGGCCCAGGATGAGAATGAAGAGGTCGAGCTGTCCGAGGAGCTCCCTAGTGACGACAAGATTCCCGACTCGCCCACCAGGATGAGATTCCCCGGTCGCTTGTCTGCTGTCCTACCGCGTCACGCAGATCCGGCGTTGAAAGACATCTATCTGCCCCGGCCAGATGCCACCGTGGTCGCCGAGGCTGTTAACTCCGTCGAGCTAGAGATCGAGTATGATGATCCCATGGTCTTGGATACCCCATATGCTGCGCAGACTCAACCGACCCGTGAGGAGATAGCGGTTCCGGCATTGACACCCGGATCAGCTGGGCCCCTGTATGGCTTGCGCGATAAGGACCTTGAGCTATGCCACGGGGATGATTCTGAGTCTGAAGACGAGCTAGCGTCTCCTGAAGGAGCCCTCGCGTCATACAACCAAAGTATGCCCGCTACGCCTTGCCCCGCCGGGACCTCGCGCACGCCGAAGAGTCAGCTCATGGGTGATCAGACCTGCGCTTCCGGGCGGAGTACTGCCAAGAGGGCTCGCATGGATGACAAGTACGGCTTCACGCCGCTCGCTAACGCGTTGAGCGGGTGGAGTGCCGGCCCCAGTCCCTTGAAGACTGGCATCAACACCAAGTCTCTCGAGCCAGAGAAGAGCGAGGACTTGATTCGCATGGAAGACACCGAATCTCAGGTTCCTGGCTCGCCTATGGGGAGCACTTTCTTCGACGAGGCCATGTCTGCCCGTCCTGTCGAGTCTGCCGTGGCGCAGGAGACTTCTCTCGACGACAACATGGGCGTTCTGGAGCCCGAATTTAGCGATGTTTCCATCACGGAAGAGGACATGGCGTTGGCTGCCGAAGCCCACGAGATGTCACTGATGGAACCGCCGCACATGGATGAGCTGGTCAACCAGAGCGCTGAGGACGCACTCTCGGAGGCAAGCCAGGAGTACGGAGATGAAAACGCCATTCCCATCGATCCTGCTCTCCGGGACCCCGATGTTCCTCCCGTCACGCCCAAGCGCATAATCCACAAGGAATTTCACACAGTTTCCAAGGTACCCCTCAAGCCCGCAGACGAGCCTACTCCACGGCCCAAGATCAAGAAGCGCAGCCACAGCATCTCGCGCCTTCCTGTCCAGCGGCCTACCCACGGCCTCACCCGCAACGCCACCGTCATCTCGTACTCGCCCATGAAGCGTCGGGACGAGCAGGCAATGGAAGCGCCCCAAGGCGAGGAGAGAGCAGAGTCAGCGCCTCCGGTTACTCCCGCGAAGTCGGAAGCGAGCTGGTCGACAATGGGAACGCCCGCCCGCACCCCTAGGAGCGATGTCAACCCTGCGCTCCTGAGGGGCGCTGTGGTCTTCGTCGACGTGCACACGAGCGAGGGAGCAGATGCCAGCAGCATCTTCGTTGAGCTGCTGACCCAGATGGGCGCCCGCTGCGTCAAGAGCTGGCCATGGAGCCCGACCAGCCCGCCTGGCAAGGACGGTGCTGCTTCCCGGGTTGGCATCACGCACGTCGTTTACAAGGATGGCGGCAAGCGCACGCTTGAGAAAGTTCGCGAGAGCGGCGGCGTCGTCCAGTGTGTTGGCGTCAGCTGGGTGCTAGAGTAAGTCTACTGTCTACCTGGAGATGAGAATATCTACGCTAACCCCGATACCAGCTGCGAGCGTGAGAACCAGTGGCTCGACGAGGCGCCGTACTACATTGACACCAGCCTGGTCCCCCGGGGTGGTGCCCGCCGTCGGAAGAGTATGGAGCCAAAGGCGCTATCTAATATGAATGGCATGCTAGTGGAGACTCCGTCCCGTGCCAGCAGCGGCGCCAGCGCACGGGAGTGCCAGAGCGCCCCCAGCACTCCTGTGAACCGTCGCCGCGAGAGCGGGCTCTGGATGCGGACGCCCGAGGAGGACAGCGAAGTCGAGGATGACGACGACTATGATGGTCTGCAGCACGACAAGTCCGAGTGGGACGACGCGCTGCTCACCCCCGTGCCCAAGACTCCGGCTCCCGAGGCCATCGCGCGCTTCGCGGCTAACGTCACCCCGGCCACACCGTCGACAGACAGCGTCGACGACGACGCGTTGGCCGGCGAGAAGGAGAACATGATGGCACGCACCTGCCCGCCCAAGACGAGCAACTTTCAGGATCTTGGCCAGGGCATTCTGGCGCACGAGAAGGACCAAGGCGTGCTCATGCGGTTGATGGCGGCACGTAGGAAGAGCCTGCAGTTCGCGCCAAAGATCGGAAGTCCCCTATCGAAGGCCTGGAACTGAGGAACGCGAGAGGATGGGGGGCTGCGCTTTCTTGTCAATTTCGGCTCTTGTCGGAGCACCCGTACAGTATACTACTTGAAGCACTGGCGGTGATGATATTTTTGTAGTCAATCGTTTAATTAGGGGCGCGGATGGCCATGGCGTGCTTGGGTGTGGTTTGGCGTTTGGTATTATTGGAGGGAGCTCGGGAAGGGGTTTGGGACTGCTGTTGCCTGTTTGATTTTCGCTAGCTGTCGCGCATTATCATGGATAACTGGATTGCGATTCAAACTGTGTCTCTTCGACTGCAGCTTTCATCTGTGGCTCTGCTCTGTTCTGCTGTCCCACTCCTGTCGTTTTCTGGTGTTGAGGAGGCCGATATGAGACCGCGCAGGTAGCGCCTGCCCCCTAGTCTGTTTGCTAGCCTAGGATTGGCGGGGATGTGCTCCATCGACGCGCGGCATACATAGAAGCCAAGGCATTGCACCACCACCACGAGAACACAGCGCTATTATACTGATAGGCCTTATCTACCGTACCCCGTGAAACTGTCGTCATGGATAAGAAGCACGAGCTCCATGTCTGACTTCGATCCGTACCTCTCATCGCAGGTTCTTTGAGGGGCCATCCAGCCCTCACCGCACCCATACTTCTTGGACGAGCTGATCCGATCCTTCACGGTTCTGAAATGGGCTGGAGCTTTCTCCAGTGGCTGGCTCTCGTGCTGTGGGCTGATCTTCCGGCCGTCCAGGCAGCGCATCCTCTTCAGCAAACCCTCCGGCTCACCAACCCGGGCCATCAGGCTCTCGTCGAGAGGCCCAGACAACACCTCAACTTTAGCTCATCAGCACCCCACCTATTCGCTTCAACCGCCACTCTCCTCCAGCAATGGGCCAACACCGTGTTCCCCAACGGGCACAACCTAGCCGCCGTACAGATACCACCGCTAACGCTATTCTTCCACGGCCGCCTCGATGCAGAGACGCCGCCATCCCCTGAGTGGCTCGCATTCGACCAGGAAATGTCTTGGGGCATCATGGGTGGTACTCGTTCCTCGTTTCTACTCACCTACCAAACCACGCGCCCGGTAAAGGCTCTCTACTTCGACGGCGAGAGCGCTACCCTCATGGGCTTAGGCCAACTCGACACCCAGATGCTGCAATTGTGGGGCAACGTGTCTGGCCCGGAGAGCCCAGTTTTCAGGGGGCTGTGGCCTGAGTACGAGCGTGCGCGAGGCCTGTGTGACTGGTTGGCTGAATCCAAGCTACGCGGTCCTGGGTGGGGATTCGAAGGCGTGGTCCGGATGAACGCCGGCTTCGAGATGATCTGGTGTGACTTCAACAGCCCCAGCTTGAGGCTATTAACTCACTTGAACGTTACGGCCCCTCAGTTACCAAGTGAGGATGGCGAAAGTGGAAATCGAGGGTTGGATAGCGACGATAACGCGGACACCGACATGCTCCAGAAGAGATCCCCCGTCGAGTCCTACTACAGTTTACCGCCGGTGCCAACAAGAACCGATCGCGCCGCCGATCCATCCCAGCCCCCTTCACCCCCAAACTGGCGTAGGGACCGCAACCTAGAGCCGTTCCTGGAATCTCAGACCTGGGGCTGGTTCGACAGTGCGACGTGGCACTATGGGTCGTCGAGGAATGGGCCGGGCCTCGGCGAGACCCGTGCCCGGGTGTTGTCCTGCGGCGTCTTGAGCTACTACTCGCCTCAGTTCGCAAACCAGACCTTGAACCGTGCCATTGCCGAGCGTGCGTCGCTCAATCTCACCAGTGACGGCCTTTGGAAAGGCGAAGGTAGAGATGGGAACAGGACTATGGCCCTCAGGCAGCTAGCACGTCGGCGGCGGTATCATCACCTCGGCGAAGTGACCCCCGAAGAGGCAGTTGTAATGAGGGAGAACTCGGAGCGAGCCCTTCGTACGCTCCTCGAGCCGTATAACGACTGCAGCGGTGCGGACTGGACGCAGATAAGCACTGAACTTATCCAGAGAACGACTCTCCAGATGAAGATGCTCGAGAGCAGGTTCCTATCTTTTCCTGGAGACGAGCAAAACACGACGGCTCTGCGAAACTGGCTTTTTGATTTGAGGTCTCAGAGTCACCTATCTCTGGTGACGTATCTTGAGTACCCTGCGCGAGTAGAGCTCACGACCTGGTCCATCGGCGGCAAAGTGTTTAACGAGACATTCGCTCGGTGCAGGTACAGATACACGAGGCTCCTTGTGCCGGAAGAGAATGCTCGCCTGGCTCTAGAGGAAGAGGATTTGAAGTGGGCAGTGGAGGAGATCCAAAAGGCAATCTGCTCCACCCTGGTAACAGTTGGATTCGGGATCGAGGCGACATGGCACCAGTTGTTTGGAAAGGCACCCTCGCAGAACAGCAACCATGATCGAGGCAGCAGCGAACACGACCTGTCCAAAGTGAAGACTCGCGTCAGCACCTGGAGCGATGCTGTTTCAGAGCTGACTGCGTGGCTAGGCTGGGAGAGCGAGCTCATCGGATGCGATCGGGTATGCGCTTGGGACGAGCGCTGCTATATCCCCATGTGGCCTCTGCTAGCGCGGCCCAACTTTGGGCGCCGGCCGCCAGGGAACGGCACCGGCCCCCCATGGCGGAGACCAGGAGAGAGATATCCGCCCTACTACAGGCCTCCTGGATTCCGTCCAAACGGAACATCCCCCGGAGGGCCAGGGCCTGGGATGCCGGGGCGTGGCCCTGCATGGATGGGAGACGAGACTGATTTATGGGAACCCAGGTGCGTAAAGGTAGATTACATCACGGGAGGACGTTGAAACTATTTTTTTATATCACATAGCCGGATACAATCCGATAGAGTCTGATACCCACCCCTTGAGTTCTTGGATCAGCGGTTGATACAAATGGTGGGCACGCGGTAGAGTACATAGCCTCCAAATACACCACACCCTTGGCTACGGGAGTCGGTTCCGTAACTGCATCGCCTCGTTCATGGTTGATTGGCTCAATACCAAGCGCGGGACCTTCCTGACGGGCTAAGGTGAGCCCTCAAAGGGTCCATGTAGCCATTACTGTGATGTGTGCCCTGTGTTGACACCTCCGCCTCACGGGACCGCGATATAGGCCCGCAGAGCTTTGACCGCATCGCCGTCATGAGCCTTTAGAAGATCCGTTGCCTTAGCCTTGGTGAGCTCCAGCTCGTCGACCTGTGGGAAGCAGTGCGTCAATGATTCGGCTCTCCAAGCTTTAAGCTGGAAGAGGAGTCTCCATCAACATACCAGCAGGGCCACATCGGCCGCGTCGACCTTGACCTTCTTGACTTCCTTCTTTTCGGCTGCCTTCTTGTCTCCACCTAGGGTATTCATAGCCCGGCTGACAGCTTCCTGATCGACACCGCGTGATGCGGTCTCGTCCTCGCGGTGAGCGTCGAGCTTGGAAAGCGCCGCAGCGGCCTTGCGGTCCTCGGCGGACTTGGCCTTCGTCTCGATCTCGTCTTCGACATCGCCGCCGGTCGCGCCCTCAACGACGTTGGGGGGTTGTTTCTCCGCCATGGTGTGTGGGTGTGTTACTGCCGCTGATGTTGCTCGCGGGGGCCGGAGGTTGTACGGTGTGGGCGTTGGTGGGGTTTCTTTCTTCACTCAAAGTCGCTGCTGATGGTGGGGCGGGGTTACAGGAGAGGTGCTCCTACCCAAAACCCAAATGGCTCAGCGAGCTAAAGCAGTGCTCACTGGAGGTTCTAATTGGCCAATTGTGGTCAAGTTTCTTTCTTTTTAGACACCCTTCCTTCGTTGAGTCACCAAATCGAGAGTGAGAACAAGTTGGCCTTTGTACTGTTGATTTGAGCCGGCCCTTGCCTTCACCTTGCGCCCTCTGCTCGAGAGCTTGCTCTACGACGTTTTTTGTATAGGGGTCCTAACTAGCCTTCCACGCCTCTTTCCCTTGCGTCCTCGCTTCCCCGTTCCACAGCCGTTATTCTCGCCTCTAGCTCGAGTACCGCCAGCTAAGGGAAGCCCACAATGAACGGAGCCCCAGCCGCCAGCGGCGAGTGGACGCCCGAGTCGTGGAGGTCGCGGCCCCGGAAGCAAGCACCAGACTATCCCGACCCCACCGCCCTCACAAAATCCCTGGACGAGCTCCAGCGCCTGCCTCCGCTTGTGCTCCCCAAGGAGATCCTCCAGCTCAAGAAGCACCTGCGTGACGTTGCCAACGGCGATGCCTTTCTCCTCCAGGGCGGAGACTGTGCTGAGCTGTTTGACTACTGCGAGCAGAATGCCATTGAGTCCAAGATCAAGCTCCTCCTCCAGATGAGTCTGGTCCTCATCTGGGGTGCCAACAAGCGCGTGGTCCGAATCGGCCGCATGGCTGGTCAGTACGCCAAACCGCGCTCCAGCCCAACCGAGAAGATCGACGGCAAGGAAGTCCAGTCGTTCAAGGGCGACATTTTGAACGGCTACCAGCTGGACCAGAGAGACCTGGACCCAGGCCGGCTGCTTAGGTGCCTACTCGCCCCCCCCCCCCCGCGGACTAGTCTGTTAATGATCCCAAACGTGGCTAACTCTGCGTTAGAGCCTATCATCACTCGGCTGCCACCTTGAACTATATCAGGGCAGCTATCTCATCAGGCATTGCTGACTTGCACCGGCCGTTGGACTGGGGGCTCGGCCATGTTCGGGACCCCGCCCTCAAAGCCAAGTACTCACAGGCCGTCAAGTTCCTGCAGGACATGATCCGCTTCATGCACACCATTGGCGCCGACAGGAGTGACAAGCTTGACACGGTGGACCTGTTCACCAGCCACGAAGGCCTGCTCCTGGAGTACGAGCAGTCCCTGACCCGGCTCATGGAGGTCCCGGAGCAGCACCGGCCACCGGCCGGCAGTGGGGAGCCTGCCGCAACCCAAGGCAAGCAGTATTACGACACGTCAGCGCATTTCATCTGGATCGGCGACCGTACGCGCCAGATTGACCACGCTCATGTCGAGTTCTTCCGCGGTATCGCGAACCCCATCGGTGTCAAGGTGGGCCCCACGACGCCCGTGGCGGACTTGCTAGAGCTGCTGCGGACGCTCAACCCGCAGCGCGAGCAGGGAAAGATCACGCTTATCACACGGTACGGCGCCGACAAGGTCGAGGCCCTGTTGCCGCAGCACATCCGCGCGGTCGAGGACAGCGAATACCGGCGTACCGTGGTGTGGCAGTGCGATCCCATGCACGGTAACACGCGTAGCACGTCCGGTGGCATCAAGACTCGGGCCTTTGGCGACATTCTTTCTGAGATGCGCTCTGCCCTACGCATCCACAAAGAGCAAGGAAGCTACCTAGGAGGCGTGCATCTAGAGCTGACGGGCGATGCGGTAACCGAGTGCCTGGGAGGCAGCGAGGGCCTGGACGAAGACGATTTGTCCACCAACTACACCACTTTCTGTGACCCTCGCCTGAATGAGAAGCAAGCCTTGGAAATGGCCTTCTTGATTGCAGATCACTACCGCAACGAAAGGAGCGATGCATCTGTGTAGCCAGCCAGTAGCAGCAGATTTCCAGATACACTCGGATACAAAGGGGGGCATCAGGGAGAAATGATCCGTATTGTCTTTGGGTATCAAAAAAAATACAAACATAGGGATATATGCGAGCGAACCTGAGTTTATACAAGGACCATGAATTTGTTTCGTCAACAAGCAGGAGTGTGATTCTTCCATACCAGCGGAATGCGTCTCAACAAGAGGTCTTCTATTTTATTTTAGGAGCAGTGTAGACTGCTGTGGTATCTTGCATTGTAAGCAAGATATGTGTAGCTGAGTAGACCTGAGGGCTCTCATCATCTCTAACCTCATGGCATGCCCTTTTCGCCGTCTGCTGGCCACGTACGTAGCCATCATTGATGCGGCGTCAAGAGAAAAGAAAAGGAAGAACTGGCTGCTTCAGATTCTTGGCTTGCTCTCCCCGGTGAGTCAAGAAGCAACGATGGTCTGCGCGCCCTCGAACGCATCACCCGGCTCGAGCGTCTGCCATCCTCGGACCGCGCCGGGCTCGATGCAGACCATCTTGTGGAAGCCATCCTTGGGCGCAAAGTCGCCAATCGAGTTTGCCTTCTCTGTCCAGGGGTTCCACACGGTGACGTCGTTGAGGTTGTCGCGCAGAACCGTGTACTTCGTCTTGCCATCCTCGACTACTGTGACCGGGGTGCTGGGGCCGCCGACCGGCGTGTAGACGCGGTCCACCTCGCCAGAGAAGGTCACGGCAGCGGACTGCTTCTTGGTGGTCAGGGGGCCGACTTTGTCGAGATATTCGGAGCCGTCGAGGCCGTGGACCTCAACATTGCTGATTTCCTAGTATGAACAACCCGCATTAGCAACCGCTCCTCTTCTTCCTGCTACCTCTGGGCGCCCGTCTCTTTGGTGGTGGGGGCCAGGAGGGAGTGTTCGCTCACATTCACCCGCAGGTATGTGTGGAACAAGACCTGAATGTCGAATGGCTTGTCGTCGTCGTTGGTGGCGACGAGGCTCGTGGTCAGGCTATTCTGGTTGAGAGTTACGCTGTAGATGAGTCCGAACTTGTAGGGCCAGAGCGCCCGGAGGCTGTCGTCCACGTTGGCCGCGCTGAGGCCGAAGTCCAACTTGACCGACAGGTCGGCGCCAGCTGCGTCGGGGGTCGACTCGGAGGTTGACTTGCCAAGGAACTCCCAGTTCGAGACGCGCGCAACGCCGTGCTGGGCGAGCTTGCCGGTCTGCGGGTGGTCCGGGGCCGTACCGAAGACCTGTCACGGGGGCGAGTGAACTGTTAGCCTTGGATGTCGCCTGCGCCGGGGGCTGAAGGAGAAGGAGGAAGGGGTTTGAGGAAGGAGGAGGTAGCAAACGCACGGGAAAGACGACGGGGATGCCACCCCTGACAGCCTTGCTGCCGTCCAACTTGGCGCCCTCGCTGACCCATAGCTTCTCATTGCCGTCCTTGTCCTTCCAGCTGAGGACGGTGGCGCCGTGCAAGAGGACCTCGACGCTCTCGCCGGTGGGGAGCACGGCCGAAACGCGCGAGTTGGCATGCGAGATGCTGACTTGGGCCTGCGCGGGGAGGCCAGGCGTGCTGGCTAGGGCCGCTGGCTTGTTGGGGCGGTCAACCATTGTAGCAGTAGCTAAGGTCGGTAGAGAAGACAAGAGGAACGTTCGATTGATGCTGCGAAGCTGTGGGGGTGGTGTTGCCGGTGAGCGCCGGAAGCAGCAGGTTCGTGAGAGGGAGGGGTGTGGCGAGGAGGGGAGGTGGGGAGTTTGAGGGCCAGACAGCTGAAGCTCTTGGGAGTGTGAGAGGAGGTAGGAAGTGGCGTTTCTAGGTGGTGGGGCACTGAAGAGGGAGAGGTCTAGGTACAGCGCACAAACAAGGAGGGGGGCAGGAGGGAAGGGGGGGGGGAGGGGGATGCTTAGTTGGTTGGCTGGCACAATTGATCCCTAGAGACGAGGTAAGCGATCTAAACACTTCCTGTGGCAGGCAGGCGTAGAGGGGGCGGGGTATGCACAGTAACCAGCCGTGCTCATGCCCGCATGCTCGCGCAAGGTGGGGTAGGCTGTCATGCCAGCCAGCTAGCTTACTTACTCCCTGACCTACTTTACCTAACTACCAGGGACAGTACCTTGCTTGAGTTAAGGTAGCAGGTATGTATCGCGGTCTGTCCTATGTTGAGGTACTGTACCTTCCCCAGCACCAGCACCAAAGCAGGCAGGCCCGGCCCCGCGAGGGCCCCAGCTACACAGCGGCAGCTGCTGTTTGCAAAAACAAAAAGAATCTACCGCAGCAGCTGACCTCTGTTGCATATGCTGAAACAAATGCTTCCCGAGCTAAGGTATACCGCCTGTAGCTAGATAAGATGGCCAGGCAGCTACAGGCAGGCCGCCTTGCATCCACCCTGTCTTGCACCTCGCCGAGGACATGCGGCTTTGAGGCCCAAAGCGCGGCGCGCTACTCCAGGGTAGGGTGCCGTTGGCTGATCGGCAAGGCCCCTACACTACTAAGTGGTGTCTCACCGACAGAACCTTTTTTTTTTTTTAGATGATAATACTATGTATTCTTGGGTCATGTACTTTGTCTACCTAGATATGACAATTTCCCCACACTTGAACCCTGTCGATGCATTTGTTTGCCGTCCCAATGAAATACCAGTTAGTACACTTTGACAACCTGGCCCACCAAGCCTCCCTTTGCCCAAGAAAACGCCGTTACCCAATGCATTCTTATGTCCTGCCGCGCCTCTCCGCCTCGAACAGTTCCCTCTTGAAGTCCATCATGAGGTCCTCGATCTTGTAGACCTCCTCCCGCGCAAGGCTGGCCGACCGCAGTGCCGCCATGGCGCCCATGAGCTGGCTCTTTATCTCCTGGACTATATCCACCACCTTGACATTGCTCTCGACGGCGACCAGTTCGGCCGTCTCTTGTTTGCCCAAGACGACGGCCATCTTCTCCCCCCCGGTCTCTGCTCCTTCGGCATGCGGTGCTGCGACTGCGAGTTCAGCATCTGGCTTATCTATTGTCTCGTCCCTCTCCTCCTCAACAGGGACCTGGACCTCCATCTCAGCCGGCGCTGGGTCGACAGCCAACACGGCTTCGATAGGTCCCACCGAGAGATCCGGTGATTCTTCCCGTCCAGCCGGGCTGGAAATTCGACCAGGAGGAGCTGCAACCTCTTCAACCATGGACACATCTGCTATCGGCATTAGCTTAGCTATTGTGGAACGAGCACATCTAATCGTACCTTGGTCGGGGATAGCAAGCTGGCTGTCGGGCACCTCGTCAAGCTCATTGGCTGACTCGTGGTGTCTGGGTTTCTTGCTTCCCTCGATGCCTTGATCTGCTGCCTTGGCGGAAGATCCCCTCTTTCGCTTCTTCTGTCCAGCACGGCTCTTCGACTGGGTGCTCTGCGACCTCGATTCCTCAGCCTGGGTCGCCGGGATTGTCGGCCGCAACGGGCTTGATTTAGCCCTTCTAGAGGACGTCCGCCGAGACCTCTTCGGCGTCCCTCCCACTACAATTGCGTCTTGGACCGCCTGGTCGTTCGCCGAAGACGGCGGCGCCTCATACTCCCCAGGGTCAACATTTCCGTTGGCCAGTTCAACCACCAGCTTGCTGTGCTTCTTGCCATCTGCGATAGCGGCTTCAAGACATGCATCCCTAGTTGCTTGCGCCGCCTTCTTGGCCATGGCTCGGGAAGATCGGGTCAGCCTGCCTGGGGTGGCTGCCTGGGGACTAGCAAATGCATCCATGAACACTTCATCCCCAGACTTTGGTGTCTCTTCAGGCTGTCCAGTGGGTCGCTGTTGCAGCTTCGGCGTCGATGGGACCGCTGCGTCTAGCACGTTAGACGCGGCTTGGCGCCTCTGTCTCGTAGACCGAGTGATAATCAGGCTGTCCTCAATCACCTCATCCTCAGAATCCAGGATCGGCAACTCATCCTCGTCAAGGCCAACTGCGTCAGCCACATCATCCATCTCCATGGGTTCTTCTGCCCCAGGCAATACAATGTCTGCCGCCACAGTAGTCCGGCGGGATGGCGTGAAGGGGCCTGCATGGTGAACAGCATTTGGGGATCCGGTGATAGGAGATGAGGAGAATTCCTGCCATTCATCCCGGATGCTGTTGCTTGCGGACCTGGATCGGATCTCATCTGCCAAGGGGTTCCCTCTAGGCTCTGGCGGTGAGGAAGGTAGGTCGTTTCCAATTTCCGGCAGGGCCACGAGCTGGCCACGGCGAGGAGTCGGAGTGGAAGCAACATAATTGTCGAACCTCCCTTCTGGCTCGGGTGTAGCGGCGCCTGGGAGCTCTGGAGACTTGGGGCGCTGGCTTGGTAGAGTAGGTTCGGCCGCAGAGATCTCTGTGGTTTTCGTGCCTGGGCTCGACCGAAGCGCAGGGAACAATGCCTCATTCTGTTTCTGGCGCTCTCGGACCTCCTTCTGGTGCTCGGTAAGCAATTGAGACTCCACCTCGTGGTCAGTCGTGGGCGAAGAGTCGATCGGCGCAAACGCAATCTGCGAGTCGTCGTGACGCAACCGAGGTGTCGTGCTCCGCCGCTTGGCTTTGGGCGCTTTCGTAATCGACGTAGATTCGAGATGGCGCTTCCCAGGTACGACGCGGGTGCTAGGTAGAGGCGATTTGGAATGGCGGGAAGAGGACCGAGGAGTGCTTCTCCTACTCGGCCGCGACGAGATAGGCTCAGGAGCGATTGCCTCCTCCTGAGAATCGGCAAAAGATAGCTGAGCCGAGGCTTCCGTTATTGTGGTCTCTAGGCCCGGCAAAATGAGCTCGATATGTTGCTGGAGGGACACCAAGATCGGCTGGAGCTTCTCAGGATACTGGATATTCCCAACGTCCTTGAACGCGGCGTTCCATAGAGCGGCAGCGCTGTTGACAAAAGTGCGGTGCGAGCTCCCGAAAACGGCACAGAACAAGCGTTCGAGATGGCCCAGCTGCTGCTCTAGGGGCTGTATTTTTATCAACGCCTGTGAGAGCGCCGCCCACACGGACTTGACCTAATTCGTTGTTAGCAATTTTGACTGGTAAAAGCACGACGGAAGTTCACCAACCGCTGCAAGGCTGGGACTAGACTGGCTTCCCAGTTGCCGCCCCTCATCCTGGATCCAGACGCTGACACCACCCTGCAGGGCTGCGAGCGTTTTGGTGGTTAGCTCTGGGTTGCATCGACCCACGAAGGTGCCGACCTCTTCAAGGAGGTCGCCCGCAAGTTTCACATTGGCAGCATCGAACTCGCTGTACGAGTACATTAGTGCCGCATCAACAACCTTGTATAGGTTATCAAATGTGTCGAAAGATGCTGATTTCGGTCCGGCATTGGGGGTTCCCCACAGACGACGACGAGCCGCGTCAACTGCCTGTCGGTCCCGGGGTTGCGTCGCCGTCGACAGTATCTCAACGACGCTCTTGGTGGTGTTATCTGCGACTCTTGACGAACTCCGGCTACTGACAAGGTCGAAGGCAACCCTAGCGAGGGGCTCAATGACAGCAATTGCAACACCTGCATCACCCGTCTCGGCTTGTGCTCGTCTAGCAAGGCATGCGAAAAGTCTTTGCCACAGGTCCCATGGTAGGTTTGGCGTTGACCTCAGGCCTCGTTCGAGAACCTTGATGGCCTCTCGATAATCATTACCAGCCAGTGGCTGGCTCCCTGAGCCACTAGGAGGCTGCACGGCCAGCTTGGGCTCCAACCACTTTTGCATCCACTCGGCAGCAAGCTGCCAGGGTCCATAAGGGCTGAGCGCATCCATGGGGATTGTCGACAGGAGCTCCTGGGCGAGGTTCTTGTCTACCTGCTCATCCTTTCCGGGGAAGAAAGGATCAAATGCTGCAATGATGAACTGGGAGAACGTCCCATCGTCGGCAACACCCGGGGGTAGACTCGATAAGACGGAGAAGAGATGGTGAAGGGGTGACTTAGAAGGGCCTTGATTTTTGGTAGGCCGACTCGACGGTGTAGCAACGGGAACGAAGACGGTCTCCTTGCTGACGGCTAGTATCTTCTCGGTGAAGGGTAGGGGGCCAAGCGACTGAATCATGACCGCGAGAAACCTCTCCATAGCCGAAAGGAACACGGCAGAGCCGCTCGTTGCCTGGTCGTCTTCGAGTAAACCGCGCTGCCAAATCTTGTGCATGGCGTTGAAGGCATGAGCGACGAAGGAGGCAGTGTCTGGGGAAACTTTGATCTCCTTCGAAGCTGCCGACGCCACCGAGGCAACCAGCGTCTCCCAGAGTCTAGATGTGACACTTTTGCTGTCGGCAAGAGCCAAAAAGGTCTGCTCCAAGATAGGTCCGACAAGAGCAAACACCCGGCTCGCGTTGCGTCTGAGCCACTTCGAGTCGATAGGCGGGAGCTCTTCAGGCCGAACAATGACATTGTCTATTACGCGCTCTTCCTTCCACACACGCTTCGTCGTGCAGTCGAAGAGACCGGCTAGGATCTTGGAGGCTTCACCAAGACGTTCCTGAGAATCTTCAGGCTTGGGGTCCAAGAGCTTCGTCAAGAGCGGGTCGACGCCGTTGTCCCAATAGGCGTCCAGGAGAGCAAGATTCGTGGTGGGCTTGAATTCGTAGTAAAATAGGTTGCAGATCCCTCCAAGAACAGCCCTGCGGATCTCCTCCTCCTTCTTCCCCGTCGGTTTCCTCCTCAGCTGCGTCTCCAGTGGTTGCCGAAGAGTAATGACGTTCTTGGGAAATGAGCGTTCTTCAAAGTGGGCTAGGTAGATGAGACGGCCCCAGGCATAGTTTGCCTCGGTCTTGGTCTGCAGGTCGCTGCTGTTGAAGCAAGACTGTATGATGCGCAACCAGTTCTTCGATGCCTCCCACTTGTCCATAGGCATCCGCAAGAGAAGAATAACCGCAGTCCATATCCGGGGAACCGAGGCAGAGACAGTTTTGTCTTTCGCCATGACTTCGAGCCTCTCCTCATAGTACTTGAGGTACGTCTTATCCTCGAGCATCAGGCTGAATATGTCTGCAACCTTCCTTGCTAGTTGCTTGTCTTTACCGGTGCTGAAGCCAGCCTCGAGGCCCAGTTGGATGGCAGCAGATCGGATCTCCTTCAGACTGCTGAGCATGTCGGTAAATAGGTCCAGAAGCCAGTCCGAGTTGACCACCATGTGGCTCCTACAGTTCCTGAGGAGCTGTCGGTAGATTAGGACACGGGCCATGATGATGCTCTTTCCCTTGAGATGCTCCTCGATGTTGTGCAGAGATGATATCAGCCGCGCAACTCGGTCGGCGGTCATCACCTTTTGGGAGAACTTCTGGTGGCCGACCACATGCATTAGATGCCGGACCGATTCTTTCGGTGAGGTTGAGTCCTCAAAGGTGCGGATGCAATGGTCGATGATGAAGACGGCGAATTCGTGGGGGATGGCGGCGGCAATGGAGGGGAAGTAAATAACGGTGGACAGGAGACTCAGGGCGTGGTTTACGAGCGAAGAGTCGAGCGTCCCTTCAGGCGTCTTGGCGGTGACATCGCGCTGGATGCACTGAGCAAAGAAGCCGATCTGTTCCTGCAAGGCGGCCCGATCGGGTAGATTGTTGGTGGTCTTTAGGGCCTGGGTCAACACCATGTAGGCATCCACCTTGGAGTCGCGATTTGACCCAGCCAGGTGCTGGATTGCCGATTCCAACATGGTGGAGATGTCCTCATTGGGGCCAGACTGATGGGCGGTGCTAGCGCTGATGGGATCTAGCGGATTGGGGGCGTAGGTGGTGACCTTGAGGATGGACTTGACCGGCTTCGAAGAGCTCGGGGGCAACGACACGGGCGTCGGCTGGTGCGCCTTTGCCACGTTTCCTTCCGGATAGACAGGGGCGTCCTTGTACTCGGCACGGGCAGAGAATCCCACACGTTTCCTGTTGCTGGCCGAGCCCGAGTTAGTCGTGACGGAATCGGCGGGCGAATAGATGCTGGGCGGCGTCTGCAGGTTGAGATGACGGTCCACCGCAGCAAGCGCTATCCGGGCAGAAGCCGCTGGCTCATGGCACGCCTCCCGGGGCGGCGTCGGCGGTCGAGGAGGCAGAGAGTCGAGGCCTGTGGACGTCTGGACCTCGAGAGATCCCATCGCGGCGGCGGCTGGACGTCTGTCGGCGGACAGAGCCGGAAGCACCCCTCTGAACCTGGCGGCGGTGTTCGACCTCGGCTGCCTGTTGCAATTCAGCAGCTTAGACACGCATGCTTCGTCAATATCGGTGATATCGTCGATGCCTCGAGGGGGAAAGGCGATCAAAAGAGAGTGGACAGGTGCCGGCGGGGAGGCAGAGCCGGGAGACAGACTGAAGGTTGGGATGAAGATTGGAGTAGGGGATTGAAAATGGCAGATTTGAGCCTGTGTAGCTTAAACGAGATTCTGGCTCCACGCGATTTCGCGCGTCGTGCAGCGTCGCGCGTGTGCGCGAACCCCTGTCCCCTCCTCACCAGCCTTCTACTTTAATGGAGTGGGGACCCATCTTTGCTTATATCATCCCTCTAGCTCTCCGTAGCACAGCAGCCACGGTCCACATAGTGGCAAGTGCGCAACAGGGGGTAGTCGTCCCCCTAATGGAGTAAAGCTGGGACGGACTTCAGGTAAGGGCAGCACCGCTGAGGTCATGGTCTGACGAGAGGGGAGGAGAGTTCGGTGGACAACTTTTCGTTCGATGCACACGCATGCCTACAGCGCAAGTTGGATGTTTTTCGGACCAATTCTCCCACTGGAGGCACCCAAAGTGAGCACTTCAAAGCAGCTTCTTCTTGTGAAGAAAGGCACCGAGCTTCAGGGTCGCGATGGTCTGTGCGACTGGTGGTATTCAGCCCACATCCTGGATTACCCCACACTCTCCAGCGACCTCTGTCCCATGTGTCCGGTGCAGCCCCAAGGTTACAGCTCCAGCCCAGCTATTCGGCAAGCGACCACTTGCAGACCCCATGTGCTGAACACCACTTACTCGAAACTCAGCCATTGCCTTCTGTCAATACCTACCCCAACTTGGCAAGACTCCAGTTCTTACTGTCAACCAAGGCCAACAGCCCCGCCAATGTCATGGAGGATACCCGACCGGTTTGTTACGGCAGTCTGATCGCGATTGCCGTGCCCCGTCAGAGGAAAACGGACCTGAGGTGTGGTCCTAGCTAGTGCTTAATAGCAGAGTATCCTACTACGCCTAGAGTGCTTTCCAATTTAATGTCCGCAACCCAGAGGCCCAGCTCAATAGAAGCACGGAGGTGCCACTCCCTCACCCCTATATTGATCGGCGCCTCTGATCACTCCGATAGCCCCAGTCTCGGATTCCTCTTGCAATATTCCGTGGCATCGTTTCTCATGTGAGGCGCTGCTGCATCCTCCCAACTTCCATAAATTCATAGCACCATCTCGGATGCGCCGCAACGAGCAACCCAATTTAGTATTAGTAGTCTCCTACGACCGCTGTCAACTACCTGCCCGCCTAGCGTGGCTGCCTACGACTTACCTTCACGAACAAGCAGCTATTTTGACCGCATGGCGGCGCAAGCCCCGGGTAGCTTGGCTGGCGCTGGTCAGTTTCCACGTCACCTACCCACCCCGGGAGAAGAGGCACTTTGGTATTGCACGCGCATTGGTTGACTCACGGTGCCCACAGCCAAGCTAGAAGCTGTCACCTCCCTTTTGACGAAGCTGCGTGATGACCTCAAGTCGATAAGTCTTCTTCCCCATCGTAAGCTGTCCTACCCTCACATATTTACGAGCTACCGAAGTTAATGGAAGCAAGAGCGCGATGCCGCTCTGGAGGAGCTGAAGCTTTATGGCCGTGACCCAACCAATGCCGATCCTATTTTCACTCGGGAGGTAAGCCTCGCAGCGCCGGCCGTCCCAACCGGCGCTGGCTCTAAATAAACCCCCCTTTTCTTTCTAACACCTACAGGGGATCGAGACACTCACGCGGCATGCTTTCAACAGTCCGTCGAACGCAACCTGTCGACATGCGTTGAGGGTACTGTGCAACGCCCTATTTCTGAGGAAAGAAACACGACAAATGTTTGTTGACCTAGGTTACGAGTCCAGGGCATGCAACAAGCTCAAGAACGACAATCGAGACGACGAGTTTCTGGTCTCCCGCCTCATCTTCCTTACTACCTACGATACCGATATCGACCTTGATGCTCTCATCGACAAGCATCATCTCGCGGATATCATTACCCAGAATCTAGCCAGGCATGTCCGAGAGCTTTCGGCCGGAGAATCCAAGACAAAGCGAGACCCCATGGCGGACATGGCTCTATCTGAAACCGCTAAGCTGCTGTTTAACATCACTCACCATCGTCCCAAGAAGGTACAAGCCTTCACACCAACGATCCCTCACATCGTCACCCTGCTCTGCAAGCATGAAGTTCCTGCCGTCAACGCCCCCCTGACTCCACCCTTTGGGCAACTTGTAAACACACTCCTCAACTTAGATCTGAGTAGCAAGGACGCCAAGCCATCGATCTATCCCAAAGGCGAGCCGAGCGGCATCACGGACAGATTAATCCAGTTACTCGATCTATCGATGAAGTCTTATTCCGATGCTGAACTCGAGCAGATGGTGTCTTCCCTCGTGGGGGTTATCAACAAAATCCACGAGTACGCCCCCGACAACGTGCGCCAGTATATTCGGAATAAGCTGCTCCCCACCGAGACGGACCGTCAGGATGTCCTGGGCCGAGGTAGTGCCCTATCATCTAGACTTCTGCGGAACTCGACGAACGCAGGGAAACCGGAGCTCCGCGAGGCCATATCAAGTCTTATATTTGACATGTCAGACAAGGATGGCTCCAAATTTGTCGAAAATGTCGGTTATGGATTTGCCTCTGGCTTCTTGTTCCAGAACAACATGCCTATACCGAAGAATGCCACTGAGGCCTATAGCAGTCAGACCGGCGAAGGGCGGAGAGCAGTCAACCTTATTACTGGCCAGTTCCTGGACGCAGAGAAGCTCCTGGATGCGCCAAAAATGACCGAGGAAGAGAAGGAAAGGGAGGCAGAGAGGCTCTTCGTGCTGTTCGAAAGGTAAGCGGCCAATTTCCAAGTGCTTTGATCCTCCAGACAGCCTAACACCCTAGCAGGCTCAAGAAAAATGGCATTATTAGCGTTCAGAATCCTGTTGAACAGGAATTTCGGGAGGGAAGGGTCGAAGAGCTGGATCGCGATGACACCCTTGCGGAAGAACTAGATTGAGCCAGGACATGGGGCGACTCCCCTTGCTGTGATCAAGCACGGGTGCCAGTCACCTACAAGCTTCGATGTCGCCAAGGTATAGTAGCCCTAGGGGTGTCTGCCCACGGCCGAAGAGTATCTCTCCTTCACAGCCGGGTTTGGGGGTGGGGTCTTAGTATCTCGGCGCAAGGTGCAAGGCGATCTGATGCTAGTGCGATCTGAGCGATCAGGTCGCGTCACAGATAGCATCCATATGAAAGAGGCGGATAGAGCAAGTGCAATCTATTAACCCCCCTTCTCTTGGAAAAAAACAACCCAAAGACCATTCGTAGAATCCAATGCTGCGGATTCTTAGGCAAGACGTACGAGAACCCAATGGCGATGCCCGAGCCAAGGTAAGACACTTACAACAACCCGGTTTAATTGCAACCTAGCAGCTTGTGGCAGGTATCTCTGTAAATTTCGAAATCACATTGTCCAATGGTCAAAATATCGTATTAAGTAGAAAAAATAATTTCACGGTGAAAAATTCTAGACTTCCCGGGGGCGTCTACGGGTTTTGGTTGTATTTATTGCTTCCCTGCTGTGTAGCTTTGGCAATCAAAGGTACTTGAGTGGTTTTATAATTGGCTTGTCCGTCACGTCGTCTGACAGCAAGCGCAAACTGTTAGCTAGGTAGGTACCTAGGTAGGGTAGTGTCCATATCATCAGATAAATCGCTCCAGTAGCTCACTGGTTTGGCCGTGAGGTACCTAAGTAGGTACCTACTTAGCCACATCACTCACGTCTTGCCCGACAGCTGCATTAGTACACGGCCCCTCGACTTTCCATTTTTCCCATTTTCCCCAGACTAACCTTTGCATCGGCAGTCTCACTTTTGAGCGGGGAGAGCCTAGCCGTGCTTTCCTCAACCGCAGGGCAGAGACGACCCACTCGCATTTGAGAAATATCGCCTACCCTATCTTTCAAGACGCGACGCGCGACTCCGTGGATTTCGCCTCCGTAACACATCTGCAACCCTCCCTCCCAACCCCCGACACAGCAACATGCCTTTCTTCGAAATGGAATCCGGAGAGGACGGTCTTCCGCTCATCACGAGTGATGTTATCGCGTTTGTTACCCTATTTATCACATTCTCAGGGGGGGCAATTGTCTATTTGCCCACTACACTCTCAGTCGCCAACCATGATCGCTAACACAGGCTACAGGGCTGATGTTGAGCAATCTGGCGACGACAATGCAGCTCGTATTGTAGTCGCCTCCGAACCGAATAACGAGCAAGAGAGCAGCAGTGACGATAGTGCAGGCACGGCTCAAGAGGAGACCGATGACGACAACGAGGCTGCTGCTGCTCCAGGGTCGTCAGAGGGCAGAAACGGCGCCACGCAGGCCGAGCCGGCCGTGAGGACCCCCCGATCGGCCGGGCGGAAGCGCAAGGCGGCCGACGTCGGTCTCAGCGAGTCAACGACCACACGGGCGGCCAGAGGCAAGCGGCCTGTTCGCGCTATTGTCGCTACCGTCGCTACCAGCGCTCGCCTCGCAGCCAAAATGGCGAGTAAGCCCGTTCGTGGACGACCTAGCGCTGCTAAAGCGACTGTACGTGGAAATGAATGATCGTAGACGAAAGTTCTCTAGGTGATGGTGAACTAACGGGTTTACCAGACATCCGCGGCACGGCCCCGTGGGCGACCGAAGAAAGATGTTGTAAGTCGCCATCCCAGTTCCACTGGGACCTGGCCTCTTCGAGTAGGCGCTAACAAGGCTGCGAAGAATGCTCCAGCACCTCAATCCAAGCGTGCATCTAAGGGCAGGGGCGGCAAGCCTCGCTCAAACCAGAGCGCTGACGAGGTGCCGGCAGGGGAATGGGAGGTAGAGAAGATATTGGATTCCGGAATCGACGCCGACACCTCTGAGCATAAGTACTTGGTCAAGTGGAAGGGCTATAGTGACGAGGACAACACTTGGGAGCCCAAGAGCAACCTCGCCCACTGCATGGAGCTTGTCAAGAACTTCGAGGCCCACCAGCCACGCCGACCAAAGAAAGCGGCCTTGGACGGCAGCAATGGAACTGAGAAAGCGCCTGCAAAGAAACGTGGCCGCAAGGCCAAGGCCTAATTTCTTGCTATTTGCTTAGCTCCTGCGCACCGTTCCCGGGGTTCTCTTCATGCTCTTTCCTTCTCTGTACTTGTTTAGGGGCGGGTAACATCAGGCAGTCCAGTGGTAGGGAAACCATGGACAGCCCACACAACTCTACATCCACGACGCGCGAGTGGCCATCCAAGTGCCACGGGGTTAATGACTACATGGGCATATTTATGGCAACACGGGTCTCGATTCGGCTGGGCGAGCAGCCGCAGGTGGACCAGTTTGGGCTGACTTGAACGATTTCTCTTTTCTATTTCATCAACAGGCCGAGCTGGCAAGGAATGCGATCGTTCTCGAAAAGATCGTACATGTACATCTAGTCGCGATTATGACACGATTTTCCAAGACGATCAAGCGGATGTGTATGGAACAGATGCGGAACACGTTACCAGCACCCCCAACTAGGGGTGGGTAGCCTGCCCCACCGGCCTGACCAAACGCGTTCAAAGTGTCCCACCAAGCACCGACGTCAGATCCCCCAGCGCCAAGCTCCGGGGTTGCCTGGTGGAGCGCGACAATCACGCCCCTAGGGGTAGCCTCGCGACTTACTTTTTTTTTAAGCTGGAGCTCTCTGACAGGTGTCATTTCTCCCACCCCGGCATCCTTCATCAAGACAGGAAAAGCGATCGCGGAACGCCCGTTTTACGTACAACCCGACGCAGCCGACGACCGTTTGCTTGTGTGCCTACGAGGATACACACGTTCGAACGCAACCCGGGATCGGCGCGCAACTGCTCGCATTCCGATAGCAGAACCTCGCACCTGGCGCCGGCTTCTCCGACCGCAGATTCCATTCCCCCTCCGACAAAATGGACGCCCTCCGCTCCGCCCTCCAGCCGATTACCCACAACCTGCCGGCCCCGATCCGGGACCTCGGCGTGTCGCTGATCGGCGACAAGTGCTACAAGTCCCTGCTGTTGGACATCAACCTGGAGGATGCGGACTGCCTCAAGCTGGCCATCAGCAAGGGCCTGGGCATCGGCATCGTGACCATGTCGTCGATCGTCAAGGTTCCGCAGATCCTGAAGCTGATCAACTCGAAGTCGGCGGCCGGTGTGTCCTTCCTCGCGTACCTACTCGAGACCAGCGCCATGCTCGTGGCCCTGAGCTACAACGTGCGCAACGGCTTTCCCTTCAGCACCTACGGCGAGACGGCCATGATCGCGACGCAGAACATCATCATCAGCATCTTGGTGCTGAACTACAGCGGCAAGGCTGCCCAGGCGGCTGTGTTCGTCGCTGGCCTCGCGGCTGCAGTTGGCGCTCTCTTCACTGAGTCGCTTGTGAGCATGTCGACTCTGAAGGTGCTCCAGGCTAGCGGCGGTGTTCTGGGCGTCGCGAGCAAGGTCCCGCAGATCGTGGCAATCTATCAGCAGGGCGGCACCGGCCAGCTTAGCGCATTCGCGGTAAGAGAGCAGATCCTTGGAAAATATGAGAGGACTCGCTAGCACAGCTTGTCGGCTAACCTAGTTCATATCTTTCTAGGTGTTCAACTACCTCCTGGGCTCCCTGTCGCGCATCTTCACGACGCTGCAGGAGGTCGACGACCCACTGATCCTTTATGCCTTTGTCGCCGGCTTTGCGCTCAACGCTGTCATCGCAGCCCAAATGGCCTACTATTGGAACGCGCCGAGTCCCAAGGCCAAGGGAAAGCAGAAGGAGGTGCCGGTGGAGGCTGCGCCGGTCTCCACGACGACTGCGACGAAGAAGGGTCCCACGACTCGACGACGAGGGTAGGTTTCTGCCCATGGAGGAGGATGGTTCCGGTCTGTCCGGTAAAGTTTCTTTTACATGGCCCAGACAGCGTCGGCGGCTGCCTCGAAGACTATACTATCATATTAATGCGACATATCTCTTTTGTGCTAACCCCAGGCTCCCGTGCTATTGTGATGATGGGCAGCATGTGACTATCGTTGTCGGGAGGAGACCACTGTCTGTGAAACAGTCTCTACCCCCCCCCCCCCCCCTCCCTCTCCCTCTTCCCCTCTGGATCGTTGACTGTGCTTACTGTGAGCAATCTAAGCGCGCATAGGAGGGGGAAGTGACGCGGTATTTGCGAGCTCCGGTCGTGATCGATTTGGAAAAGCGAGGAGGGCCATTGGATTGGATATCACCGGCCAATGGGGCTTTGCTTGGACGGAGAAGTAGTGCTCCTCGCAGAGATAAGACGGCAACGCGATCGCGTTCCTATCCTATCCTGCCCAAGTTAGGCAATTCCAGCCGTCTCAGCCAAGCTGCTGTTACCTTGGGGTTTTGCTCTGCAGCTACCGGCTTCGGCGGGAGGGAGGGTGCCAGCCCGAGGCCGGGGTTATATATCTTTGTCTCCGGGGGCGCGGGATCTGAGTTCCCAACACAGTTAAGGCTATGGCCAGGATCTTGTCCAAGCATTAGTCGGCGACCCGGCTGCTACCGTTGCACAAGCTCTCTGCAGGCTACGGTCGGTCAAGCATACGGGCAACGCAAGGCATGGCCAGCGAGGTGCCAGCGGGGCGCCAGCGGGCGAGCTAAGTAGGTCACGAGGGCATCGTGTGCTTATCAGGAGGCTAAAGGGGGGACCCTTGATCGGAGCCATACAAGAAATCAGGGGTTCAGAATTTCTAAGGGCAGCCATTCACCGCCAGTCTCCCCACAGTAAAAATGATAAGAAGCGGGAAGGCGTCGCGCTATCGACCTGCAGAATTGCGAGATCGCGAAGGGCGAAGGACCAAGAGCCCTCCCTTGCTTGCACTAGCTAGCCCGAGCCCCAAACAAAATTTTCTGGCTTCTCTCGGCCTTCCGGGCCTGGACTCGCGTGACCCTCTCTAGTGCCCGCCTGGAAGCAGCAGCATTAAAGGCTAGCACTCCGTCCGCTCAGCAGTCCTCTTTGTTTTAGTCACTCTCGAGACATTGTCATCATTTAACCTCGCGATTGCGCAATCGCGGAAGCGCCCCTGTTTCCTTCACGTTCTTCGAGCCAGCTAAACACAAAACAGAAACCTTGCATATCAGATTGGTTGCGTGCTCTGGTGCCTGCGTCATCCCTGCCCTCCCGTTGGCTTTGTAGGACGAATTAGCTGGGCGGTGACTTGGATCTTGTTGTGTGCCCACAATCTTACCCGAGCGTTGGAGGAGGAGAGGTACCATCGCCAGCGTGTGTGTTTGTCTTGGTCTCTTTCTTAGGTGGAGCCTAGGGGGCATTCGCCGTGTGTGTCCGCTGCGTTGCCCCATGTTGGACTAGGCGCCTTGCCCATCGTCGTCTACTTGACTACCTTTGTCTTGCTCTGGCCTACACTCCTCCCGTTCTTACCCCCCACCAAACCTCAACCGGGTTTAAAACACAGAGACCTTTCCTACCTATCATTTGTTGCTAGGGCGGTGGCGTGTGTTTGGTATACTCTTTCATCAGAGCCAAGCTTGGCAGAAGAACAATCTATCCTTTGATCATGGCTCCGGATCTGAACTCCCTGCCGTCCTCCCCGGCGCAGAGGGCACGAGAGGGGCCTCCAGTGCCAGGCAGCGCCGGTAAGACCAAGAGGCCGAACATCCTCTTCATAATGGCGGACCAGCTTGCCGCCCCTCAGCTCTCCATCTATAACCCCGAGTCCCAGATCAAGACGCCGAACCTGGACTCGCTGGCGGCGAAGTCGGTCCAGTTCGACTCGGCCTACTGCCCGTCCCCCCTGTGCGCCCCGTCTCGGATGAGCTTGATCACAGGCCAGCTCCCGATGAAGATTGGCGCCTTTGACAACGCCGCCCAGATCTCCAGCGAGGTGCCCACCTATGCGCACTACCTGCGCCTGCAGGGGTACCAGACCGTGCTGGCAGGCAAGATGCACTTCGTTGGGGATCAGCTGCATGGCTATGAGACCCGGCTAACCAGTGACATCTACCCCGGCGATTTTGGGTGGGTGGTGAACTGGGACAAGCCAGACACACGCCTCGAGTGGTATCACAATGCCAGCTCCATCCTCCAGGCCGGCGTGTGCGTGCGGAGCAACCAGCTCGACTACGACGAAGAAGTCATGTACAAGTCCACTCAGTTCATGTATGACCACGTCCGCGAGGGCCCCGATGCCCGCCCTTTCTGCCTTACGGTATGTTAAAGACAAGAAACCAAGCCAGCAGGCGCCAAGTGACGTAGAAGCCCGCAAGGGAACCGCAGTGCCGGGACTCTTGTTGGACGGCCCCTGCCTGCATCTCTGGTCCCCCTAGTAGGGTTAGTGCCGCCGCAATGCCCGCGCTGACCAGCCGTGAACGGCCCCTATAGGTCTCCCTGACGCACCCCCACGACCCCTACACCATCCAGAAGAAGTACTGGGACCTCTACGACGGGGTGGACATCAACCTGCCTAAAGTCTCCATCCCGAAAGAGGAACAGGACCCACACAGCAAGCGCCTCCTCAAGGTCTGCGACCTGTGGGACCAAGATTTCAGCGAAGAGCAGATCAAACGTGCTCGTCGCGCCTACTATGGCGCTGTCAGCTATGTTGACGACTGCATCGGCAAGCTCCTCGATGTGCTCAAGGAATGCCGCCTCGATGACAACACCATCATCGTCTTCAGCGGCGACCACGGTGACATGCTCGGAGAACGCGGCCTGTGGTACGAACAAGCTCCCCCCCCCCCACGCCCCCTCCCTTCCATGCAGGCGCTTCATGCCACGGGATGCCGTATTGACCCAGCTGCAGGTACAAGATGAGCTACTTTGAGTCCTCGGTTCGCGTGCCCCTCCTGGTTTCCTACCCCCAGGAATTCGAGCCCCACCGCGTCAAGGAGAACGTGTCGACGCTCGACATCCTCCCGACGCTGTGCGACCTCGTCGGCACCAAGCCACTAGCACATCTTCCCATGGATGGCATCTCCTTCTTCCCCCACCTTCAAGGTAAGCCCGGCCATGACACTGTCATTGCCGAGTACACGGGCGAGGGCACAATTGCCCCGCTGATGATGATCCGGCGCGGGCCGTGGAAGTACATCACTTGCCCTAGCGATGGCCAGCAACTCTTCAATCTGGTCGACGATCCACTCGAGGTCAACGACCTAGCCAAGAGTCTCAAGAAGAAGAAGACGCTGTCTGAGAGCGACGAGACGGCCCAGGCGGTCCTCGAAGCCTTCGACGCCGAGGCCAAGGATCGGTGGGACTTTGCCGCCATCACGGCCCGGGTTCTGGAGTCGCAGCGCAATCGCCAGCTGGTGTGGGCTGCGCTCAAGACGGGCCACTTTACCAGCTGGGACTTCAACCCCAGCGACGACGGGCGAGAGAAGTAAGTGGCCGTGGTGCAGCATACATTTACGAAAGACGACTTTGGCTAACTGACCATCTGCGGGCAGGTATATTCGATCCCACATGCATCTGGATGACCTCGAGCGCCGCGCCCGCTTCCCCGCCGTCGACACCTATGGCCGCGAGACGGGTAACCTGATTCTCGCTGACCAGGCTGGCTCGCATGGCCAGTGAGGTATGATCGAGGCCATTTTTTACTACAGATTGCCCCATTATGTTCATCCCTCCTCCGGGGTTGCCTTTTTGCCTAGGTAGTTCTCTATTACTCCTCATATCCCGGCGCCACCTGTGGTTGAATTGGCTGCTTTGCTCGGGGTTCATAGCGAAGCGGGGCGCATTCTCGAGCAGGTTTACTTCGGATTATTATGATTATGAAACTCAGATTGCCCTTCAGTTGATTTTGTGCTGGAGTTTCCCAGCACTTCCAGACTTGCCGTGCATCATGTTGTCATCCTGTGCTCATCGAGGTTTGGTCGCTGGTATCCTCGCCTTCCATCCGCACGTTGCTTCCTACCAAAGGCGTGGCAGCGGAAGCTAGCACGTTCTGCACTTCCGGCAGAAGCCCAAAAGGTCTCTCGCGGCGTTTTGTTGACATGCGAATAGGGGAAGGAGCTGGGTTCCATACGACATGGTCCGCCAGTCCGCGCTAGTGTTGTTGTGTTGCGGTACCTGCCCCCCTCGTAGCCCCTGCACTCCCCACCGCAGCCGCCCCACTCTCGCAATGGCAATTCAATTACTTCCCGTACAGTACCCCAGTTCCCCACCTCAACTTTCTGTCGTCCTTCGGTCGACTATTCTGCTTCCCTTTGACCTTGAGCCGCAGACTGCCAGCATTGTGGTCCTTCGGCTCGTCTGAGCGCTTGCACCCCGGACGCAGCTATTTCAAACGCGAACATGGCGTCCTTAAATCTAGCCCCGGAGGAGCTTCGAGCTATCGAGGCGTCGCGCAACCGACTCTTTCAGCTCACCAACAGCCTTGGAAGCCTTCGCAACAATGTTATAAGCAGCAACCCTCTTCCCACACAGTGAGATTCCTTCCGAGCTTCCAGCTTGACTTCCTTGCCCGAATATTAGCTCGGTAGTCCCTTGCAGCCTCTAGTTGCTAATCCCGTCCTAGGGATTCCCTCAGGTCCTCCGCCTTCATCTTGCAGAAGAACCTCGACTCCATCCAGCAGATCATGAACGAGAACGCCATGCTCTTCCAGCGCCTCGTAGTCCACCCTTCCACGAACTTTCCCGGCCGCACCCAGGAACACATCCTCTTAGCCCTACTGCGCAAGAAGCTCGAGCCTGAGATCGCCGACTGGTACGAGGAGGGCCGGAAGACTGCCCTGGCCGCGGGTATTGACCCCAGCAAGCTCGGCGGTGGTCGGGACCAAGACGACGACTATTATGGGGAGGACGAAAATGACTACAAGGGTGATGCCGAAGACAATGCGGAGCCGCTCAGTGAGCTGTGGGAGGATGCGCGTGAGGCCTGCCAGGAGCGGATCGCCCACTACATCCGGAACGAGTCCAGCCAACCCTACACGGCAGCCGAGCGCGCCTTGGGCATCGAGAACGTCCGCACGGGTCTCAAGCGCAACCTCGATGAGGAGAGCGAGGATGAGGAAGAGGACGAAGAGGATGACGACGTAATGATGATTGATCCTCCCAACGGCAGCGGGGCACCGCCCACGGGCCAGCCAGGGACGAGTGCAGCGATGGGCAACAATAACGGGCTAGAGCCAGAGCACATACTATGGTTCGCGGCCCGAGGTGACTTGAATCTTCCCCCTCACATCGAACTACAGTCACAGAAAGGTGCGAAGGATGCCAAAAAGCGCCAACTCGGGGGGGCACCGCCCGTTGGTGGCCCTTAACATGCTCCCTCCCCTTGGAGATTTGACGGCCGCGTTGCACGCTTGACATGCCCCCGAAGCCTCCCGCCAACTAGCAACGGACTAGGGATTTCCGGGTAAAGAAGGTGCCTTCGATGCGCTTGGCTCCGCCAAACCTGCAGGAGCCTGCTCGTATTTCGGGGCTGCTATCGACATTCCCAACATTCATTCTTATGCACCCTGCATCCTGTCATATGATTACCTAGACTACCTAGGTACTTGATAAGGCGTCTGGGAGGGGACGCGAGAGGTCCAAGATATGGCCGCGCCGCACAGTCGGGCACCACATCATATGCTCCGTCTCGCTATTCCGGCGTTGGGGGCTTTTCATTCTCTCGAGCTAGTAGGAAGATACCCAATGAAAGAACTAACAGCGCACTTCGAGCGGCTCAGCTGTGCGAAAGCATCTTGTACGATTACTAAGAGGGGTCGCACAGCATATCGCCGGTCCGAAATCATCGTCCTCCCAAGGTCGAGGGCTAGGGTGCTTGATTTCGCGAGACGGGCGCCCAAAGCACCGTATGCGGGCTGTCTTGCAATCAATAGCATCTTGAAATGCCCTGGGCCGACCGATGCGTCATCTTGCGACCTGAGATTCTGATAATAGAACCGAGGAAAGATGTATGATGCACAACCACGTACGTGAATGGATAAGCCGGTGGCAAGTGACACTTCGGAGAGCCCGAACCTAGACCGCCCAAACTATTTGCCCTGTCTCGTGTGATACTATTGGGTGTTGCAACTGCCTCCATCACTACCTACTATACCTTTGATGTCTAGGGTGTTCACCAAATTGTGGCCCGTCGACCCGCCGCTGTGAGCGCACCCTAACGCCAACAACGCCATTGAGCTGCTTGTCCGACATCAGAAGACTACCAAGTTGTAGATACTCAGCTGCCAAGGCCCGGCCCGAGAGCAGGGATCCGAATCCACCACTAGAGATGTTTGCTGACTCCGCTTAAACGTACCACCCGATGTGTACTGGCATCGACAGTGGCGGCGGCTGAGTTTGGACGTTGACCGGTGTGCCCCCACTGGGCCGCATCGTTTGAGCCATACGAGTGGTGGTGTTTGCATCATCGTAATCCTACGATCTAACTTTCTGACCACCACTCGGGGAGGCGAGAGAGAATGGATTTTCGTTGGCCGGGCAGCAGCGCTATCCATGCTGCCAGGGATGGGAGGAATTTGCCCTGTTGATCTAAATTACTGAATTGCTACTGGTTAGAGACGCGAGTGATGGCATGTCGAGTCGAGGGTGGGATATTCCTGACTGCCCGGGCTTCCACGGGCTCGTGGTTTTTGCCAGTCTCCCTTGCGAGAAAACGCTAACTACGCCACCGCTGAGCCGCCTTCCTTCTCAAAGTCGCAAACTTTTCCGTTCGTAATAAAGAGAAAAAAAAACCCAGAACATCCTCTCCGCACGGAGGTAGATGTTCTCTGGGCCCGAAATGGCCTGCCCCTTGACGTTCACTCGCCCCGTCGAGCACGAATGCGTGTCTCGGACTCTCGACCTCGGAAGCCTCCACAAGTCGGAGACCATCGATGTTTGTTTAGGCTTAGAATGGCCCATGACGGATATACAACATAGCAGCTTAGCTACTATACCAGAGAGGAGACCGGCAAAGAACCCGAAACAGGCGAAAAAACAAAAGGCGGTGACCCTTCTCACTCTTCCTTTCGAGATTCGGCTCGCCATCTACAAATGGATTCTACTACTGAATCCCATCGACCAGTCGCAGCTATGCTCATGGTATCCATCCCCAAACTATCGAGCCTATTTCCATCAGGTGGCGAGGAGGCCCGGTGGAAGATTCAACACAAGGATCTTCGAGCCGCTATATTCCGGTGAAGGGGCGGAAGAGGGACACGAGGATTCATCTGGTTGCTATCCGCCTCGCCCACGGCTCTTGTCCCCGTTTCGGCCTGTAGGCTTCATCTCCGCCGCGTTGATGCGGACATGCCGACAGGCCTACGAGGAAACGCGCCTCATTCCGTTCCACGAAAATGAATTTCTCTTCGCCAGCTGGTTTTCATCAGGCTTGACGGCCGCCAGGTTGTTTGTCGGGCGCATGGAGCCCTGGCAGAGGAGCAGCATGCGGTACGCCCGGCTGGAGACTCGCGTCAAGGATATCGGCCTCGAGGAGCGTCTACAAGAATGGGAGGAGCTGTGCGAATTCTGGTCGCCGGGGCTCATGGGCTTGCGCTTGAAGATCGAGCTCGAGGAACACACCCTCCGAGCAGCAAGCGGTCAGGATGTATGGTCAAGCCCGTCTGTCCACGCAGAATGTGAAGATCCAAAGGTGGCCCTTGGTTGGACCCGCGAGCCCTATCGGTGGGTCGAGCGAGGCCTGGTGAAACTTCGGGCGCTTCGAGCTCTCGAGGTTGAGCTGGCAGGCTTTCCTCTGACAAACGAAGAGAAAGCGGCTTGGTGCCAGAGCGTGGACCACAGACTGAACAAGGGAAGGCGTGAGGAGGATCGAATGAGTGTCCGGTGTGTCCAGGCATCCCGGAGAAAGGCGAGTTCCCGCTGAGATTGCAGTTGGCAATAATGTGTATTAGATGATACTGGGGGTTACCCTCCTCCCCAGACAGTTGTGGCCTTCGATCTACAGTGAGAGAAGTTGTCTGGCAAGATGCCGTACCTTGGACAAAGCCTTCGCATAGAGAAGTAGATTGGTCCGTCTCTCGACTTGGCTTTCCCTTAGCTACATGTGTTCTACCTCTCTGCTGGCACATGGTAATCCGACTGGGCGCCGGTGACCTGACTAAGACAATGCGAAGTTACATTATGAGGATCGGAGGTGTACTACGGGGGAATACGACCCAGTATCTAGATGAGTTTCCTCGATGAATTAAGCAAGGTGGGAGGCATGCAGATCGGACGTCTCACACCCGATAGGTGCGGTATGCACGATCTGACCGACATTGTGGGTTTGCCTAGTCCTCCAGCGCGGCGGCGATGCCATGGACGTTATGGTTGGCCATTGTGCCCGTTTGATGCTCAGCTTCCGGATCCGCGTATCTAACCTATCCATTGACAGCTATTCGCGACCCTGACTCTCGGATCCGTGCAGGCCAGACATGAGACGTCGGCAGTTCCGACGAGCAAACGCAGACGGTAGCTGGACCAGGTGCAGAGGACATTGGGTGGACGCAAGGATTTTAATCTATATGGCGGAAGCCAGTGTGGACTCGCAGCAGCACCTACCTAGTATAGCATCTCCCGGCCGAATGCAGTTGGGACGTGGCATGCAACGGACTGAACTGCCCCGTGTTGATTGCGAGTGGAGAAAGTCCTCCCCATTTCTCCGACAGATCTGCTGCTGCCCTTGTGGCAATGTTTGCAGCAAACTGCTTAAGTTCGCGGAATGCATTGAGGGAAGGAACCCCCCCAGGGAACATGGAGGTGGGCCAAGGCAAAATAGTTGGTAGTCTCGGCTGCACTTGAACTTTTTTCTCGTCTCTACTTTGGAGGATACCTAAGACGAAGAAACCGCTTGCAAACCTGATCTGCGAATCAGGAAGTTGGTTGAAACAGACGTCCAGTGGAGGAAGGACCCATCGGCCCACAGCAGTGACTGGCACGACTGGCTTGGCGGAGATCTGCCGCTCCAATCCTGGCGACCTGCATATCCGATCTACAGGGGAGCAGCCTCCACGGCCGGGGCGCGACTACGTCGAGTTGCGCTTTGCCAGGCGGCCGAAACCTGTCTGAACTTCTAGCCAGCATGGCGTGCTGCCATATGCTTGTCGCCATCCTCAGCGAGCCCCAATGGCGGAGGAGGGCGAATAAGAGGCTGGAGAAGCTGTCGGCCTGTAACGACCTTAAAGATTGGAAGACTGAGGGGCTTCCGGGAGGCGCAGGGAACCACCTGGTTCTGTTCCACCCTTCCCGCCGCCCACTGTCTCACCTATGCGCTGTATCTTGAGGACTGGCTCCCTCTCTCGCCTTCGGGGTAGTGGGATACGCACTGTATAACACAGCACTCGACATACCTCTCAGCTTCCCTAGCTGGGTCCGGCAGTTGGTCTGCAGCACCTGTCTCCTCCCGTCCGTGTCCCTACGCCATAGACCCATACTTGCCAGACACCACATTGCACAACGGGCTAACTGCTCCGCTGTGCGTCAACCAAACCCAACGGGAGCGGAGATCCCAAGTCAGGAGCCCACTTTCACCACCAAGTTGCCTCCGTACGCGTTCGCCCTATTCATGCCAAGCGGCTTCTCCAAGCTCATGTTTGACCTGTTCGACATGGCTTCCTTGCCTGTGTTGGCTATCGGGTTGGCCTCCCGCATTTCCTGGACTGGTAGCTCCATCTTTCTAGCCCAATGTTTCTGCTGATGTTCATAAGGCGAGCCGTGACCTGCATGTGCGCTGAGTGCTTGTCCGGAAACTTTGGCCTGTCCTCTCTCCTTGCTCTTCTTGCGCTCTTCTTCGAATAGCGTTTGGACGTTTGTCTCGGAGCGGACGCAGAACGCGATATCGTCTTAACATCCAGCTTCCGCCTGACGGAGCTACTGATTACCGCGTGGATACTTGCCACTCCGGACTACGGCAATACTGGAACCCGAAGTTCTCTCCACCGGCCAGATACTTTTTGCCGTGACCCAGGCGGCCGCTTTGTGTCTCCTTGCACGTGTCGGGGAATTATCAAGGCTCTCCCGTAAGTGCCGTCGAAAATAAAAACAACCAATTCGGCCAAAGCTACGAGGGCGGGATGTCGGGCGTGGATGAGCCGGCCTGTTATTGTACTCTACTGTGGACTAATGGTTTGCATGGACCCTCCTAAGGTTTATTGCATGACTACAACATCGATTCCTTCTCTGGAGCGCCTGGGACAGTTAGCGCGGGAATCTTTACCATATGGAAAAAACTACCTCGCTAACTCGCTATGCCTCTAATTTTAGACTCGAGTTTCGTCAGTGTCGTTGGGATTGTCGGTTGCCGGGTCTCCTGGCTACGTCCACAGCACCTTTCAGATCGGGCTGAATGGCCTCTCATCTGCTGTTGTCATGGAACGACACCATGCTGCGCTCAATACTGCCGAGCTTTCTCTTGAGCACCATCTTTCCGGACCATAAACCGTCTTTGAAAGTTCACCCGACCTCGTACCTCGACGGGTTACGGGGGCTCGCCTCGATCATCGTCTTCTTCTGCCACTACACCGAGGAAAACCACGGCTATTTGATCCCGTCATACGGCCTGAATCCGGACCAGACGCCATCCTCATGGATCCAGCTCCCGTTCCTGCGCATCGTTTTCTCAGGCCGCCCAATGGTGCACATCTTCTTCGTCGTCTCGGGCTTTGCATTATCGTACAAGCCGGTCAAGCTGATTCATGCCCGCCAGCTCGATCGATGCCTCTCCACCCTGTCCTCGTCGGCCTTCCGGCGGCCCTTGCGCCTCTTCGGGCCGTGTATCGTATCCACCTTCCTGATTGTGGTGCTGATCCAGCTCGGATGGTTATATGAGCCTCTGCCGACCTTCTCAGCACAGTTCTGGCTATGGAAAGATACCGTGTTTCACAGCATTACGTGGCCCTGGGCCTGGGATTTTGATCTGCGGCCCGGCTATGACGTCCATCTGTGGACTATTCCTATAGAGTTTATCCACTCAATGCTGCTCTTTCTAGTCATACTAATGATGTCGAGGGTCAGACTGATGGTCCGCCAGGGCAGCGTCCTGGCACTGATGAGTTACTGCCTCGCCTGTGGGAAATGGGCCGGCTTTGAGTTCATATGCGGGCTTTTTCTGGCCGAAGCTCACCTCTTGAAGTCGACCAAGGCGAAAGATTGGGAGTCGTCACAGCTAATTCCACACCCGCACCCGCACCCGCACCCGCGACGGCTGGCGGGCCGCACCGCTCTTCGGGCCTTGTTCCATCTAAGCCTGGTCATCGGGGCTTTGTTCGTTGGAGGATGGCCGAACTTCGACGCAGAAAGGACCCCCGGGATTGAATACCTTCTAGCCAAGACCCCAGCCCCATTCGCCACAATGGACGTGCTAGCTCCGCAGAAGTTTTGGTTTGCCATCTCTGCTGCTCTGGTTGTCTGGTCTTGTGGAGAGCTCGATTTTCTCCGAAGATTCCTCGAGAATGACTTCTCACAGTACTGCGGGCGGATCAGCTACGCGGTTTACATTGTCCATGGGCCGGTTCTCGGCATGTTCCAGCAATATGTTATAGGCGACGCGCTGATGCCGCCGGCCGGAGATCCAAGCCTGCCGGACTATCGCCCAGCAATCCCTGCCTCGGGGGTCAAGGGACTTATTGGGATCAATACCCCAGTGCAGCGGACGGCTAGTTGGCTCGTCGGGCTCTTGATCCTCGGACCTATTGTGGTCTGGGCCGCCGATGTGTTCTGGCGGGCGGTGGACGAACCTATCATAGGACTGGCACGGAGACTAGAGACGATATGTCTGGACGAGAGCCATCACGAAAACGAACACGACACTCGGAGACAGGGCCACTCCCTGGTCGGGTGACTCATCCCGCCTACCCTCTGAGAAGGCGGCTTAGGAACGCTGATCTCGGGAATGGGCTGCTTAGGCTATTCATTACGACCCAGCTTGCGCTCTGGAGCATTGGCGTTGCGGAAGCTAAACTTGGAACGGGTTGGGAGCCTGGCCAAAGGAAGCAACGGCGTTTGGATCTGGGTACCTTGCATGAGGCGTGGCCCCCGGTCGGTAGGTATGTGTCTTGAGAGGAACCTGTCGGTGCATCGCAGGGTGTCCTCGTTGGGCAGTGGCATCTTGAATACGGCAGCCGTACCAGAAGGACGGAGTAGCGATGCACCTCGGATGTCGCAGGGACTCGGCCTTGCGGCTGGCTAGTGCTTAGTATACACTACACAAACACTACACAAACATCATGATGCCGATCACGGCGGAACTGTGCAGTACAACTCGTGAAATGTGTGTATTGCGGAGATTTACTGCACTGAGGGACAAAGTGCGCATCTGGGGCCTCGTTAGGTGAGTCAAGCAGTATTAGGAGACGAGCAGCGCGTTTAGCTTATGCCAATGGTTACATGGCGCTGGCGTGTCTCCGCCGACGGGCGTGCACACCGTCGGTCGGCACTTGGGGCAGCGATCCCGGAATGAGAGCTTCGCGAAGGGGTGCGCCGCCAGCCAAGACCGGGACGGACCACGGTCGCATCGCTGCTGCGTTGAAATTGATGCTGACCATGCATGGGCATGGGCGGACGGAGAAACGACTAACACCGGAGGAGACCGCGCAGCTTCGGGTTGGCCCTTCGGCGGCGGTCACCACCCACCACCCACCACACCTAGTCGAGCTACGGTACCTTAACCTATCCGTCCTAGCGGGTGGCATGGGGGATCTCCCACCGTCCGTCCTCTGCATGCGGGCTTACGTACTTGTGCCTACCCTGAGATGGCGCAGAGGTGGCCTACCCTTGGTCCATCGCCTGGGCAGGTGACTTCGCGATTTCCTGCCTGGCGCCCTGCGGAACGAGTCTCGCTGTGAGTCACGTCCTGTCCCTGCCCTCGGCACTTCTGCGCATGGACGAGTAGGAGTCAGCAGCGCGATAACGGACGCATCCTGCCTGATATTTCTGGAGTGCGGGCATCCATTTTCCTCCCCAACTCTCTCCTTTTCTCTACTCGAATTTGAAGTCCTGAGGACGTCGTCGCCTTGCCTAAGCTGATCCCCGCCCCCTCTATCCTGTAATCGAGGAGCTACCCCACTACGTCATCGCATAACGTCGCCCAGCATCGCAGGAATAAGCAGCCGTCGTCGGACTAGACGCCTAAACGCCGCCCGCAGTGCTTCTCGGCCGAGCGTTGAACGACTGCACTTCAACCCCTCCCCCCCCGGGCCCTCGCCTTTTCGTCCCTTGCACGCCGGTACAATGGAGTGCCGATGCCAATGCGGTGCCGTAGCCTTCAAGACGCCCATTGAAAAGCCCCTCGCGCTCTACATCTGTCATTGCGCCGAGTGTCGCCGCCAGACCAGCTCGGCCTTTGGGGCGTCGGCCATCTTCCCACGCTTTTCGCTCCCGGATGTTGAGCTTCTCAGCGTGTATAAGTGAGTCTCGGCTTCTAGCCTCACGCACCGGGCCCGTCTTGCCCGTGCCTGCTTGCTTGCTTCGCGACACAACCCCTCCTCCCCCCGCGCTTAACCATTCAAAGCCCGCATGGATGCTGACCATTGGCTCTGCGCAGGCGGCCGACTGCATCGGGCCACACCCTGTACTGGTACGCTTTCGACGCCTGCTATTCCCCCCCTTTTTTTTATTCTATCTTGCCCTCCGATCCGACTCCGTCTCGCCGAGATACGAGCGCGGCATGGCAGCGGAGTACTTAGGTTGACCGGCTGGGGAGCTCACGCTGACGTTGGGGGGTTTGTCTGCCCTATGCAACAGCTACTTTTGCAAGCAATGTGGCACACGATTGATACACTCAACACCGGTACGTCTGACGGCATGCTCAGAAGTCTGAGTAGGGCTTTCTGCCAGCCGACGGCTCCCGGCGGCCGTACTACAGCCGCTCACATGGCTTTCGCTCACATGACACTAGGACAAGAACGTTGTCTCTGTCAAGGGGGGCTGCATTGAGGGCCTTGACTGGAAGGATGCCATCCATCTCTGGACCAAGTCGGCCATGGTGCCAATTCCAGAAGGCTCAGAGACGCACTCCGAGGAGTCCGAGTTTACAGCGTACGGCTCAACCCAGGAGTTACTTGACTAACCGACTGATCTACGGAGCAGCGACGGAACTTCAGATAACGACAGTACTAGACCAGTGCAAGGTCTTTGCGAGCTGAGTGGGTTTTGAGACTTGCCTGGAGAGCCGGGCAAAACCCTTTGCCTCCAAGGGCCGACAGCACGACCGGAGGATGGCGGGCGAGGAGGAAGGGCCCACAGGAGTTCCCAAAATGGAGTTAGACAAGGTGGTTCGGCAGTGGCCATTTCTCACAAGGCGGGCAAGGCAGCATTTGAATCTCACTTTCTTGGGGACGGTTTGTGTCGCGGGTAATAGTAATAAGGAGTCAAAAATTTCTTCATGCTGTAGAGGGCAAAGGACCTCCATCCGAAAAAAGAATTGTACGGTGTAAATTCTTTATCTAGAGCTTCGGTTTCCATGCGAGGCAACCCAAGCCAGACGGAAAACACTCCTCTCATCGCGACGCCCCGCCCCCTTGGCCTGCTTCCACAAGCCCTTCGACGCTGTTTTGCTGCCCTAGCTTTCCGACCTGCTGTGGCAACCGCTCCGACCCTTGACCGGCATCCGAGTGCTTCGACGGGTCAAAGACGTAAAGGGGAAACTCGAGGAAGATGGTCCGCTTGACAAAGGTAGGAAGATGCTCGTAAAGTTGGGGCGGAAAGGGGATTAAAATGCTGGTGCGGTTTAGGTATCGCTGATATGCCTCCCAGTTCCTTCCGTTCTCATAACGTTTCTTGGCTCCCGGCCGTTCGGATAGAGTAAGGCCGGAGACGAACATGAGAAGAAGCGTGAGGAATATGGGCCCAACGATGGTGGCGTACAGCGCCCCATAGGCCGGCCCCTGGACAAATCCATCCGCCGCAGATGACACCGCGATCATGTAAATGGCTGTGCGTACAGTCAGTCCCGTGAGGCAAACGGCTTCCTTGCAGAAAAGCGACGAGACTCACAGAATTGAGTGACGATCTCGCCAAAGTAGTTGGGGTGGCGTGACAGGTAGAAGAAGCCGCCGTCGCAGATGGCGGATCTATCGTTCTTCTGGCGGAAGTAGAACCTCTGCAGGTCGCTGACGCTCTCCATGACGAAGCCAATGACAAACATGACGATGCCAGCAATGTCGCGGCCGGTGCCGAAGCGGGCCTGGGCAAAGTGCTGCACGTTGGGCGAGTTCAAGACGGTCACGGGCAGCGACACGAGCCAGACCCAGATCATCTGGAAGATCCAGAAGCCCAGGAAGGGAAAGAACTTGTCGCGCTTGTCATCGAACCGGTCATCCTTGCCCGTCTTCAGGACCCGGAACAGCAGGAAGCCGGAGAGGCGCAAGGCCCAGGCGATCAGGAACAGCGAGGCGACCACCTGCCGTGCATGATGCTCGCCGCTGAACGCGAGCGTGACGATAGCGAGCAGGGCAAAGTTGGTGCCGCCAGCAAAGTCTTTGCCACGAGCGCGGTGGTTTCAAGTCAGTCAACAAGCTGCTGAGGAGGGGGAGATGAGAGGAGGGGACAGGGGCGGCGCGGAACGAGGGCTCAGAATCTCACCAGTGACCTTGTCGAACTTGAACGTCCAGGCTACCGTAAAGAAGGCCAGTTGATAGGCCACGGTGATGAGCAGGGTGATGGCCAAATAGTAGTCGTCTAGGACGTGGACCGGTGCACCCATTTTGATTAACGGCGGCTAGAACAACTTCCCAGGTCGGATAGAGGCGCCGGCGGAGGCTGGTTTCGTTTCAGTCCAGGGGAGGGGGATGGGGGAGGGGCAGCTTGCGAAATGAAGCCAGTCGCGCGGGTTTAAGTGTGATTAAGATTATTAAAGGACCTAGAACAAACTGTTTCTTGGGGTCTCAATGTGGAAGGTTTTCATTGATATCATCGTCGTCATACAAGGCGCGCAAGTGGGGAGGAGGGAGGCGCGATACGTGCAGTCTAGAGAGAGGCCGGCCTCTTGTGTCGCTCAGGCAGCTGCTCGTGAGATTTTGGGTGAGTGAGTGCGATGGCCGAGTATACCTCTTGTCCTTGTGGATCGGGGCTCAGGCCGGCTATCTCACACCCGGTGGCCCAGTTACCTCAGCAAGACTGCTGCCAGCCATTGTGACGGAAGGAGGGGTGGGGTGGGGTGGTTAACTAACGGTAACTACGATTAGGTAAGGCGAAGTGCGCAAAGAAGAATGGGCGAGCCAGCGCTGTGGCTTGGCTCGCACGGTTGTCGCGGGTAGCTCCCGGGAACAGGATGGCACAGGACGGAGTACAGGGAACGGTACAGACTAATTAGCGAATGAATGTACGAATGCGGCAGAGACTAAGGCACACACGCGTCCACTTCGATCCAAAGCCAAGCCCTGGAATATATTGCAGCTTAATCCACGTCCACCCTAGGAGGGATAAGCATAAGATAATTAGTTTCCATGCCAAGTCTAGTCAATCCAGAACCCCGCGCCACCTCGCCGGCGACCGTCGGGGCAAACCCAAATGCGTGGGATCGCGGGCAACATGGGGTTCAGCACAGCCGCCCATGCCTCCTCCCTTGCGCTCGCAGGGCCTAAAGGTCTGCAAAACCAGCTCATTTCCCACCGTTCCGTCAGAGACACCGGACGAGGCATTGCGCTCTGCGGGGCGGCCTCGGACATGGGAGGTGACGCCAGCACTGTGGCTCGTCATTGCTTGCCATCGCTCGTTCTGTCTCATCTCGCGCACTGCAAACCCGGAGCAGCCATGAGTTGAGGGACGAGCACTGTGTTCCAGTACGCGCAGAGTCTGCAGCGGGGAAAGGAGGGGGGGGAGGGCCTGGGCCTAGCCCAAGTGTGAGACCCATAGGGCGTGCCCCTGCCAGGGCTTGTCTGTCTGGCCAAGCGCTGTCATGGACGTCGTCGTGGATCCAGTGGTGGGCAAGACACCGCAAGACACCGCAAGACAGGTGCCAAACCGTAAAAACGTGTTTGGTCTCGCGGCGCCTACGACAGCCTGTCTCCAGGCCGAGGGAAACTGTCTCGGGGGGCCGCGAGGGTGGCACGGCAGTCGCATGACGTTGGCTAATAATGCTAAATTTAACGCTGGCTGGCTAGGAGTGAGGGTATCGCCAGTCTGCGCTCACCCGTTCCTTCTATCGTGCAACAGAAATCGGGGGGGCTTTGGTGGGGGGAGTTCGGGCGGAATGGCGGGCGCTCATTGGCCCGGGCGCGTGCGAAGGCATGTGAGTGGCTCGTTTCGCTTTGGCAGACCTCAAACATCAAAAGTCAGGGGCCGGTCTCACACTTGAGCCGCAAGGCGGGAACTACCCACAAAAGGTCACAACGTCCGTCTGGCGCTGGTGGGGCATTGGCCGACAGAGTCCCAGAGCGGCTTAGCCGAGATCGTGCACTGTCGCCATAGGGTCCTGAGGGCCACCCCCGACGATACCAGCGACATGGGTCGAAGTCGTGGCAGGCCTGATGGGCCCCGGCCGGTGGCTTCTTTCTTCGACAGTCCATGGCGGCCGCGACCCAGGGCAGAGCCCCCCTTCCCCAGGGGCCCGCCCCCCTTACCGTACGTAGTAGGCCGCTGTACCTTGGGCCTACCTCGTAGAGCTTGGGCTCCTGGTCCCCAAGTCCCCAATCATACGAACCCGGCCCTGGACGAAACTTCCTCCCTCTCCCCTTCCACGTCGACCGTGCAAGGCATCCTTCCTGGCGGAGAATTGGCTCCTCTCGCATTGCAATGCTGTGAAGCAAACCCACTCCATTTCGTTTCTCTTTCCTCCCTTTTGTTCCCACCATCCCATCTTTTCTCGCGACCACTTCCCTTCTCTCCCTCGTGAGCTTCGTCGTCGTCGTCGCCCCGAGTTTCGTTCCTTAAACCGGCATCGCTTAGTTCCACGCAGGTGCTGCTTCGGTAACCCGGCTTCCTCGACGGCTGCCACTTGTGTCATTCACTTGTCCTTTTCCTTCTACAAACGCCTTGGCCGTCCCAACTTTTCCCGCTTGGCTTGTCGGTTTCCTCTCCATCTCGCCACCCTCCGTCATCTACCAGCGGCCCTCTCCCCCCTTTCCCACCTAACGCTCTTTACAAAACACCTCGGGTTGATCCCGACAACAATACGCGAGTTTGCTTCTATCCTCAACGGCTGGACTGTTAAGTCGCTCATTTCGAATTCGAACCACTGTAGGGAGTGGTTTCTTGCTGTTCGTGTACTCGGGGGAAATCTAGTCGGCCGAGAGCATCCGGCAACATGAAGGTTTACGTGAGGTTACTGGTCCTGGTACTGGGTTACCTCTCGCTCGCCGAGGTAGGTGCCGCTCGAGTTGGGATTCCCGGCGGAAACGAGGTGCTTACACGACCACAGGCTGTCGCTGTCGACCACCACGGCCACACGAACGCGAAGAGGACCCTGCTCGACCAGATTCTAGGCGCCCTGGGAGCGGCCAAGGACGGTGGAAAGAAGAAGACGGCGAGCACTGTTACTGTAACGAGGACAGCAAGGCAGACTGTGACCGTCGGCGCTGCCGGCGCGGCTGCTGCGGGCAATGGCACGGCCAACGCCATCACCAAGACCGTCACCGTGACCGCAAATGCCGCTGCCGGCGGAGGCGGGTAAGATTCCCCGTGGCCTGAAAGTGGCATCGCTCAAGCTAGGACGAACAACTGACGAGTCTCGACAGCCAATTGTCCTTCCTGACCACGACTGTGTTTGGGACCGGTCCCGCTCCTACCGTCACCATTACTGCCCTGGCTTCCACTGTCACCCAGACCGTCTGCCCTGCTAACGCCAACGGCGCTGCTTCTCCTTCCAGCGCTGCCGCTGCTGCCCCGGCCCCAGCCCCGGCAGGTACCGGCGAGGGTACTGCTAGCGGCGGTGTCGGAGTGACGACGGTGCCTGTTCCTCCTGAGGCGCACACTCCTACAGGTGCCGGCACCCAGGCTACCGCTGCCCCCCCTGCTGCCTCAGCCGCCCCGCCTGCTGCTTCTGTTGCACCCCCGGCCGCCGAGTCCTCATCCACCCTCGCTCAGCTGCAGTCGGCTGTCTCCTCTGCGACGACGGTTGCTGAGACGACGGCTGCTGCCCAGAACCCGGCTGCTCCTGGTAAGTTGGAATAGAGACCTTGGTTTTAACTTGTCGTGCGGTGGAGCTAACTCATGTTTTGAAGCCCTGACCAGTCTCGCTCCTCTTGAGAGCTCAGTCAGCCTCGGACAAATTGGTGCGACAGCTGTCGCCCCTGCCGCTACTCCCGCTGCTGGTGCCAACGGTGCCTTCGGTGGGGAGGCCGGTGCGATCCCCATTGCTTCCGCTGCTGCCGGTGGTGCCGCGCCCAGCGCTCCCGCCGCCGCCGCTCCGGCTGTGACCGCTGCCCCTAACGTTGCGAACGGTGCTGCCCAGCCCACTATCAACGTCTCTGGCCTGAGCCTGAGCAGCGTGCTTAACCTCGGCAACCTGCTCCAGCAGACGGTGGCCCTCCAGTCGTAAAGAGACTTGACATGGGATCAAGGAAAAGGGAGCTTAGAAGCGACCCGGCGAAGGCGTATACCCAATTTCATAAACCTGATATAAAATTCCCTGGCGGCTCACTAATAGCCTCGTTGTTTTCTCTTCGATCTGCTTCTCAACCCCCCAAGTCGAGTATTAAAGGCTGTGCTTTTTTTTTATTTTGTCTACAAACACGCAACGCGTGCCCATTTCGTGTATATAGTCTTGTATATAGCGTGCTTCGTCTTGGGAGTGCGATAAGACATAAAAAATGGGAAAAATATCAGACCATGTCCTCACACAACTGACCTGCCTGGTGAAAAAGAAATAGCCAATCTGAATACGGTAAATTTTCACTCGTGGGTGGGGGGGGTTGGTCTGTCTGGCCTTTGTGGATTGGGAAGTGTGAAGTGTGAACCGTACTTTTATTTATTCCATTGGGTATCTTGAATTCCGGGACGCCGGCTTGTCCGTACAAACTGACATATGCAGGCTAGCTTTGGCATACCGCTTCAGTTCTTTCCTTTTTCCTGGGTCTTCCCTCCGTCCGCCTGCTCGGCTGCCAGCCGTAGCTTCTTGGCCTGCCTCTTGCTTAGAGCAGCTTGGCCGCCCTCGGCGCCGTCTCCTTTTTTCCTCTTGTGCCCCTGGAGCCCTTGTCCCGCTGACTTCTGGCCTCCCTCTTTGCCATCCTTGTCTCTCTTCTCGGGGGGGTTCGGATCGGGGCCGGCCGTCTCGACGATGTCTATAACGCCCCTGAACCCCCTCCGCTTGATGCCCTCGTTCACCACCACGCTCCGCGGCATCCCCCTCAGCGCCTCGGTGCCTTTCTCCGGACCCAAGCCCCACACGGCGAGCAAGTTTACCACGTCGGCCGGGCCGCGCAACCCCAGCGCCGACCGCGCCTCGCTGCTCACGACGATGCCCCGACCCTTGGTGGCCCGGAGTAGTGACAGCACATTGGCGATGAAGTTGCTGCGAGCGCGCTGGTGTGCCTCGCCCCGGCTCTGGACCGCCTGGCCGTAGCAGATCTCGAACCGTGCGCCTCGCTGCACGGCCGCCATAGCCGTCCGGGGAGCGATGTGGTAGCCCAGCGGTACCGTCATATCAAGGGTAATGAGGCTGGCCTCGTCGGCCGAGATGCAGGCCCACTGGAAGGCCTGGGCGGTGGCTGGGCGCACGGCCAGCATGTCGTAAGCACGCGCGAAGTCGGGAAGCTTGTGGTTCGTGACGCCCGGATCTGTCACGGTGACGGTGACGCGGCGGAGGATCGTGGGGAATGCGGAGGGGGGCGTGCTGGCAGCGGGGACGGTGGCTCCCTGTGACGGGGGCTGAGCCGGCGGCGGCGGCGGGGGGATCTGCGGAATCTCGTTGGTGACGACCTTGGGTATCGGCAGGGACACGATGTGGTTGAGCGCAACGACATCGTAGCCGAGTGACTTGGCGAACCGGAGTGTCTTGTGGAGCTCATCGGTGCTGGCAGACGGCGTCCACAAGAGGTTGAGGTCGTAGAGCATATTGGCGACGATTTCCCTCTTCCCAAGCCGAAGCTGGGAAGCTCAGCGGCGGCGGGGCGGCGGCGTCGGCGGAGCTTGCGTTCTCTCTCGTATGCTCGAGGGAGCAGCAGATCAGAGAGGCAAGGCAGAAAGGCAGCCGTGCGCAGGGCAGATCGCGATATATCGGTACCCCGCGCGGTGTAGCTGTTGGGGGGGACTGCCGCGCATGAGCTGGGGCGGTGGATGGTGGATGCACACTACCTATGTATGGAAGTGGGAGTGAAGCTTTGAAATTTTTGGCAGCCTCCAGCCTCCAAACGGGCTGGGCCGGACGGACCATAGCTTTGCTGCACGTCAGAGGCGGCGTTTTTTGTTTTTGGCGACTGGAGCCCCTTGTTGGAGGGCGCGTTCGGTGGGGTTACAGGCCTGCCTAGCCAATCATGCAGCCAAGGATCGATAAGTTGTCCCAGGGCCTTGGCTCTAGCTTTTGAGTGGCTTGCCGGGTCTTGCGGGTTTCGCACAGCCTCGCTTCCTCGCATCGGCGATTTCAGACCACAAAGTCCCATAAGCTGCGCAATCCTAAACGAGACAGCCAGTCGGCGTAGTGATAGCATTAGGCATCACGAGACAGTTTTTTTTCTGGGCCATCTTCTTGACGCGATTTTCCTCCTTGCACTTCTCACGAAGCAGACGCTTGCCATTGCGCTTCCTCTTCCATCACCGCCAAGGCCTGACGCTCGCTGCAAACACACGCTGGAAGCACCGCTCCGGTCCGTTTACAGCTCCTGACGCCACCCACGTCGCCGCCATGTGTCTCATCTTCACCTGCGGCGAACACACCTTTCGCAAAGAGGTCGAGGGCTACGAGGGCATCGTGTGCCGCTGCCACAATTGCGGAAACTATAATGCCCATGTGATCAAATCGCACCCGTGGTTTACCTTTTGCTTTGTGGTAAGTTGCTCCTTTTCGACGCAAAACGTTCCCGCTCCCCCCCCCTGGCGGACTTGTGGAAAGGTGATGCCCACGGACACTTACACACAGCGCCTCCTAGCCGGTTATTCCCCTTTCCTTCCACGGACATGAGGATATCGTCTGCCAGATCTGCAACTTTGCGCAGCCGCTGGAATATAGGCAAGACATCCAAGGGATGAGGTACGGGGGCGGCGGGCAGGGCGTGCCACTGCAAGGCGGCCCGCCCCAAGGCTGGGCCCAAAACCAAAAGCCGCCTCCCGGTCAGCACGAGCCGATGAGGTACTCATAACCTCCTGCTGCGGCGCTGGAGCTCACTGGCCACTCGAAGAGCGTGAAAGATCTTGAACAATTGGGTATGATTCTGACCATGCGATCAACGGGAATGAGGGGATGAGAGCTTGACGACGTGTATGTAGTAACAGGGCTGCGGCCTACTAATGGCGTTGGGTCGGATGCGACGGTACGGTTTGCGGCGCGACTTTTTTTTTTTTTTTTAACTTTTTACTTTTGGGACTGCATCCCAAAGAGCGTTATCTTCTACAAAGTAGCATTAGAGCGCTGAATCGCACGTTTGGGGGTTACAATAGTGTCGTCCCTTGCAATCCTCTCCAAGCCTTGAGACTGCTGATGGGAGGCCCCAATACACCTCCACCTCGGTTGAACAGCAGCAGCACCTTTGGTGGGCCAAAGCAATGTCAGGTGTGGGGAGATGCTTGGCCCGGACATGGGATGGGTCATTCGATTTTGATGGCTGCAGTCTTCAGTGGTGTTTGACTGACTGACTTGCAGGGGGCGCTCGACGGAAGGAGTCGCTGCCCCCCGCCCTTCCCCAAAATGAATGACGTCGGCCACCGCAGCCAATACCGACCAAGGACCTCCTACCTTACTTTATAGTGGGCGTTCTGGTTTGTAGGTAGTTTGACCTCGCGCAACCAATGGCTAAGTCGTTGTGCACTTGACCTAATCAAGCAAGCAGACCCTCGGTCACCTCTTTGTTTACTGTAGAAGCACGGAGCACAACAGCTGTCATAGCTCACGGTATTGTCGTGACTGACTTGGCTAGTATGCTTAGCCAAGTAGGTTTCAGTGGGGGGAGGATCTTGGGCATACGGAAATGCCTACCTTGCCGGAATATCGGACCACGAATTTAGCATCAAGCTGAAAGACACGAGCAGTAGAATTTTTGCATAGATGTCGAACCGACTTGCGATTGTACAAAAAAATCTGCCTACAGGTGCAGTTGGATAGCAAATACGGCTTAGGATACAGTCTAACTATCTGGGACACATTGACTGGGTTCCCCCCCTTCCCCACACCCTCCCAAAGCCACTGAGCTAGGAAAAGCGACGAGTTGCTGCCCGTTCTTGCGCAGCAACCAAGAAACCGCAGCAAAGCTCCCACCATGTCGTCGTCAAAACGAGGCCCGTCGGTCCTGGTGAGCCAATTCCCCTTAGATCTCCATTGCTTGACGACACCGATTGTCTCACACAGGATTTTCTCCATCAGGTCACCGACTCGCGACAGCGGCCACCCGCACGCGGGTCGCCCCAGCGCCCTGGCCCGGCCGCCGGCGGCCCAGCACGGCTTCCGAGCATGCACTTCATGACCGTCGACAACGTCCTGCAGTACGCCTCCGAGATCCCTTCCGGCCAGCCTCGGGTGCCGCCCGGCCAGCGCCCCACGCGTGCTGCGGTCCGACGCCTCAGCCACGGCGGCATTCCGACCCTGGCCTCGGCCAAGACAGGCCAGCAAAACGTGCCTTCCCGGACGACAAAGGTCAGCGAGAAGCTCGTGCTCCTGCCGGACACGGGCGACAACGACGATTCCCCGGACGATGACGAGATCGCCCGCCGCGCGGCCCTACTGCGGCACGACGACGAAGACCGGCCGCTAAAGGACGAGGAGCTTGACGTCCTGCGGAAGAGGGGTGGCATTCGGGGCAAGACGTATGCGGAGCGTCTGCCCAAGGGCCAGCGGCGCGACAGGCTGGCCCGGCTGACGGCCTACTGCACTGCTCAAGCCTGCAAGATAAAGGCTACCGCCGACTTTCTGCGCACCCGGCACGAAGCGAAGACCAAGCTCTACGACGATTGTCTCTATACCGTCTACCACCTGCCCCTGCTTGCCGGCAATGATGGCCAGAGGATCAGGAGCCGTCCTATTGTAAAGTCACCAGGTACCGGAAAGACCTTGCTAGACCTGGAGATTGAGCGAAGCGAACGTAGAGACGAGCATGAGGGATACATGGACGACGATCCTTACGCGCCCGACAGCCCCCACAACGGCAATGGCACGATGCGCCACGAGGATGAAGACGATGACGATGAGAGAGGCGAGCACCACTCGTCCATGAGCCCCATCGATAGGCACGCTCCGGACGCCAAGAACTTTGCTGAGATGTTTGTCTTTTCCTACGGCGTCGTGGTCTTCTGGAACTTCACCGAGCACCAAGAGAAGGACATCCTAGCGGATCTAACCTTCGCCGAGAACGAGACGGGTACCTCGCTCGTCATGCGACCCCTTGACCAAGAGGACTACGAGACGGAGGAGTTCCACTTTGAGTACAGCCCGGACGTAAAACGGCCCCGCGTCTTCAATGACATGATCACGCTGCTCCCGCGGTCGGACCACATGGTCAAGCTCACCATCAGCCATGCTATCGCGCAGAGCACCAAGTTGTGCTTTTTCGAGGAGCGCATGTCGGAGACCATGCTGGACGCCCAGCATGTGCCCAAGACGCTGGCCCTCACGGGCGAGCTCAATATGACGAGGACGGAGATTGTGAAGATTTTGGGCAGATTGTTCAAGAGCCGCGTGGATATCAACCTCTGTGGGTCGCTCTTCCTGGGACCGTGACGCCCCTGTAATCTTGGGTTCGAGAGACTAACCGCAAGTGTAGCATCTAACATACTCGATGTGCCCAACTTCTTCTGGGACTCGGAGCCTACGCTCCACCCACTCTACGTAGCCATACGAGAGTACCTCGAGATCGACCCGCGCATCAAGGTTCTGAACGAGCGGTGTCGCGTCTTCCTCGACTTGGCCGAGATCCTGTCCGACAGCGTCAACGACGCAAAGATGAGCGCCATCACATGGATTATTATTGTGCTGATCCTGGTGAGCATTATGATAACCGTCACCGAGGTCGCGTTACGATTCGGCATATTGGCAAAGGAGAAGGGGAAGGGCAGAGACAATTCTCTCAACAGCAGTAGCGGCGTGGAAGGCATCCTCAGCGGCGGAAGTAGCCCGATAGACCTACGGAGCCTAGGCCAGGCCTCGGGCCAAATCACGCTCGACGACTTGCGTCTCTTCGCAGCGGCATTGAATGAACGAGAAAGAGCGGCCGTGTGCGGCGCCGACTACGTAGGCCGGACGTTTGGGGGCGTGTAAGCAAGCGAGTGTGCAAATATGGCCGACGAGACGGCAAGCAAGAGCTGGAGAAGGCGAGGAGGCGGTGGTCTCCTTACAGTGCATAGCGCGGCGTTGGTCAACATTTTGCTTTACTTCTAGGATTCTCGGATGCAAGGCGGTGGCTATGTTATTCCTTTTGTCAAATTAAAAAGAATTACCCAGTACAAACGTGGTCGATCAAGGGCGAGGCTCTACTGGCGGCGGCATACGAACACTGGGAAACAGGGGCATAGGAGGGGGATAACGAGACTGTTTTGATTGGGGTTGAAGAGACGATAAGTCCACTGGTTAATTATCGCTGCTTGTGCTATAGGAGCAGCCTCGAGGCAGAGGCCATTATATTATATTACTCATATGAGCTGCATTTTCACGGCCATCAGAGGAAATTTGAATATTGTTTGGAACGGCTCTTGGCTTATATTCAATGGTGAACAACTCCACGCGCTATGCTGACTCCCAAAGCCAGCCAGGGCTTCCAAGCAACTGACTGTCTCTGGAAAGGAACAGGCCAGTTTCCTTCGCCTGTGCAGTACAGGGCGATGTAGGCCAAGGTATATATCTGCAGAAAAAAAGCATATACCTCTTATTGTACATACAAGAACTCCATGCGGGTGTGTCGGGTCTCCCGCCCTTTTCGTCCCAACGCCAGTGCTTCGCGATCAACAGGAAAAAGAATATATGTAGACGATAAGGGAATATGGCTGCTAGGAGTGCGCATGAGCCTAGACAGCCTGCTCTGGGGCGTCCAGGTTGGACAAGGGAACGTAGCCGCCCTCCTCCTTTTTGCGGAAGAGGCTCCTGCGGCCCAAGAGGCCACCAAAGAACTCCTGGATACGCATCGCCACGCCGTCCAGGCCCCAACCGCGGCCGCGACGCTTGACCGCGCCCGAGTGCTCGTAGATGGCGTCGTCCATCCACCGGGGTCGGCTCCAAAACTTGAGCAGCAGACTGCTGACTACGACGCTGACGGAGCTGGCGGCCATGGCGGCACCGGCAGCCATGGGGTGCAGATGCAGGCCGAATGGCAAGAAGATGCCCATAGCGAAAGGAAGGCCGACGAGGTTGTACAGGCAGGCCCATCCGAGGTTGAACTTGATGCGCCGGAAGATGGAGCGGGCAAGATGAAGGGAGGCAGGGATGTCCATAAGGTCGTTGGGCCGCATCAGCACGACATCAGCGGCCTCCATGGCAACGTCTGTACCGGAGCTCATGGCGATACCGACATCGGCAGTGGCGAGGGCGGGTGAGTCGTTGATGCCGTCGCCAACCATGGCAACGATCGCGCCACCTTCTTGCAGTTTACGGATGATAGCCTGCTTCTGATCGGGGGAGACACCGGCGTAGACGTCATCGGCGTTGATGCCTACCACGGCAGCCACGGCCACGGCCGTGCTTCGCTGGTCGCCTGTCACGATGGCGGTCTTGACGCCCATGCGGTGGAGCACAGCGATGGCAGCAGCAGCTCCCTCCTTGATGGTGTCGGAGAGACAAAGGTGGCCGGCGTACTTGCCATCGATGGCAATGAAAATGTTGGTGGTCCCGGCCGACGAGGTAGACGGCGACGCCTTGGTGGTCCGCGAGTTGGTCTGGATGTTAATCTGCTCCGATGCCTCGACGGCTGCTTCGGGGACTTCGACGTCGTTCTCGCGCAGGAAGCGCACATTTCCGATCAAAACCTTGTACCTCGTGCGCTCGCCGGCCGTGGTGGGCTCTACAAGCGCGCTGATGCCCTTGCCGACGGCGGCCGAGAACTGGCCAATGCTACCATCGATGGTGCCCTCAGAGTCCATACCCAGCTCCGTCTTCGCCGCATTCAGGATGGCCTTCCCGATCGGGTGCTCGCTGCCCATCTCGGCCAGCCCCACGACCGTCCACCACAGACGTCGACGCCAGTCATTGTCCTGCCAGAGCGAGACGAGGTTCATCTTGGCCACGCTCATCCTGCCGTAGGTAATGGTACCCGTCTTGTCGAGCACCACCTGCGTGACCTTGGTCGTGGTCTCGAGAGCCGCACCGCCCTTGACTAGGATGCCGTTCTCAGCGCCAATGCCAGTTCCTACCATCACTGCAGTCGGTGTGGCAAGGCCAAGGGCGCACGGGCAGGCAAAAACGATCACGGAGATACAGAGCTTCACACAGACCATGATCTTCCCGCCGCTCTCCACATCGGTGAAGATCTTGGGCGGGTGGGCTAAGACATGGCTGAGAACCATCCACACGAGGAACGTCATGAGACCCAGGAAGAGGATTGTTGGGACGAAGTAACCGGCAAGAGTATCGGCCAGACGCTGGATCGGAGCACGGGTTGTCTGGGCGTCCTGGACGAGCTTGACGATCTGGCTGAGCTGCGTGTCGCGGCCGGCTCGGGAAACACGGAAGTCAACGCGACCGTGGCCGTTGACGGTGCCGCCGATCAGGAAGCTGCCCTTCTTTTTCTGCACCGGCATGGCCTCGCCCGTCACCATGCTCTCGTCCACGTAGGTCTCCCCGCGAACCATGACACCGTCGGCGGGAATCTTGTCGCCTGGGCGCAGAATGACGATGTCGCCGACCTGGATCAGCTCGGTGGGGATAACCTTCTCCTCGGCGGCGTTGCCGTCTCGCGGGGTCTTGGGCTCACCGGAGCCGGCCACGCTCTCCCAGCCTTCGGCGGCCTTCTCAGCTGCGATAGGATCGGCATAGATGGTGGCCATTGAAGGAGCGAGAGACATGAGGCGAGAGAGCGCCTTGGATGTCTGGCCCTTGGCACGATTCTCGAGGAAGCGCCCAAGCGTGATGAAAGTGATTAGCATAGTGGAGGTGTCGAAGATGGTGCTCGGTCGGGTGTGAGGCTCGAGCAGGAAGGAGACGACCATGGCCACCACGCTGAAGAAGAAGGCACACGAGGTACCAAGCACAACGAGAACGTCCATAGTTGGGGAGCCATGCTTCATCGATTTCCATGCTGAAACGTAGAATCGTTTTCCAATGCCGAATTGGACGGGTATCGTGAGCCCCATGCAAACCAAGTCGCCGAGGTATATCCCGGGCAGAATGCGTAGTGATCCAAAATCTAAGGCTGGCATGACCATGGGGATGATCATGCTGATAAGAAAAACGGGGATGGCGAAGCCGAGCGAGATCCGGAAAGCGTTCTTCCACTCGGTGATCTCACGTGTCTTCGCCAGAGACTCCAGCTGAGCATTGTTGTCGTCATTGTCTGCAACAAGCGCGTTGTAACCCATGTCCTCGATCGCCTCCACGATAGCACGAAGGCCGATGGCATTTGGCTGGTGCGAGACGGTCAGGCGCGAAGTGGCGAGAGAAAGCTTGGCAGAGCTGATGCCGGAAATGGCCTTGAGCTTGTCCTCGAGGGCGGTCGCCGCGGCGGCGTCCAAGTTGCCGTAGACCTTGAACTGTGCCGTCGAAACAGTCCCGTTGTGATCCGCAAAGTCGAAGGTGGTCGAGAGGATCTTAGCACCAAAGCCTCGGTCTTCGATGATCTCGGCAATCTTGTCAGCCGGGAGCTTGGTCGGGTCGTGAGTGATCATGGCCCGCTCGGCCAGGAGACTGATGTTGAATTGCAGCATCCCGTCAACCCCGGTGAAACCGCCCTGGACGGCCGCAGTGCAAGCTCCACAGGTCATCCCCTCAATGGCAACGGTCGTGGTGGCGGTGGACGCTTGCTGCGCAGCGCTGCTCTTGTCCGACTTCAGCTCCTTGGTGTCGAGGACGGTAGCCCCGAAACCACGATCCTCGATCATCTCGGCGATTGCCTCGGGCGTAAGGAGCTCGGGATCGTGCTGGATCACCGCTCGCTCCGACAAGAGCGATACCGAGAAATACTTGACACCCGCCACGTCCTTGAAGCCGCCTTCGATAGCAGATGTGCAAGCACCACACGTCATGCCCTCCACCGCCACAGTTGTCTCCACCAGCGCCGGTCCAGCATCTTCGCCGCCGGCACCATAGGGTGACTGGGGGCGCATCATGGGCGACGGCAGATCGGTCGAGAGGACCTCGGCATCGAAGCCCCTGTCCTCAATAATCTCCTGTATCTGCTCGGCCGATATCCGTTTCGGGTCGTGATTCACTACTGCCCGCTCCATAACCAAGCTAACCGATACGTTTCCAACGCCATCGACGCCCTTGAAGCCTGCTTCAACAGCCGAGGTGCATGCACCACACCTGGACGAACGACATGTCAGCAACTGCGGATCGAGTCCAGGTCCAGCAAATGAGCGGCCAAAACTCACGTCATGCCTCCGACTTTTAACGTCGTGGTGGCCCATGTCGGGGTGGCTAGCAGAAGGCCGGCGGTCTCCCGCTCGGGGACCTTGATGTTGGGAGGTGCCATCTCGGGAGGCGGTGGGAGGGCGGAGAGGACCGCACGGGGCCGACGGGGGGAAGGTGGGAGTGGTGAGAGTCGCGATCTACGTGGCTCGGGAAGTACGGAGATGGAGGTCGCGATGTGCAGTCGCCGTTAAGGCTCAGGTTATGACATCTGGGCTCGAATCATTCCCCAAGGTAGTTGTCGATGAAACGAAGAGAGCTCTTGGCAGAGTAAAAATGGTCTTCTGGAAAGAGGCAGGAGACAGACAGGTGGCTCATCCGGCGGCGCACTCTGCTTATGAATGATGGGGGGGGGGGGAGATCAATAATCGTGCGGGCTAAACTTGCGCAGGAGAAGCAGGTGGGTGGCGCCGCCCACGGGGGTCCCGGCGCTGAGCACACGCTCTGATCCTGACCTAGCCAGCGTTTGGGTTGTAGTGGGGAAGTGGGTGGTTTGTCGATGAGACAGCCCAGGGGCGTCGCTAAGAAAGACGGCGCACTGTGCGGCTTCGCTGCTCGGACCCTTCCTTGCTGTGGTTAGTACGGGTCGTCCCATGAACCTCTTCGCGGGCTAGCAGGTGCTACGACGAGCCACTAGACAAGACGAGCAGCAGGGTGCGGACCGGGTGGAAAAGGGATCGAAGAGACTTGGAAGACTTGGCTTCTTTGCGTTTCTTTGTCTGCAGCGGGAGCTTCGATGGTGGAGATCCCGGAGAGAAGCATAATTCCAACGAAGACCTAGGCAGGGCCACGACGCCAATCAGAAAGCACCAGAAGGCACTGCCGTGAGCATGTTTTGGGGAGCCTTGCTTCCTTTCAGTTGCTTCGTTCGGCTGCGAGGCTGGAACAAGTAGAACAAGTGCCGGGACTACATAGGCCGGCTAATTAATCTAGCTCGTTGTGAAGCATTTTCCGGCACACGGTCGCTGATAACCCCCCCCCTGGCTAGCCTGACAATATTCTCTCCCCTTTTATTTCCATACTTCCACCCAAGTTGATGGCACTTCATTGCGTGGCCTTCGCTGCCGCGAAAAGGAGACATTACTCCAGACAAAGGTCCGAGGGGGGCCATGCAGCCATTCTCGCACATCGAACCATCTCTCGCTCCCCCGCCGCAAATATGTGGGCTCCTTACCTTTCTTACCATAGCAAAGCGCCGGGTCCCGGTCGAACCAGGAGACCCGTTTACTCTTTTCCAGGAACGACTTTTGCGGGGGGGCCTCGAGTGGTGCAGCCGCGACGAATTGGGGTTGTTCCGGATCACGCGCTGACTTCGCCAGTTTGGCAGGTAGGATTCACAGTTCCCGTGTCTCTGTCTGACTTTGCGCTGCTTTGCCTCGTTTGGTGCCATCTTAGCCGCACCTCGACGGCGATGCGTCGGCACAGCGTGAAGCACCCGCGAAACCCTCTCAATAGTCGGCCTGCATCCCAAGTGTGGTAAGGTCTGCTATTGGCAGTCGTCACCCTACCCGAAATATTGGCTGCAGCCCGCCATTGCGTCCGCAGCGGGCGTAGGCGGTGGGGAGAAATTTCTTAGGGAACTATTACAAAGCTGCGTAGGTATTGCGCGGCGTTTCCCAGTCCGTACCAGGGTAGCTACTGTAGGTCGTATGCAGGCTTGGCAGTACGAAACAAAGCGGAAAAAGAGAGACGAGGAGGGAAGAAAAAGAAAAAAAAGTCATTCGCACTGTATTTCCTTCACTGGGATGGGAAGGCGCTCGCGGGCGCTAGCTAGGATTATGAAAGGCGCCCCTGTAGAGCAAGAGAAACAGGACCCAACCGCCCCCCTGCCGCCTCGTGCAATCGCTACCCCGGTGGCCGATCCATAGCCACGAGCTCAAACATACCTGACACACCCTTGAATCTCAGAGTTTGACGCGCGACACCCAGTACCGGCTAGGTCCAGGGTCGCCTCCGAGTGACTTCGGAGGCAAACTCCAGCTTACTACGCAGAATTCTTAGAATACCCACCGTTACGGCTTCTCTTTCGTCGGCTGGGGAGGTGAGCTGAATTAGGAAATCAGGCCAGTGACCAATGAGACCGCATCAAATTTGTGCTCGAACTTGGGGTGTGGGAAATCCTCGGCAGGCCGCCTGGCCTACCTAGACTCCCTCTTCAAAAGTTCAGAGTCTGTCACGCGGTCCAGAAGTTCATCTTGTATTATCTAAGCAGCGTGGCCTATGCCCCACCTCCACCACCCCGCAAGGCTGCCGTCGGGAAGCTCCAACACATCTGAGCTTGCGGATGCTCTAGCTCACGCGTCCCCTTTCTCTTCCGAGCCAACGACAAAGGAGCACATCAGGCCGGACCAGGGATACTTTTCTCTGCTCTCTATTTATCTGGCGCATCATGGAGCACACAAAAGCCCTCAGTGCCCTTGAGGTCGGTCTCTTCCCCCTTCCCCAGGGCCTCGCTCACACCAGAGTCAACGCTTTCAGGCAGCTTCATGTTGCCATATATCATCGCTAACTAGACTCGCTCCAGCCCTTTCTAGCTCTCACAAAATCCGCCACATCCCCCCGGGCTGCCGCGGATCTCATCACACGGGCGACCTCGGCACCCAATACTTTTGTCTTCACCGAACTTCTTCAGGCCCAGCAGATCCAGGCACTGGCTAGCTCTGCCGAGTTTACCGCCTACCTCACCCTGCTGCAGATCTTCAGCTATGGGACGTACAGCTCCTACCAGAAGGCCACTGGCCTGCCTTCCCTCAACGATGCCCAGACCCTCAAACTGCGCCAGCTCTCCTTGCTGACGCTGGCCGGGACCGGCACCGCCGAGGCGCACGGCTACGCCGCCTTGATCGATGGCCTCGGCCTCTCGAGCCACCGCGACCTCGAGGATCTTGTCGTCAGCGCAGTGTACGCTGGCCTCGTAAACGCGCAGCTCGACCCGAAGAACCAGACCGTCCTATTTAACAGCGTCGCCGCCCTACGGGACGTCGCCCCGGGCGCCATCGGCGGGCTCCTGACGTCCCTCCAAGCCTGGGCCGACAGGTGCGATGCTACCCTTGCTTCTTTAGAAGCTCAGATAGCGGATGTGCGGCTGGCCGCCGACCGTCGTGCGGCCGAATCAGAGGCGTGGAAGCAGCGCATAGACAAGTTGGCGGAGGACGAGACGAAGGGTGGGGTCATCACCGAAACCACGCCCAGTGCCGCCGTTAAATCGCTAACCGGCGGTGTCAGTGCCAGTGTCGGAGGCGGCGCGCCGGGCTATTTCATGAAAGTGCCCCAGCGATACGGGAAGCGAGGGAGCGGCCAGATGGATGGTGGCGCTGCCGGCCCCGTCCATGACGAAGCGATGGACGTGGATGACGACGACGAAGACGGGAAGAAGAGGGCGAGCCGGAGGAAGTTACAGAGCTGAAAGCACTACTCGGTCTCTGCATTTCAAAGGATAGGGAAACCTGGTCTGGTGGAGTTCGCATGCACTAAAGGGATCGTCTTAGGTAAAGACGCCTAGTGATGCTCTGGAAGTGGACCAGACATTATGAGTCCATGATGTGGTGTGGTGCGTTTAGGAGAGGCATATTAGACGTCGCTGCGGAAGACATGAATTGGTCTTCTTGCTTCACCCCTGCCTGGGGGAACAAGGTATCTACAGCTATGGTGTGGATCTTGGCTTTTTTGAGCGCACTAGGAGAGAGAAGAACGCGATGATGGCATCTCCTCGATAATGGGAGAGGTTGCCGTCACAGTGCGAAGGCTTCGATCCTCGGAAAGAAACGATGAGCCTCATGAAAGAAGAGTTAAAGATCACTAAGGATGACGGGTAGCATCCGAGCACCTGCTAGACCAACCTCCAGGAGCCAAAGCTAGCTAGTATGGTGCATCTCAATGCAGCCAAGCTCTGGGCACTCATTCCCGAGATAACACATATTTGTTGAAAGAATAAATACCGCCTTATCCTCGAGCGCGGTTATCGTACACCGTTCGTAGGGAAACTGCAGTTACAATGCGGACGATTAGCAAGCCCCCTGCCTTTCTATAAGCTCACTGGGAGCCTTGGCGTTAGCTCGTGGTATGTTGCGACCCTCCCTGACGGTGTCGCCAAGTCCAGCTCTCCCCGCCCTATCCTGAACACTCTGAACGGCCCTATGCCGCCTGGGTGTGTACCGTTTGACGCCCTGTTCAAAATCAATCAACGCAAAAAGATTCGCCTCGAATGTCGCTCCAATGGTCGTAACGTCGTTAAAGATCCGGGTCTTGGGTTCTGCAACAAGGTGATAGGCAAGATAGCGTATCTCTCAGGATAATTCGCATAACCCCTCCTCAAGCTGCCGCAAGATCCGGTCCGTAGTCCGCCCAGTGCAAGCCAAGAGGTCTGGCTGCCGGGTCGGGTACCCGAGTTGATTTACAACCGCTTCCCGGGCACCAAGACGAAGAGCGCACAGAGCGCTGCATCGATGAGGACTGTAATCGCCAGTACCATGATGGCACGCTTGGCCAGTAGCTTCCGGATGTACGGCTCCCGCACCTGGGAAAAGTTGAACGGCGTGTATTCGCTAAGTCCCATAAGTGCGAGGATCGGGTCCAATGAGTACTGGTAGGAAGCGAGGCAGTACACGCCAATGGTGAAAGGGAGGATCAGCTGCCAATCAAGTTAGCTTACGAGGTCGCAGTTTAAATTGCGTTGGTGGAACAAACATAGAGACGTGTCCTGCGCGACTCGTTCAGGAAGATCAGAACAAACGCAGTCCAGAATCCGCCAAACATGGAGAGCAGGCCGAGAATCAGGCGGAGGATCAGGGTGGGTGGGATCAAGTTGCCCAGGGCCTTCATGCGAAGGAAGCCAGGGAACGCATCGCGCTCCATAGCCTGGAAAACGTAGTCTTTAGCGACGTCAAACACTTCGGGGTCGTCCCGCCCAAACTCTTCAATCGCAGTCGTGACATCCTGGGTGATGGAGCCGGGGAGCGTAATTTCTCGCTCCGCACCAGGAAGCAGAAACGTGTAGAGGATCTTGGCCGCGGAGGCTCTTATGTCTTCACGCGATACCGTGTGGGCGGGAGAATTCGAATCGGTCATGTCGCGTGGCGAACTCAAACCAGGACTCGGCCTCGCTCGCCGCTCGCTGCTGCTCTGTGGCGAGTCGTGGATACCTCCTCGTTCCTCCCTGAGATAGGCGGACATCTTGGCATCCTGGTCCTTCTCCTTCTCCGACGCATACATCGAAGGGCCGGCCGCTGAGTAGTTCATTTCGCCAAGACCCTCGAGGATTGCTGAGGATCGCTTCGAGCTCCTTTCCGGGTCGGGCGTCGAGACAAGAACGGACCGCCGCATTTCACGGACAAAGTGACGGCAGAGTGACATGTGTTGAGCGACATCGAGCCTGCCATGGTCAGAAGGAAACCGGGAATTGAGAGGAGGCGGGCAACAAACCAGAAGTCCAGGTAGTCAACAGAACGCTGCTGGTCCCGCATATAGATATAGAATGAGAACAGATCGACTGGAGGGAGCGTTCGCCGGCTCAGGACCTCGAACAAGGTAGGGAGCCTGTTCCGAGCCAAGTCGGGAGTCGGCGACGGCGTGTGAGCTACTTCGTGGTCCGCCATTTTGGTCGTTGGTGACCGTCGTTTTCGCAATAGAGAAAGCGCGATGGGATTCTCCCGATCGAGGAGGGAACGTGAGGGAGAGGTTCGAAAGTCACGAGAAGAGAGGTTTGTAAGGAGGAGTTGACTGTGATGCGAGGCTGGGCGCGACGGGAGTCGTTCCGTGGGATGGGTCTAAACGAGCGAAAGCGCATGTGGTGTGCGCTAGAAGGGTTGGTGGAAATGACAAGTAGCGCGGTGACGAACCACCAAAAGTGACAGTTCGTGGAGTTGGGCAAGCCGGGGGCGGTTGACAACTGGGGCGGCTTGCAATCGACTTGACGATCAGACAACAAGGTCCGGGCGACGGACGTGAAATTACTCGGCCAAACCTCGGGGAAAGTAGACCGAGCGACCATCCTACTTACAGCTGGCGCCAGCTGAAGGAGCAAGAGGAAAGCTGGGTGGGGAATTTTCGGCAGCAGCGCACACACTAGGAAATTTGGGAAAATCGCCAAAATCGAGCTTGCACCGAAATCTCAACCAGTCCACCCACGACCACAACCTCGACGTCTCTCAAGTTCGGACAACGAGAACCCACGTACGTGCATCCGCCACAGAATTTTCTCTCTTTCCGACTTCTCTGTATCCGCAATTATCCTGACGAATTTTCTAACAATCTACCCAGACCTCAAAATGTCGTCCAAGAAGGCCTCCGGCAAGCCCTCGCGCTCTGCCATCTCCGACGTCGTCGCCCGCGAGTACACGATACACATGCACAAGCGCCTCCACGGCGCCACCTTCAAGAAGAGGGCTGTGAGTGTGATTGAATCCTGACAGACCACGGAGCGGTGCTGACTTCCCCCGCAGCCCAAGGCCATCAAGGAGATCAAGAAGTTCGCGACGCAGGCGATGGTATGTTGAACCCGAACCGGCAAGCGGCACCAGCGACCCCGAACTGAAGCCGCTGGGACCCGTCATAGGACGGTGAGAGCATGGGCTAACTCGCCACAGGGCACCACCGATGTCCGCATCGACCCTCAGTTGAACAAGAAGGTCTGGGAGCAGGGTGTCAAGGGTGTCGCCTACAGGATCCGGGTGCGGATCTCGCGCCGACGTAACGATGAGGAGGGCGCCAAGGAGAAGCTCTACAGCTACGTGCAGGCCGTCAACGTGAAGAACCCCAAGGGTCTCCAGACCGTGGTTGTGGAGGAGTAGGCGATGCGAGGAACTGGAAAAGGCGATCGACACTGGACCATGGTTTACGGTTCACGGCGGCATTGGGCTTTCGGAGTTCGTATGGCATCTAGCTTCTTCGCATGACGAATAAAAGGATTCGTGCAACACGGCTACTCTCGATACCTACAATCGCAGAAACAAAGGATCAAGGACATGGAAGAAGACTCTCTCGCGCCGACCGCTTAGGGGGGCTTGGCTGGGCAAGAGAGGAAGGTGATGAGTGTACAATGTGATGGCCTATTTTTCGTCGGAGACCACCGTTGGGAATTCAAGTGATGCTATTCTCCCGAGCCTGCTGAACCAAACTAGCAGACCGAGACGTGGAATCCGTCGACCAGAGCCTCCGTGGAAATGCAATACCGTCCTGACCTATACACCCAGAGCCAGACAAAGCGTAACTCCAATTCTCCATGGCCAAAATGCTTACTTCGCCGGTGCTCGCTCAGTCGTCCTCGACGTCCTTGTGGCGGTCCATAACCTTGGTTTTGAACAGCGTCGGGTCCTTGTCCCACAGCTCAGCGGCTTCACCGTTCAGGGGGGAGGCGCTACGGCAGATTAGTGATCGTCGGACTGGCGAGGGTGAAGCACATGCAATGGGAGAGTAGGCGGGGACCATACTTGTTGGGCTCGCCGAGCAGAGACTGCAAGCTCAGCAGGACCGTCTGGATGTTGTAGGCGGCCGTCCACTTGTCCTTGAGGATGTCCAAGCAGATGCGACCGGAAAAGTCTACGTTCGGGTGGTAGATCGGCGTCCGGAAGAGCACCGTAGGGGCGGAGTAGGGATAGTTGGAAGGGAACTCGAAGCTGAGTTTGAAGGTGAGACCAGCGTAGGGAGTGTCGTCCGGGCCCTCGATGGTTGCCCGCCACGAGAGCAGATTGCCGTCTGCTGAAGGGAATGCAGAGATGCCAGGCGCCGGCGAAGTCATCAATTGCATGAGCTCAGTCTGCAGCCTACAGGGAGAGCAGCTCCTGTCAGTCTTTGTGCATTCCACGCGCGCGCGCCCATCGCCTGGCTGGCCGCCTGTCCTGTTTCCCACCCGGTGCCGGAGGCAAGGGGGAGAGTGGCGCCGTAAGAACGGTCGCATGCTCACCTCTTCGCAGCATTTTGCCCTGGCTCAGCGCCCTTCCTAGCGGTGGCGAGCTTGCCGGCTGGGACGCCGCCGGGAGCAGAGTTCTGCGTGTCCTCCATGTTAAACGACATGGTGTGTGCGAGTGGAAGGAATTGTGCAGGAAAGTCTGTCGACAGACGCTGCGAGACGAAGGGCTGAGACAGAGGTACCGGAAGCAGCAGGAAGGACGCCGAGTCTCAGTACTGGAGCAACTCAAAGCTGCTCGCGGGAGAAGAAAGGAGGGGGGGGAGTTCGTCCTTATTTGAATCTGCAAGACAAAATGCCGACGGTCGCACCTATCGGGACGGTCAAGGTAGTTTCGCGCGGACTATGCCTTCTCGAGGGGCGAGACCAAGGTTCGAGGAATGGATGTTGACTTCCAGAGAAGACCCAAGGCACGGCAAGTGGGTGGGCGGTGTTGGCGCCGGTTGGATTGTTTTGAAGGCCCCACGTCAGCTCTCGGGCCCACGGTAACTCCTCAGCAACGGGAGAGACAGGAGGCGCCGGGCGACAGAAAAGGGTAAGTGGGGTGCGGAGCAGGGGGGGAAGCCACGCGAAAGAGCTGGAATTCCAACAGTGAATCACGGCTTGGCCTGGGCTTTGCGGGCTGGGCGCTGTTGCATGTCCTGGGTCTTTGGGTTTCTACGGCTGGCTCTCGTGGCATTTAGAGCATGAGGAAGGGGGCAAGGGCAAGCAGACACGCCAGGGCAGGGCGGAGGGGGGAGTGGGCTTGGATCTCGACGAAGCCCAGAAACCCAGGGCCAGCAGTTTTGGCTAGCCCCAGGCGGCCCCCCTCATAGGCGGGTTGGCCCTAGCGCGGGCGACCCGGTTGCCCTGGCCATACACCGTCGCCAGTCGTTGACGCGCTGTTTCGACCTCTTTAAAACCACTTTCCGCGAAGCGCGACTCGGTCACGCCTGCATCCATCGTACACGCGTGTGGCTTTGGCGACGAATGGTAAGTGCCAATCAGGACAGCCTCCCCCCTCTCCTGCCCTCGCATAAAACATATTGCATTTTTTTTTTTTGCCTTGCCGCTCAGGCAAGCTTCCATTTGCCGACTGCGGCTTGCATCTGGTAGACTTTCTCAAATTTTCTGGGGATTTGTTTACTTTCATCCCTGTCGTTCATCCCGTCCGTCCCTCAAGCCCGGTTTTTTTAGTATCTCTTCCACCCGAACCTGCCCGTCCGGCACCACATTGAGACTCTGCCGCATGCGGCCGCATTCATCCCTTCGACAGAAATTACTTACGCCATGCAACAGTCTCAACTAGACCCTCTCCCCAACAACCTCCCCTTCCGAATCGTCTCCAAGACGATCGGGAGGGGAGCCTATGCCTCGTGAGCCCCTCCCCCACCCCGCCCCGCCATGCGTCCAATGCTCACGTGTCCCCAGTATCAAGAAAGCGGTGCCTCTAGACTCCAACACGCCAGTCTTTGCCGTCAAGCTGATACATAAGGGCTATGCCATCCACCAAGGACGGATATCAGCGAAGCAGATTGCCATGGAGGTGTCTTTGCACTCGCATATCGGCCAGCACCCCAACATCATCGAATGGTTCGCCACCGATGAGGACCAGACGTGGCGGTGGATTGCCATGGAGTATGCCGAGGGCGGCGACCTCTTCGACAAGATCGAAGCCGATGTGGGTGTCGCCGAAGACATCGCCCACCTCTACTTTCTGCAGCTCATCGGCGGCGTAAGCTTCATGCACTCCAAGGGTGTCGCGCACCGCGACCTCAAGCCCGAGAACATCCTGCTATCAGAGGAGGGCAACTTGAAGATTGCCGACTTTGGCATGGCCACCATGTTTGAGTACAAGGGCCAACGCAAGACGAGCAGTACCATGTGTGGCAGCCCGCCGTACATCGCCCCCGAGGTGCTCACGTGCAACCACCCCGACAAGAGAGCCGCCGCTGCGTCCAAGTATTCGGCGGACCTAGTCGATATCTGGTCCTGTGGCGTCATCCTGTTTGTCTTGCTGGTGGGTAACACGCCTTGGGACCAGCCGACTGCCGAAACGAGCTGGGAGTACAGCGAGTACGTCAAGACCAACGGCCGGAGCAGCGATCCGCTCTGGGCCAAGATCCCTCCCGACACGCTGTCGCTGCTACGGGGTATGATGAGCGTCGACCCCAAGAACCGCTTCAGTTTCGCACGAATCCGCCAGCACCCCTGGTACACCCGGGCGAATCCGTACCTTACCAAAGACGGCAAGATCTCGGATCCCGTCCACCTGGCTACACAGATGCTGGCCGCCCTGCGCATTGACCTGAACGCGGATCCTTCTCCCTCACAACAGGTTCAGTCGCAGTCTTCGGACGCCATGGACGTCGACTCAGCTAATGGCTGGGGCTCCCACCTCCCCGCGACCCAGCCAGAGGCCCCGATTACGGACCCGCTCTTCGACTGGGAGCGTCCGGCTACGCGCACACTCAACAATTTTGCGATCTCGTCTACACAACCAGTCAGCCGGGCCGACGCCATCGATGACACAAGGAGAGCCGTCGTAATGGGGCTTGACGCCCTCGTGGATGAGCCGACCATGTCGCAGTTCTCGCAGAACCCGGGTGTGCCATTGTCGCTGACCCAACATGCCCGGCGCTTCCGCGATATCGTGCCCGCCTACTCGCTGACGCGCTTCTTCTCGCACATCCCGCCAACGCTGCTCATCCAAAAGCTGGGCGACGCACTGCATCAGCTCAATGTGTCGCTCCCAACGCTGGCACCGCCGAACGCGCACGGCGACCGGATCGCCACCCTCAAGATCAGGACGGTAGACGGTCGGAAACAGAGCATGCACGGCGACATCATGATCGACAAGTACTATCTGCCCGAGAACCAGGAGCTCCTAGAAGTATGCTTCGTCAAGGTCAAGGGAGATCCACTGGAGTGGCGCCGCTTTTTCAAGAAGGTGGTGCAGCTGTGCAGTGATGCCGTCTACAAGGACGAAGCCTAGTTCAAAATATGAACACTATGGCTCATCTCCCAACTCTGGGGTAGCGAGGCGTGCTTGGATGGTCTGAGCCCGCCCGGATAGACGCAGGCACCTTGTATTGTCTGATTTAGGCGAAGGCTCGAGTAATAGGCGATAATGATGTTCCTCTGTATCATATGGCACGATAGACGTAGTCTACATACGATAGATTTCTGTATGATATCAAAGCCCGTGTTCTTGGCAGCTACCCAAAAACTGTGCTTTACACACCATGTGAGATGCTAGGGGACGAGCCAGGTTATGGCGGAAGTAGAGGAACCACTAAGCAAGATAATGACTAGTAGTCACAAAGAATTCCAGTCCCGCAGCCACAAGCGGGCAGGCGACGTCTCGAATCCCTGCCAACGTCCCAGCCTATGGCTATATTGTAGAATCAGAACGAGCCGTGGACTACGAGAGGAGAGCATGATGGCAAGATATCGGCGCGAATGAGCTATGTTAGATTGGCTATATACCACGGATCCAGTTGGCACTGAGAAAGAGGATAGGTACAAGATGTGCACGACTGTGAGCCCACAACCGCCGTCGCTAAAGGATTTAAAAGAGTTGATTGAAATCTAATTCTTAAGATAAAAGTGGTATATCCTTGCCAGCTGATAAGTCCTCCCGAGACGCCATCGCCATGCTGTCGTCACAAAAAGAAAGTAAATGATACACGACGCCGCTTCCTTTGGTAGGCACGGAGCGAAAACAGATGGAGGGCGTGGAGAAGTGCGAAAAAGCAATAAATACCCTCCAGTTAATATCGCGGTGAGCTGCGTGGTGCCAAGGACATGTGCGGTGCTGCCATTGGTGGCATGTCGTCTGTGTAAACGTATGTTGGCCCAAAGTCGTCGCCCGGACAGCCAGCACCGGGCTGAAAAGGGCGACCGGCTCTCGGGTAGTCCCATCGTGGATCATCTTTACTGTAATGGTCCGGGTCAGGGCTATAAGTATTTCTGCAGTGCTCGTCATAGCCCGAGCACGGAGAGATAACGTCCAGGGGAGGCGGGCTCCCGTGGTCGAACAACGCCGGGGCCGGCTGCCCTTCGAGCCGGAAGCAGCCGTCTAGGTCGGCCTCCATCTTGCTCAGATACAACTGGCTGTCCGGACCGGCCCAGTCGTCGATCAACTTCGCGATGGTGTGGAAGCCCTCCGTGTGGCCGCCGCCTCGGCGGGCGCGAAACCCGCAGCAGATGAAGAGATAGCTGTGGATCAACTCATGGAGGAAGGTGGAGATAAGCAGGCGGCGGCTGTACTTCTGGTTGAGCAAGATGGGGGCCGAGAGCACGATCAGTGTCTCAAATCCCCGTTTGCTCGCTGTCCGGACCGCGGTGTTGCCAATCACGTCGCTATGGAACATTTTGTCCGAGTCGTGAGACCAGTCCCACACCACCCGCTGGCTTAGCCGACCGTTGAAGAAGATCTCGTTGGCAGCCGAGAAGATGCTCTGCAAGGAGGCATCGTCCAGTGGGTATTCGGCGGCCATCGATCGGGGGTTGATGATGCTGCGGAGAATGCGCTCGTGCTTGGAGTCCCGGTTGTACCGGCGAAAGGTCGCCAAGTGGTCCCGCACCCTGTTAGCCGCCTCCTCATCCTCTAGCAACCGGATCAAGGCACACGGCTCCAGAATGTCGGAGCGGATAGCTAGCCCAGAGGCTGTCCTCTTCATGTCAGCCGCCACGGGCGGCGGGGCGGCTGAGAAACGCTCATCGCCTCGACGTATCATAATCGACTCGGATATCTCAGAGCCCGAGTCGGCGTCGGGGGAGTCTCGCGGCACAAGCGCCCAGCTTAGGAACGCCGGGGGCGGCGGGGTGCGTCCCGGATATTCAGGTTCAGTGACGAGGGTCTCTGGACTTGGGGACCGTCGCTGCTCGGCTAGGAAGGAAACTGCTCCGTTGTAATCTGAGACTGTCGGCGGCCATGCTCCCTTGGTATCGGGGGGGTCTCGCGGCACAGGCGCCCAGCTTATGAACGCCGGGGGCGGTGGGGTGCGTCCCGGATACTCAGGCTCCATGATGGGAGTCTCTGGACTTGGGGACCGTCGCTGCTCGGCTAGGAAGGAAACCGCGCCGTTGTAATCTGAGACTGTCGGCGGCCATGCTCTCTTGGTATCGGGGGGGTCTCGCGGCACAGGCGCCCAGCTTATGAACGCCGGGGGCGGTGGGGTGCGTCCCGGATACTCAGGCTCCATGATGGGAGTCTCTGGACTTGGGGACCGTCGCGGCTCGGCCAGCAAGGGAACTGCGCCGGTGTAATCCGAAGCCGTCGGCCTTGCTCTCTTGGTATCGGGGGGGAGGCTGTCACGATCTGAGACATAGTAGTCGTGGAAGTCGGTAGAGTCGTAGAGGCGCCGCTTAGGTCTGCTATAGCGGTTAAAATAGCGGTTGGGCTGGCGGTCGGCCCCACCACCACCGCCGCGAAAAGCCATTGGACATGCTCTGTAGTCTTAAGTCGATGCTAGGGCAGTAGCGCAAAGGACAGGAAAGCCATGGGCTGGGGTAAAGGGACAACGAAAAGATTAAAGTAAGAGGCTGAGTCTGTGCCTGGCGACCGCGGGGGCCAAGCTGACGGAATCTATTTCAAGAGACAGGAAAAGGGTAGAAATAGGAGAGGTAGTGGTAGAGGAGGAGGAGGAGGAGAAGGAGCAGGACGTGGAGGAGCGAGGAACGAGGACAAAGAGAAGCGGTTGGAGTTGTGTGTCACGGACAATTTTAGGTTCCCTGCGGGCCGCAAGAGCGGAGAGTGTGGGAGCAGTGGGCCGTCGCACGCCGCCTGCGCGTCAGTGGCAGTCTCTCACTGGCTAAACAGTGCCGTCCGATTGTCGTCCTTTTCGCCTCACTGATTCTGGCCCCATTTCTTGACCAGTCCAGTTGGCCAGGGCAGCCATGCTTCCGCTGCCGGGTGTTTCAACCCTCCAGCCGACGGCAAACGGCTCCCAACATGGGCCTTCCCTGGAGGGCCGAGAAACGGATGGTCTCCTTCGTCCGCGGCCTCGAGGGCGCCAGGGACCGAGCCTGGAGGCGTCCCGCCAGACAGCCACTCTGACCCAATCTGGCACGCACATCGAGAGGCTGCAGACAATAGCGGTGTGCTGAGGATGGCTCGACGCGCTCTCCCCTCCCCCCCAGGGACAACAACCCCAACCTCGTACTACAGCATTTCGCTGTTTCTTCCCCTCTTCCCTCGTGGATGGGGGCGTGGCCACATGCAGAATCTGCAGTGGCGCGAGGGGCCCCCTCCACGGTTAGTTACCCGTTGGACTGAAGCAGGGGGAGAGAGGCTTCCAGACTGTGGCCCATTGCTCGACAAACACTGGTCCCACTGGGATTGGATTTGCATATGCAAGCTCGTCCTTCTACCAAAGACAGATTAGACCGGCTGCTGTCAAAGTCGCGCTGAACCACCGGTCGCAAAATCGAGGCTATTCGCACATCGACCTAGCCGCGTTGCATCGGGAGGCGGGGAAGGCTAAAGTGCGGGCGCATCAAGGGCCGTGGTACAAGGCGCAATTAACGGCGCTTTCCAAGGGATTTGCAGACCGCATAGGAGGTGGTCCCTTTGTGGTTGCTCCGTGGGCCGCTAGACGGCCATGCCGGGGCGGATTGGCTGGGCTTGCCGTCCCGCCTTCCACAATTGGCCGCCCCATTTTCAAAGACGCCGGATCTGCAGCAACGAACCTTCGTTTTTCCCTTTCCACTTCCTTTTTTCGTCATTTTATACACACTGACCTTGCTCTGGCGCCGTACACTACGCGATGCAGGCCTCGGACGCCTTGGCAATTTCTATCAGTACACGTGGATGCACCAGCAAGCCCTACCGCCCGCAGGCGGTCGTGAACAGTGTAATAGATGTCTACTCTGTATGCAGCACCAGGCTCATCCCGCCCATCCAAGGTCCCGAGCATAACTCCTCTCCCCTCTTCCCTGTCCACAGCAATGCGCTAGTAATGCCGAGACAACCCCCCTAAGCTTTTCTTCCGGCCCCATGGCCACATGGCCCCGTGGCCCCCGTGTCCCAAGAGGCCGGAGACCGGAGACGCTGCACCTCCTGCTCTAGTGGAATGACTGCAGCGAGTAGGTGCATTTTGCCTGGCTGACGCTGGCCAGGGGCCGATGCGGCTCGCCTTGCTTCCAGGAGAAACACCCGAGACGTGTCGGCCTCCTGGCCATCCACTCGATGGGGCCGCCAAGGAGCGAGTTCTCTGCTCCAACTCCCGGTATACATGGTGCTTCCTCCTAGTCACCGGGCTGAGCCGACGCTATTCAGCCCCTGACACCGCTCCGCCAGCCAAGGTTCCTGACGAACCGAACATTGTCTGCCTGCCACTCCAACGCCCGACGCATCTTCTCGGCATGTGCCCTCTCCTGCTTGGCCCTCTCGTCGTCCTCGGCCGACGCCATTCGTTCTTCAAAGTCTGAGGCTGCGAATCCTGGACGAGCAGAGAAGCCCACCACCCCGAGCTTCTCTCCTGTCCAGAACAACAAGTCGTTGTCGTTGACCCGACCGTTGCCGGTGCCCACCCTCGTGGGGATGAGCTTCCTGGCAATCTCGTCCGATCCGGGCATAGATGCGAAGAGCGACGGCGTTTCCTCCTGCTCGCTATGTCCGATCCGGCACCGCCTCACCTCCGTGAAGCCATCCCGCTCGAACCATTTGACGTACCCGGTCCCGTCTGACACGGCGATACGCGTGCCATGGTTCACCACGGAGAGAAGCTTTGACTGTGACGATGTCTGCCGGTTCTTTAATACTGAGTTCTGTAGGCCCCCAGCCACGTTGGGCGGAACCGTCGAGGTCGGCGTCAACCCGTACAGCTCCAACGAGCCTTTCGTGTTGTACTCCCCACAGGCCATCAGAGTGCGGCCAGTGGTGGCCTTGGACGTCTCTACCTGCTTCAATGAGAGCTCACCCTTCTGCCGTAGTTCGCTATCCAGAGCTGAGAATCGGTAGGGGAGGGACGCCATGCTGCATAGGCGCGCACCGGAGTGGATAGAGCCACGGATAGCAGGGAACTTGCGTCGGTCGTAGAGTAGGATGCTGGAGAACCGGCCGGCCACGTAGATTTCGTCCGATAGGTCCGACTCGAGGCCGGGCCGCTGGAGGTGAAGTATACTCAACGGGGTAGGCTGGGACAGGGGGGCGTAAGGTGGGAGCGGGGCTTGTTCGAAGAGATAGCGCAGATTCCGTCGCTTGACTAAGTCTCGAGCCGTCATCTGGTCGAAAGTGTCGACAATCTCGGTCGAATCAGCTCGAGGATTGGAGCGCAGCCGGTAGTCGTGGAGGTGGACGCCCTGGCTAGTCCCGATGGTGAGCGGCACGGATGGGCTGGCAACGGACAGGGCCGTGATGGACCAAGGGAGTGAGTCGCAATCGACGACCGCCAATCTCTGCAGGTCAACCTCAATGAGGTCTGGGCACCTGTCAGCACTTACATGCCCTCTATACACCAAGCGGGCAGGCGCCTCGATTCCCTCACTTACGGCATTGGACTGCAAAGAAGGCTCTGTGCCGAGTGGAATCGACGCTAACGCACTCCGTTACGCCCGAGTCAACTCTCCTAGAGCGTCGGTTGTTATCGTCTCCAGGTCCGTCCACAAACAAGATGCCCGGTGCACTCCGGGACAGGATGGCCCCTCGCTTGCCTCGCGTCCCATTGATGTCCCATATGCACACGCTCCCGTCATCCAGGGGCGATACTGCGAGCACCGCCCCCTCCTGGGTGGCCTCGTGCTGGTGCGGGTTGTCCGGGTGGTATAGCGCTACTCCCCGAGCCTCCACCATATCCCCAGCGACATCGTCCTGGGGTCGGGCCTCCTGGAGCCAGTTGATGGCAATTGGCCCGTGCCTCTGGATGTACTCTTCATACCAGGACTGCCGTTCCGACGGATAGGTTGGGTCCCAATTTGCCATTATGCGTGCCCGCTCTCTCTTGCGAGAATTGCGCAAATGCACCACTCCCGGCGCGCGTGCTCCGTCCTCGGTGCCTGTGGCGCTCTCGTCGCCGAGCGCGAGGACGGCCTGCCGCACCGTGTCTCCCATGAGGAGCCGCCGACGATCCAGGGCCTCGAGAAACGACGACTCGTCGAAGCATCGCGCCCTCCAGAAGCTGTTGTCACGCCCCAGGATTCGGAAGGCCGAGCATACCAGCTGCAGATTGGTGATGTGGGCCGGCTCAAGAACTGTGACAGAAACCGGTCAGAGCACATTCACCTAGCCGGGCGACGGCTGAGGAGGGAAGATGGGCCAGAGCGTCACTGACAGGATATGATGTGCAGGAGGATCTCTCCAGGCAGACTAGCCAGTCCTATGGCAGCCATGCTGCAGACTTCGGGCTCTGCGTGGTCGAGCAACCGTAGGGCGATAGCTGCCGAATAATCCCAGCTGTGCAGCGCCGGCCGTTGGCAGACATGGGAAGAGGGCTAAGGAATGCTGGTTAGTACGGGGGTTTCGGGAGGGGTCCCAGCGACCGGGAGAGCCGTTGGTGCATCGAGCAAGAGGAAAGCGTCCGAGATATGCAAACAGACACGCCGCCCCTGGTTGAGGGTGCTACTGCGTAGATATGACAAAGTTCCGAAGCAAGGGGAGGGGCGTACGGCCGGAGGGCTGAGCTTGGGCCCACGCTGACCCACTCTGATGGACAACTGATAGGCAGTCCGTGGTCGACAGAGGAGGGGCAGCGAGGGGCACCCCACTGAAATACCCCATCCGTTACCCCCGGAATAGCTCACCAAGAGGGCATTGTCAGCAACGGCACTTGAGCGAGTTCCGATTGTCCTCGTGCCTTCCTTCAAGGCCGGTTATCAGCCGGATTCGGATATGATACAAGAGAACTAGCAACCCATTTTCTGTGCACCTGTTCTAGGAGGATATTTATCATGAAAAACGCTCAATACAGCACGGTCTATTTATATAATTACGGGGCATACAACACTCTGCGCTATATCCGCCATCCAAAAAAACAAGTAGCTGTATCAGATGAGAGACAAGGGACGGATGCACTCAGCGCGGCGAGATATCCCGGGGCGAACGAATCGGCTGCGATATGTAAATCATGAGACCGATGGGGTTCGACGGTGCCTATCCATCACAGTCCACGATGACCAAGGTCACTGGGAGCCATCCTATGCACACACAAGGCTAGCGGCAAGCAATGGCACATACCGATACGCTTCCTCCCCGTCTGGCAAGTCACACTACCTACCTGTGCGTGCACGTCCTCTACGCACTGCACAAAGTCCGACCTTTTTTCCTTTGCAGGATGATCTTGCATTGCAATCCTATATAGACTAGACTCGGACTTCGCATTTCCGATCCGCGTCTTCGCTTGTAGAAAAGACATGGCATCTTTTACAGAGGTGCGTCCTCAGGCCCTCAGGCATCGACGTCGATATGGGCGGCCAAGACGGTTTGTCCCATGGCCTTGGGTCGTCCGTGCGCTCCAATCACACGATCCCTTGCCCGTGCCTGGCTTAGACGCCACGGTCCGATGGGTACTAGCAGGAGCCTCAATCAACGACAGTCGGTACTAACAATTAATTCCAAGGGCCTGCGGCACTCCTCTGGGTGCTTCTTCGGAGTCACCAAGCTCTGCTATTCGAGGGTTTCCGTGATCACTCATCTTTTCTCATGGTTCTTGAGTTTACAGCTCATTCTTCAACGCTTTTTACGACCCTATGGTGTTTGTGATGGCTACCAAAGCTACAGGGCAACGGGTCCGGCCCTAGGTCGATATCTGGGAAATGCTTCAAGGCCAACTTTCCATTAGACGAGGGAAGCCGCATAAACTACCATATTGTGTGGTTCTGAATGTTCCTAGCCATTCTTATGGTTTTCTTTCTCGTGTAAATGTTCAGAATTCTAAAGTTGGATCATAGTTGGGCGCCTAGGTTGATCAAGGTTGTTAAGTGATATTCGTGTCCATGGGGCTTGGAGAACCACGTACCTTCGGTGTGTCCATTGGAATAATTTCCATATATCTACAAATTGCAGTAATCGTATCCTCAATTATACCCCGTTCACTATGATTACCTGGACACTTTATCCTTCAAGCTCTCCTCGTTTGTGTTGTGATGTATAAAGACGCTGGCCCCTCGCATCATGGATTCTGTTGCGGATCTGTCCTAAGCTACGCCGGCACTGCGCCGAACTTGGCGACGCTGGTTAAACAGACCTCCGCATCCTACCACCGGTCTTCCTCAACATCGCTGCCATCATGCCTTATCGCCCTTATCACCATCGAGGGCCAGTCTCTCTCCTTCTACCATCTCTCTGTTGCCAGTCCGCTTTTCGCTTCTTCCCTCAACTACAACAACAACAACCAACAAGGTACGTTCGCCGTCTCAGCTCCATCGCCACTGCTCTCAACGCCGTCAAAGCACCTCCCATACACTACAAGCAATTGAGAAGCACCATGATCAATTTTTTATTTCAACTTGTCTCCCCTTTCACGGAGCCTCATCCCCTTTTGTGATCTCCCACGCTTTAGTGCCTAGCCTCGCAAGTGTGAGCTTGGGTAGTTCACAACACAATTATGCCACCTCATCCTGAGTCACCAGTATTTGGCCCTTTATATTCACAAAATATCCTTCTATTCGCGCGTTACTTTCTTCTTAATGCCGTGTTGGGTGGTGAGAGTCAGACTTTAGTCCTCATCCCAGACACCGCTCTGTCGACACAGCATGCTGCCAGAATTTGACTTGGTCTTGATGACACTCTACGGTGTCTCGTCTCCCATCGGCAAGGATAGGATCAGCTATGAACTCACATAGCAGAAATTTCTATCACGGTGATCTCACGGCGACCAAATGGAGCGTGGAGACGTGATAACAACGATATCACCAACACCGGCCGGGACCAGAACCTTCTTGACAATGGCTCTATACATTGCGGATTCGAGCTTTCCTTACCCAAATTCTCATCTCTGTTAATTATACCCCATCCACTGAAGGGTAGGAATGTTGATTCCACAGGCTCCATCCGGAGATGTACATCTCGCTCACATTCTCTGGATGAGGCAAGATCTTGCAGCCTCGAGGCATCCAGCCATTTGGAATAGTCTTGCTGCCGTTGGGATACATCCAAATGTGATCTGCGGCGTTGGCGCTCGCTTGTTCCCATTATCCTTCCCACTGTTGGACACATGCTGTCTCGCCGGTCACTTACACTTACCAAGCCCTCCTTCTCTGACGCCTACCCATATTCTGTGTGGGAAGTCGTGTTTTCTATACTTCATCCCCTCTTACTGGTGTCTGCATAATTTCTCCTGATCATCTCGTCTTTTTTCGACCTTCTCTACTGTAGTTATCTCTTTGTTCTTCCCCCCATCTGTCTGACGCTCGTTCTCTCTACCGTCCAAACTATCCTGCTCCTTCACCGATCCTAGCGCTTTCGCTCATCCTTGCGTTCTATTCACAAATTGAGTGCACAGCTTCGCATCAAACTAACAAGGCGGATAGTCTTTTCCACCCAACCAAGGACTTGCTTGAGCTCACCAAAGAGCTCAAAAGAACGCTGCCAGTAAGAACTGGTAAAAGCGCTTCCCTGAACGGTATGTGAACGCGGCCCCGGTTAACTTCTAGTTAGTAGCTGAAGCTAGAGCACAGGAGAGAACCAAAGCCCCTATGGAGGGCAAGGACGACCCATCTGGCGGTCACACGCCTGTCGGCGAGACGTCTCTGGCGGCTAGTTTGCCGGCGATGGCAGGAGCTACCAGGGGAACCCCCCCAGCACAGCGCTTTGCCAACCTTGGAGACGCTCACTTGGCAATTACTGCCGGTCGTCACCTTGCATCTGGAGGTGGCACCAGCGTCGCCCTGACCGACGACTCCCGCGAGGCAAATGACATGCCAAACTCGTCGAGCGGATTTAACCCTGCGCTGGCGACGGGAGGAGACGCGAACCTCGACGAGACTGAGGACACAACAGTTGCTCGCATCGTCGGCCAGTATTTACCTTCAGCTTCGAGCACCAACGAACAGACCTCAGCTACCGTCTCAGATAATGCAACTTCCTCCAGCGGCTTCAACTTGGCACTGGCGCAGCAAACTGTCTTATCAGACTGCATCGTTGCTGCTTTGTCCGGGACTGACACTGTGGCCGAGGATGTCCACCACATCCGGGAGAACAGCCTTTTCGGCCGTGAGGGAGCAATCACCCGAATTGGCTTCCGACACGAGAACGAGTCGATCTACGATGACGCTGTCTTCCCCGCAGGCCTTGACCTGTCGAATGTCTACCATGGACCTCTCTCGTTGCCAAACCCTCCCGAATTCCCACTACCTACACTTCCCGAGTATGTCGATCAAGTAGGATTTAATCATAATGACGACTTGGTCTCGGTTCCTCAGTCGACATCGAGCATTATTGATACCCAGGAGCTGCTGATGAGTGTTCATAGCGGGCAGCACGTGGGCCACAGCGCACTGGTGGGATTGGACGATAGTCATGAAGCGCACGACAGCCTAGCTGTTCCTCCTCTTAACCTACGTGCTATGCACGACGAGCCAGAACTCCCTGCTAGCTTCCATCCTGAGCCTGATGTGAACCCGTTTTTAGAGCAGCATTCAGGAGGGAATGTTGAGCAGACCAGCACCTCTGGAATCTCGGGATCAGATTCTCAGCATAACCCCTTCGAGTACGACGACCCGCCATATCGGTGTTTCCTGCGTCGGTCGAATGAGCTCAATGTCAGCCAGCACCTCCACCACCAGACGTTGGACTCGATGAGCAATGTGAGCCAGGCTGTCCACCACAATGCAGATGGAACCGCCTTGCCGTATCTAGAAGAGCCTCATCCAAACATGCCACCTCTTCCGCCTGTCCCTTACTTGCCCATGCGAGATCCGGGAAGGCTCACCCGCAGAGCCACTACTACGTCTACATGGGACACACAGCTGGATGCGACCCCAGTTCGGGTGCCTATTCAGAATATGCGTGGATATTCAGAGCACATGGATGGCGTCAACTATATCCGAGAACAGATTGCAATGCAAGATGAACACCACATGCTCCCAAATTCACGCGGTTTTGCTAGTGATGGCGACGAATGGGTAACGGAGGCCACAACAGGCGGGTTCAACAGTCATCGCGCATTTGCCTCCAGTGACATTCAAAGCCCTCTCACACGCATCGGCTGCCCTGTAGGAAGCAGCTTGGCCGACACGTCGGACCCGGGATACAACGACGAGTTTGACCTTCCTATCGGGGCTCACCCGGGTTTCCCATCGAATGAGCGAATCCTTCCTACCCCTCCCCTGGCTCACTGCCGAGGCAGGTCTCGCGGACAAACCCTTCGTGACACTGGCCGGGATGTTGTCTTTGAGGCTCGTCCTCGACTTCACCGGGTCAACGGATGCCTTCAGGATTCCTTCCGAAATTTCCAAATCGGCACACCTCGCGACTCTGGACCATTCGGTGCCGCTAGCCGCGCATTCACCAGCGGCTTGTCATCGAATCCCTATCTAAATTTGGAGCGCTCAAACCGGTTTGATTTTCGCGACGACGAATCGGGCACCTTTGGTAACGAGCACGACGAAACGACCCCGACCGATGCTAAGCCACCTCAGCAGACTACGAGGGATAGTCGATATGCAGTGCTCAACTGCCCCGCCAGCGAGAGCGGGAAAGATGCTGCTTCGATGGATTCTGTCGACAGAGAAAACAGCGCTCGTCGCAAATACAGCATTGTTCACTCCGGCCCCCAATCACCCGTCTATCTCGAATGTCCGTTAATCGATCGCGAGGAGTTTGCTCGGCGCCAGGCTGTTCGGCGCGCAAGCGGAGAAGAGGACCAGACCTTCTTAGACTCGACGGGCAAGAAGCTCTCCAACCCGTCATCTGCCATCCTCCGCCAACGCCACCAGGATGTCCAGAACCCCTTCGAATCCGCCGATAGCCTCCGTTCTCAGCCAGCTAATGCGCATCGAATCCATTCGATTGAGATGGAGCCCTTGACACGCCAGGGGCGGTGCGCTTACCAATATCCCTCCCAGATCCGGGCTGGACCCCTTCCTTACATGGTTCCCCTCGACGAGCGGCGCCGTTGGGCCAACCACGGCGCACCCTATGAGCGCTCTCCAAACTGCACTCTCAACGTACACAACGGCATGCCTCTGTGGGTGGTCTCGAAACACCACCAGTGGTTCGTCATGATGATCATCGGCTCCATGGCGATTCCCTTCTTCTGGACCTTGATCTACACTCGGATCCACAACAGTGCGCTGTCGTGGTTCACTGAGGGCCATGTCACGGAGCTTTCGGTCACTGAACGAATGGCTGTGGGTATCTGCGGTGTTATCGGCCTTCTGATCTGGGTCATCGTCGCGGGCGTCCTAGCTCTGATGGCCCATGACGGAATTCTTCACTAGAGATCTCTCAGTATCTCGAGCTCGCCTCAAGCCTATTGCGGAGCTCACATCAAAATATGCGAAGAAGACTATGGGACCGAGAGATCATAAGGGCGGGAGACCCAAAGACCTCCTCTTTCTTGGCAGTTCTTCAGACGCGTCTCTGACATTTCCACCATTTGAGGGGCTTTATTCTCAGCCCCTGCCAGCGGTCACATGAAGTCGTAGATGCCTAGTTTTGGCATCTTGAACTTTGGCAGTCTTGACACCCCGAAAAGACTAACTGGCAGTTGGGCAGCCCCACTCGATGGAATAGCCATTTCTTGACGTTATTTCAGAGGAATTCACCAATTTTCTTTCTCCTGTTGATCTTACCCTACCCGTTACGGGGTTGACTCTTCCAGAAAGAGTGGGAACTCGGAAGAGAGGTTATCTCAGGCCCCAGGCTGTGATTGACTTCGCATGATATTCGTCACAGTCTGGGCAGTAGATCCCAGAGAGGTTGCCTCATGGCCTTCCTTTGTATTTTTGGCAAGGGAACGGGAGATGATATGGCGTATGGAATGATTGCCCAAGGAGCCGTTTGTTTCCTAGGGCGGTTCGGACGATGAGATACCCACTTTGCTTTTCTCCCATCTCGGACTGCTGCATTGTATTCTCACTTATTGCCTCTCACCTCTGTTTCCGCTTCTCGGACGTTGCCCGGCAGCAAGCCCCTCGTCTTTCATGATGAATGGTGATGAAGGGATAGGAAGATAGATAATAATGCCCATGAAACAAACCTAAGCAAAACACGCACTTCTGTGGTGATCTGCTATGAAGTCCGTACATATTCGAGACACCAGGGTGGCCTTAGGGCTAATCACCACCATCTTGGTGCCAATGCTGGTGAAGCCAAAGATACTTCATTCAAGTTAAATTTGGCGGACGAATGAACGGGGCTACATGGCCATGCCTCTACAGTCTCAACTCGGTATGCCTTTTTACTGAGCAACGAACCATTCCGAACAGGACCCGTTTGTTGGCTTTTCTTCCCGTAATTTTCGGTCTTCAGTCAGCGTTTTCTTTGCCTCCTCCTTTTCACAACGTCTATAAGACAAGATGGCTTCGCCAATTATGATCTTCCTCACCGCGCCGTTCCAGCTGGTATCATGCATACAAAACGTGGATAGATGTTCATTCCTCCTTGAAGACAATGGCCTTGAGCTTGTCCCTCTCGCCGCTTTCCTCGCACATGGCTCTGAAAATACCCTTCCCGTCGCCTCCTGCCTCGCCCTTCTCCCACAACTCTCTCGGTGTGCCATATTCAGCAACCCGGCCGTCGCTCAAGACCAAGATGCGATCGAAGTCAGCGATGGTGCTTAGGCGGTGTGCAATCACCACGAGCGTGGCATCCGTGAACTCCTCGCGAATGCTACGTTGAATGAGCGCGTCCGTGTGCATATCAACAGCTGACGTGGCTTCGTCGAGCACCATAACGCGCGGGTGCGAGACGATTGCGCGGGCCAGGCACAGAAGTTGTCGCTGGCCCTGAGAGAGATTCAGGCCTCCCTCCGACACAGGCGAGTTTAGGTCATCAAATGCATTGGCGTTCTTAGCTGTGGCTGTCGAAGGCGACCCGGTAGTAGGAGTAGCTGTGCCGGAGTTGTCAGTCGAGTTGTTAATCAAGTGCACACGTTCAAGGCAGTCACGGAGCGCGCTATCAGTGTGGTTGTCGAATGGGTCCAGGTTGCTGCGAATAGTGCCAGAGAACAAGACAGGGTCCTAGAATGGGGTTGGTTAATAACGCAAAGGGGCTAGGAGCTAGGAATCAAGTTGCATGCTCACCTGTGGAATGATGGCGAGCCGTGACCGGAGGTCATGGAGTTTGATCTTGGAGATGTCTTGACCGTCGATGTGGATGCTACCGGATCGAGCTTCGAGGAAACGGAAGAGCGCCAGCGTAAGCGACGACTTGCCAGCTCCAGTGCGGCCAACCACGCCAATGCGCTCATTACGGTCGATGCTAAAAGTAAGCCCCTTCAGTACGGGAGGGAGGTCTGGCGCGTAGCCCACCACGAGGTCCTCGACCTCAATGCGACCTTCGGTAGGCCAAGCCGCAGGAGGGCTCTTGCCATCTTGGGATTCTATGGGGAGCTCTGTGTACTCAACGATGCGCTCGGCAGCGTTCATGTTGAGCTCGACGTTGGCGTACATTCGCACAGACCAGATGACGCAGCTGGAGAATTCGAGGGCAAAGGTCAAGGCAAACCCGGCGAGGGCCGCATCGATGTTGGGTGTGAGCAGCAGGAGGATGGAGACAAAGGAGGCAAAGAAGGATCCTACAAGAGCCATCCGCCAGCCCATCCAGCGGTTGAACAACCATAGGTGCCAGGTGGCGGTTCCGTAGTCGTCGAGTTTCTTGTGCATGCGCTCGATATACACCTGGCTCTTGTCGAACCCTCGAATGGTGGTCACGCCCGTAAGGGCCGATCCAAATTGCTCGAAGACTGGCGACTTCGTGGTACTCTCCAGTCTCTTGACCGGCCGGGCTCCGTTTAGGTAGATGATGGCATAGTAGAGTGAGATTATCAGAAGGAGAGCCGCGAAGAGCACAATGTATGGGTTGACAATGAAGCCGGCGACAATCACGCCAATCAGGTTCAAAAACGACCCCGCCCCGAAGCTGATCGTGTTGGCGAGCTGCGAATCGATGATGTGGAAGTCGGCGGTGAACCGATTCAGGATGCGGCCTACCGGGACCGTATCGAGCCAGCGGAGAGGTGCCCGAAGGATGACGAAGTTGAGTTTTGCGAACAGCTTTCTGCTGGCCTGGATAGATCCGATGTACATATAGAAGAACCTGAAGGTGCCGACGATAGAGGACAGCACGGCGAGGCCAACGTATACACCTAGGTAGAACCAGAAGCTTCTCTGAATGTGGACCGTGGGGGCAGTCATGACGTGAATCGAGGTCTGTTGAACGCCCATTGTATAGGACAAGCCATACTCCCGGGACGAGTTGAAGACGTGTTGCGCGCTGAAACTCTCCACCCCGCCACTTCCTGTCCATACCTTCAGCCACCATGAACGACCTGTCGGGTGGTTAGCGCATTCCTCGAGCATAATCGGGAAGAGACGAAGGCTACTTACCAATAGTTAAAGACTGGCCAAGGGCAAAGATCACAAGAGCGAAAGACCAGTAAAGTGCGCCGCCGCTGTCCCTCAGATATGTCAGATAAATATGCCGGTTAACAGCACCCTGCTCTCGCGTCTCTTCCTCAACAAATTTCTTGACGGTTGTCTTGGAGGTGACCTTCTTGAGGGTGTTCCCGTCAGCTGCATTTTCTTCTCCGTCGGTCGAATCATCGGGCGAGTTCACTGCAGTCTCGTCGGTTGACGAATTTACTGCAACTGACTGCTCCTCGGCCTCGATCTCCTGTTGGCTCTGCTCGTGGCTCTTGATCTGCTCAAGGGCGCCATCTTCTCGGAGGTCTGACAGCAAACCGGCGTTGAGGACGCGGCCTTCCCCAAGCTCAATGAGATACTTTGTCTTCGGCTCACAGAGTGCAACGTGGTGAGTAACAAGAATCCTAGTTCGTCCGGTGGCAAGCTCGCCATTCAAGCAGTTGTCGAAGATGTGGCGGCCGACGTGAGCATCGACTGCAGAAAAAATGTCATCGAGCACGAGGATACCGGCACGGGAATACATAGCCCTAGCGAGGGTGACTCGCCACTTTTGGCCACCACTGAGATTGATGCCGTTCGCTCCAATTTCAGTCTGCTCGCCGTCTGTGAGCATCTCGAGGTCTTTCTTCAGGGCGCAAACATCAATTGTTTTCAAGTACCGCTCCTCGTCGTAAGGGAGACCAAACAGGATATTGTCCTTGATGCTCGCATTCTCGATCCATGGAATCTGTGCAACATAAGCGATGGCGCCGGGTATGATCCAGTTGCCTTTGTGGGCTTTGCTATCGTGCCGCTCGGCCAGGCGTGGGGGCTTGGGGATGTAGATATCTCCTTGCAGTAGGTCGACCTCTCCTAGAATTGCCGCCAGCATCAGACTCTTGCCTGCTCCTGTCTTTCCCGAGATGACGGATAGCTCTCCCTTGGGGAACGTCACGTTGATGTCGCGGAGCACGAAGCGCTCTTCCTCGTTAATCTCTTCGTCGGAAGGCCAAGCGATGGTGGCGTTATCGAAGGCTACCTCATCGCCCGTCTTGGCTACAGTGGTAACCTCGGGTGAGTTAAGATATTCCTCAATGCGCTTGACCGAGACCCATGCATCTAGTAGGTCGGTCGTCAGTTCAGGCACGACCGATAGGGTAACCTCGAGGCCTTTGAAGACTCCGAGGCTGACGAAAGCAACAGAGGGAATGAGGGATCCATTGATGGCAGCGTGAACGGCCAGCGAGAGGGCCGAGAGCAGAATGGGACTCGTGATCCAGCAGGAAATGAGCACCGTATCGGCCATGAAGACAGACCAGACAGACCTAAGCTCTCGCTCTCGCACGGTGTCAATCTTTTTCTCCCAGTCCGGTTCCAGGGCCGAGAATTTGATCTGTCGGATGCCCTGGAGGGCTTCCGTAACAACCTCCATCTTTTGGTCACGAACTTTCATAAGCCTGTCCTGGGCGTCGGAGTACCGCTTCGAAAAGTAAATGTTGACAGGCATGATAGCCACCATGGCCGAGAAGCCAGCCAGGAGCGCCTTCCATCCGAGGAGGTTACACAGAAAGGTCAGAGAAACAATGAGCTTGAACAAGCTGCCGGGGAAGAGGTTCTGATAAGAGCAGAAATCGGACACACGCTTGGCATCGACGCCAATGAGATTCACGGTGCTTTGCTTGCTTTTCTTGAGCTCTTCGGAGTCGTCCGCTTCGGGCTCCTCGAGTTTGTCTGTGGCATTGGGCTCGGCGGCCGCGGCAGCCTTCACAGGTTGGGCGGGCTCGGCAGCCTCCGTAGGTTCGACGGGCTCGGAAGGCTTGTTGGTCGACTTGCCGGTTCCCTTGACGTCCTTTCTCCTCATGGCTTTCTCGAAGATAAGACTGGATAACTGGCTGCGGACGGGGATCGTGAGCTCGGCCCACGATAGCCAAAACACGTAGGACTCGACCCATGACTGGGCAATTATGACGATGCCAAGCCAGACGACCCAGATCCAGACGTCGACGCCAAAGGTTTCATTCCCTTCTTGTCTGTCTTGTCTGTTCTCGAGAATCTTTAGAAGCTGCAGGATGACCCATTGAGGAGCAAAATTGAGCACAGCGGTGCACAGGGTGAGGAACCACTGAAGAGCAAAGGCGCCCTTGTGCGCGAGAATCAGAGATAGCCAGAGGCGGTGCTTGTAGGCCCTATTCTTCCAGTCCTGGGACATCTCGGCAGCGCGCGTGAGGTGGTCCATCCTGGGGAGATCCACCATATCAAGGCTCTTTTTCTTGGCCGCAAGAGAGAGGATCCCAGCCGGCCAGCTGAAGTTAAACCGACTGAAAGCCGAGACGGTGTACATACGGTCCACGATTTCGCCCCTATAATAGACGTCGGGCCTCCTGGGGATCGTGAGGCCGGCGATGGCGACGGACACGGCAGCGGCAAGGTGGACCACCCGGAGTGCGAAGAGCACCGGGGCATCATGAAGGAGCTCTTCGGCCAGGTTGGTTCCCTGGGCGAGAAGGAGACCGGCGAGGATCAGCCCCGATAAGAAAATGTGGATTCCAAAGTTGTAAGCTTGGACAGACTTTCTGCTGGAGGCCGCGGCGATAGCCTGACATAAAACAGCAGTCTGCAATCAGGTTAGCTTTGCGACCCCATATTCGAGTCCGCGGATGCAATCCAAGGCCTTACCGAAGCTCCTGCGGTCAACCAATTCCCCAAATAAGACTCGTCGGCCTGTGTGGAGATCACGGCGACAGCGATCGATACGCCGCAGGCCACAGCTGCGAACAATAGGACGAACGTCTTGGACCATTTGGCGGAGAAGGCCTTGACGGACTCCGCGGTGGCCTTGCCATCCTCATCTTCATACGTCTCTTGCTTCGGATCTCTCTTCCGGAGCTGGACGGCGAGACCGGTAAAGGCAGAGACAGATAAGAGGCCAACAGCGGCGAGGCCGGTGGCGGCCGCTATAAGCATCGAGTCATTTCGCATCATGGGCGATTTGGTCGATCGAAAGGCACGGATTTCCGTCTCTTCAGAAAGACACGAGCTCCTGGGCTCTACTTTTCCCTGGGACCTGCTCCCCTTTTACGCGGGAGGGGCTCGGCGGGGAGCTCGGTGAGATGGGCTGGGCCCGCTCAAGCGCGTGGGGCAAACGGGGGCGGCGGAGGCGGTCAAAGGTGCTTTCTAAGCAGCGAGGTAGCTTCAATTCAGGGCCTTGATCAACTGGAACAAGCTATTCGGCAATGGGAGGCCAGAAATAGGGTTGCCGATGTCTTCCTAACGAGGCTAAGACAGCGAGCCTCAGCAACAACAGGTAGCGAACCTGGCAGACTGAGGAAGCAATACGGAAGGAGGAAACCTCGAGCCAGGCACCCAGGTAGGGGTCGCACAATATGTACTTCGCTTCTTTCTGCTAGGTAACCACCCCCAGCCTTTCTTTGCAGCTAAAGGCGGCCGAAAAAGCGCATTAGCACCCCGGTACTTCGGGAGGCAGGGAGGCAGGGGGGCCAGAAAGGGCGGAGGAAAGTGGAAAACGATCCTGGGTGCCCTTGGTCCAGGCCCGGACCTCACCCTGCGGCTACCCTTCCGAAGGAACTTCAGTGCTTGCCCGTTCTTAGTCACCACGCACCTTCTCCCGCCTCAGAATGTTGACGGGGTTGACTCATGCGGCGACGGCGTTCGGGTACTGCAAGGAGGTGTGGGTATGGCCCTTCCGATGGTAAGAAGCGGGCGTACGCCCAACTCCGATTTGTCGAGGACTAGGGTGGAAGCGCACCGGCTTGGCAGGTGCATTAGGCGAAGTTGAGAAGGTGCATTCGGGAGGCGATAGGGCGTGCAGCGCCGTGGCTATCACGGCATACGAAGTATTGCACGCATCTTTTAGCTGCAGCCATTAGCACCGAGTCTGATGATGGGACGGGGAACTGTGAAGTACACACACACACACAGGTACAGCACCAACCCCCCCCCACTCACTCACTCACTGGACTAATTATCGACGCAAGCTGGACGAGGTGGGGAACCGAGAGAGCGGCGAGCTCTTTTACCCAAGTCCCTGGGAGTAAGAGACAAGGGTCTACTACCTTCGTAGGTGCTACGTACTACTTCTTACCTACTGTAGCTTACCTTGCTCTCCTGCTCTCGCCTCGCTCCTCCCGCCCGCAGCGGCTGCGATTCACCATTGACCCCCCTTCTTGGCTCTCTCCTAGGCTTGGTCTAGCACCCAAAGCTTTTCTGCCCCAGGCCTACTCCCCACCAACTCGTTCCGCCGCTGCTGGTGTGACCGTGTGGAAGGAGTTTGCAGATGTCTTGGAGCATCTTTGTTGAGAGAGGCGACTAGCTTCACGCATCCATCGCTGGCGCCTTGGGCGTTCCGTCGATCAGCAATCGCCCCGCCCGTAACCGCTCCTCGGGACAAGGTACTTGGACAGCCAAGGTGCTTGTGGATGCCTTTGTGCAACAAGGAAACCATTCTTTCTCGGAGAGGGTGTGAACAGAGAGCGGTGAGCCAGAGTACACACCCAGCATGGCACATACTGGCGGCAAGGGGCCTCAATTTGCTGCATGTAGTTCTATGTATGTATTTGGCCCCGTGCCTAAAACCAGCTTCTGTTCGGAACTGTCATGCGGATGCCTTATACCTACCTGCTCGGCGGGGTTTCGTGCCAATGGATTGCCTAATGCCCCAGGCAGCTACCTATGATTTCAAGGCATGTGTACGGCACATCATGTACTTTCCATGCGGGTATTAACACCGCATCTACAGATGTCCATTTCAAAAGTTTTGCGTCGAGACGATAAATAACAATACCCTAGAAAGGTTAGTCACAGTATTTATTATCATAACAGTACCCTTGCCTATATGCATCACTAACTTCTCCCCAGCACAAGAGATATCCTGCTGGGCTCTAGTGCTTACTCACTGTAATACAGTGGCTTGATCGCTAAGCGGAGGATGCGAGGTAAAATGTCAATATATAGACCATGTCTATCCTAAAACGTTCTAGCGTGTTACGCAAAACTTTTGAAATCGACCTCCGTACAGAGCGAAACTATTTGGATGCCTGGGACGCTCAGGCAAAGGTACTCTGAGAGCAGGTACCGAATTGGGCGGGCAGCAACTGCATCCGACGAAATCGATCATGTGTTCTTTCGCCCTGTAACGCTCTGTGCACCACCACCTGCCGAAGCGCCGTGCGTAATTCTGCATCAAATATGCGGGTGATAACGATATCGGCCTGACAGAGTAGGCATCCTCCGCGCAAAGGAAGAGGAAAAAATTGACCGCGTGTGCCGACCATTGCTGTTGGGACTCTCGTCATCGTGCCCGAGAGATCGACCCAGTAGGGGGCGCTCATGCGTGGCTAAGCGAAGTCATGACTCTTTGGTACTTGGATCACCGTACGGCGGCAAAACATGAGAGGTGTGGTGCAATGACTACCTCGTACCTCTGTCTGACCTATGGGACAGCATTGCGCGTCAAGTAGTATTAGTGCTCCATTGCAAGTGGTGGGGAACTAGACGGTTGGTGGAAGTAAGACCGGCTTCGAATCGCTCCCGATCAAACTCTTCGACCGCCATTTTGGCCGGGGGGTTATGATGACTCACTATGATTTTGTATCATTGTCGTCGGCTCGGCGCTCGTGTCCCAAAACGATCATCGATACAAAAAAGAGACGAAGGATGTCGTGCCAGCCACCGGGAAACCGCCCCTCCTACCCAGCCGCATCAAGGGGACGGCCCGTGGAGGCATGGGTCTAGCATATCAATTGGCGTTGATCTCTTTCCGGGTCCCTGCGCGGTTAAGTTAGGCCCTAGCCCAAGGTCGGGGATGCGTAGCAGAACGCAAGCAGCCACACATAGCTTTCGAGTTTCAATCGAAGAAGAGTACCGCGAGGCGGACGAGTGTGGTTGGTAAGATCGTCCGATAGATATAATTCAAGATCTCAACCTACGATTGGCGCAGAGCCGCAAAGGAATAGATGCCATGGCTTGTGGCCGACCAGCCGGCGGGCAGCCAGACTCCAGAGTAAGCGCCAGGCATGAGGTTGGTCAGCTGGGCGCCGCGTGGTTTCAAGGACTTGAACCTCAGTGGTAGCGATCCCGGTTTTGTCTATCTATGCCACGCCGGTTCACCCGGAAGTGAAACGACAGGCCGTCTCCCTGCCCAGCTTGCCATGCTGCCCTTAGGCTGGGAGAGAGGCGTGTGCGGCTTCCAAGGGGCTGCGGGCCCTGCATAAAGAATGCTACTTGCTGCTTCACGAACGAGCGCCAGCGGCCTGCCAGAACAGCACCTCATCCTGGCAGTATCAGGAATGCCTCCTGTGGGAAGTGGGCGAACGACCCGGAGATCCGCCCATAGGGGGCCACTAGTTTTGAAAGGAGTTGCTACACAGTAAGGTTTGCGAGACCAGCTGGTTTGGCAAAAGCGTCAGACATTAGGTAGCCGATGGCCCCGAGCACCTGATGTGATGGCTTGGGCCTGATTACAGCGTAGGTTGTTTTAGAGGGTGCTGAAGGGGCCTCCCATGCCTCCTGCGCCTCGACTTCATCCTGGCAGATATCGATCCAGGTGTCGGCTGACGGGCAGAAAATAGGAAAACGGTCGGAGGGAGGACAGGGTCTTTTAATACGGGAGGCATGCGGTCTGTCCTTGACTTTGGAGCAGATGTGCATACTGTATTGTGCCTTGCGTGCTGGACTGATCTGGACCAGAGGCTGTACCTATCCACCTTCAGCGGCCGTGGGCAGGATTTTGAGGAGAACGAAGGAGACAATTGGTCAAATAATGGGCCAGAAGGGCCTCTAGCAATGTCCACTGGATGCACTGGCCTGACTGGGTAGCCCTTGGGAAAGCACTCCGCAAGGTGAAGCAATCAGGATGCTGGTGTCTGTCCCTGCCGAATGGATTGGGGAGGTGGGAACAACGCTCAGTCACAGGTACAGGTGGGTCCCCAGACGGAGCTTGCAAACGGCCGGCCAAGGAGGGGTCGTTCAGTTTGCGGGAGGAAACATTGCATCTCTGTGATTGGCCCAGTCAGGGGGCACGACGCCAAAACGCGACAGCAGAGCGCATCGTGTGGTGGAGGTGGAGACGAGCATCAAAGTCCAAACTGAATCTAGTCCATTCGCATCTTATCCGGATTTCACGTCCACCTGCTCGATCTGGGGATTCAGGTGCATCCTGTCGCTCTCCTCGAGTCTTACGCCTTTTTTCGGCTCCTCATCAACTTCCCTGTTGCCCAAGGCCAACAGCCGCACCGCCCTTTTCGGGTAACCCCAAACGTTTTCTTTTAATTCCCGCCGCTATCTCCCCTCCCTTGGTAGGGCCTTTTGCCTAGGTGCCACTGCATCCTTCGAGGCTGACATTTGAAAGAAGCACCATCACCTACCTAGCCTTGAATGACCACCAGCAAGCTCCCACCTCACCAGCTCTGCCTCCTTCAGGTCCGCAACACACATCTAACCTGCAAACTCGATTCCCTCGCTGGATACTCCGCTACGGTCCATCTCCCCAGCATCAATTGAATGCTGGTCCTCCCAAGCCCGAACCGATAGGCCCCCTCTCCCCGCGTCGCTGAACAAGCTCGCACCTGCCACACCAGTCCTGGCTCCTGCTCGCCAAGTGACCGAACACGACCGTATCCCAGAACATCGACCGATCTGATGCCACGATGAAGAGCACGCCGCTCATCATAAATTGGCATGATAATAATGCCCCCATCTACTCGGCACATTTTGAGCCAAATGGCAAGGGTCGCTTAGCTACCGCTGCGGGCGACAACAATGTCCGAGTATGTCAGGATCCGCATCCCGCACCTACCTACCTGTAACTGAGGTTGCTAATCCCGCAAATAGCTGTGGAAGGTAGAAGACGACGGAAAGGAGGGCAGGAAAGTCGAATATCTGTCCACCCTCTCTAAGCATACCCAAGCAGTCAACGTGGTTCGCTGGGCACCCAAAGGTACACCATCTACAGTTACCCCTTCCTTCCAACCTCATCTGCCTCTCGCTAACCGAAGTGTTCCTCCAGGCGAGCTCCTAGCATCTGCCGGCGACGATGGAAATGTCATCATATGGGTGCAGTCCGAGATCCATCACCCCACAACCTTCGGAGTCGAGGGCCTGGATGACAAGGAGACATGGCGGACGAAGCACATGTGCCGGTCCTCTGGCACTGAAATCTACGACTTAGCGTGGTCACCGGATAGCTCCTACTTCATCATCGGAAGCATGGATAACATTGCGAGGATATACAACGCTGGAACAGGTACGTTGAATGCCCAAAGGGTTCTTGGATTAGATCGGCCCCGTTACTGACGACCCGTCTGTATAGGGACGCTAGTACGCCAGATTGCCGAACACAGCCATTTTGTTCAGGGGGTCGCGTGGGATCCGCTCAATGAGTACATCGCGACTCAGTCGTCCGACCGTTCTGTGCATGTCTACTCTCTCAAGACCAAAGACGGCCAGTATACTCTCCATAGCCATGATGACAAGCCCCCAAGATTAGCTAGCCATATCAAGGCGGAGCTGCCGCCTCGCCGAATCTCGTCTAATAGCCCTGCACCGCCGGACATGGGCCATCGGTCGATGCTCGCGGCGATCGATAACGGTCCCAGTGTTGCGATTGGGTCTCCCGTTCCGTCCGCTCCTGGCACACCCACCTCGATTGCACTGCCCATGAACCCTCCTAGTGTGATCAGTCACAGCCGGAGGTCGTCCTTCTCGTCACGCCGTTCGGTGTCTCCAGCACCGTCGATGCCACTTCCTGCCGTCATGTCCATGGAGGCGTCGCCGAAGCCGCATCCGACAAGCGCTAGCAGCTTTGCCGTCAGGGCTCACCTCTATGCCAATGAGGCCCTGACATCATTCTTCCGCCGGTTGACATTCACACCAGACGGCAGCCTGCTGCTCACGCCAGCCGGCCAGTACCAAACTCAGTACCAGACCGAGGCGGGCAAGTCGTATGAGGTCATCAATACAGTCTACATCTACACGCGTGGCGGCATCAACCGACCCCCTATTGCACACCTGCCTGGCCACAAGAAGCCGTCCGTTGCTGTCCGTTGCTCGCCTATCCTCTACACCCTAAGGCAGTCCCCTCCGGCGACGAAGCACATCACCATTGATACCTCGTCGGCCGAAGAACCAATACCACCACTGCCGGAGCCTCTATCGAAACCGTCCCCCGCCCCATCGATCATGGAGCCGCCTCCGCCGCCAACTTCAAACGAGGCGCCTACCTCGAATGCGAAGAGCTTGAGCTTAGAAACGTCGGGTCCGCCTACATCAGGCCCCAAGGCGACATTCGCGTTGCCATATCGCATGGTCTATGCCGTAGCCACTCAGGATTCGGTGCTGCTCTACGACACGCAGCAGCAGACTCCCATTATCCACGTGACCAATCTTCACTGCGCAACTTTCACCGATTTGGCATGGTAAGTAGCTCTCTTTAGACTTCCGGGACGTTTTCTTGACTAACACGGGAACTGTGCTCAGGTCGAGTGACGGCTTGACTTTGCTCATCACTTCCTCGGACGGCTTCTGCTCGACGCTGGCTTTCTCGGCCTCGGAGCTTGGCCAAGTGTACACCGGCGAGAAGCAGCCGCTTGCTGCAGGCAGCTCGAGCTCGAGTCAGAACACTCCCGTGCCGACACCGACCTCGGTCTTCGCACCCCCGTCTCCGTATCAATCTAACGGGTCGCACCACCAGCACCGGAACTCGACGAGTTCCATGACGGCCCCCTCTCCCCCCCCGGCCGCCTCGTTTGTCCCCGCGCGCCCATCATCTCCGGCCAGGTCGAACTCGACGTCGTCGGTGGTCACGCAGGTATCGCAGGTTCCGGCCAACGTGATCAGCAATCCGCCTCTGATTTCGGGCCAGGTACCGGGCATCACGGCCACAAGCTCCGGCAAGGTTACGGGTGTGCCAATAACTACACCGCCCGAGACTCCCCGTAGCTCCAATGCTATACCGACGGGCACGAAGAGAGACAGTGAGAGCGAGGTAGAGGACAGCCAGCCCAAGCGGCGGCGAATCGCACCGACGCTCATTAGCAACGGCTCGGGTCCTTCGGCAACGCCCAGTAATGACAATGTATCGAACGCTTAGGTGGCTCGTGGCGCGGTAGGACTTCCTTATCGTCCTCGCCCTCGCCGCTAAGGCGAGTTTCGTCTATACTGTGGGCGGAGCCAATGCAAGCATAGGGTTCGGGGCACAGGAAAGCAACTAGAAAGCAGGCAGATCGAGGGCGGCATTGTAAGTTTGCATGGCGCACTTTGGGATTTCTCCACGGTGGAGGGGAAAAAGATGGTACCAGTTTCAGCGGTCGTCCCACATCTCAGCGGCCAGCTAGATACGAGGCATAGGCGCGGCGTCAGGGCCGGGTGAGTCGGAAAGGAGCAGCTGTTAAGGCATTTGATTGCACTACGGATTCTGTCTTCTCCCCACGGCTGGCGTTTCTCGGGAGTTTAGGAGCTTGCACAGTCCTACGATTAGGGTAGTGGCTGGAGTCTGTCCAATAATAAATACCCTTGCAGACGACTGGAAGCTGGTCGCTCGGGCCTTGTTTATGTGATCCCACTCAAATCAACGCAGTTATGCAGACCTGTCGAGAAAGCTCCTGAGAGGGGGTCATATGACCCGCCGGAGAGAGGGATACTAGGTACTAGGTACGTAATCGCAACAGGCCCCGGGCCCCAGGTACGGGGCCTATGCAACAAGCTGGCGGCTTTGGCCGGCTTAGTAGGGAGGCTTGGGAGGTTCCGATAAGGCATCTGACCGGAACTGACCCGAGCTAGCTACCTACGGGTAGGCTTTAGCGCCCTTCTATCGGCATGGCTGCCCCACGGTCTGATAACAGCAGCGGATTGCGGGGAAGTCCGCCCTCCAGAGCGAGGTTGAGAGGGAAAGGGCGGACTGGGCGCGACAAACAAAAAGGGGCCAAGCGCCGTTCAAGCAACCAACTGGACCACCCCTTTCCTCTTAGCTATAAGGACCCTCCGCAGCAGTGGAAACTTTAGGCAAGCCGGTTCCTGGGGCTGTAGGCAGATACAGACAGCATTTGGCCAATTACACCCCTTCCCCTCCAATCTCTTGGACAGGTCCTGCCTTGCATCGCCGCTGAGACGGACACTAGGGTCCCGAATGGATTCAAGTTGAACTGGCGAACTTCAGGCAAGCCGTGCATATCAGCAAAGCTGCCCTTCATACATCTTGCCCGCCATGGCGCTCTTTCTAGACTACTTTAGACATCGTCGGGACTGGTAAGGAGAACCCAAGACCCATCTCTTGTTTGGGGCGTGCGGGCAGGTCTAACGATGCACCAGCCGCTTTAAGCAGCAAGAACGAGCAGATCGTATCAAGGCGTTGAGGGCCTACCAGGGCCCCATCACAGACGTGGACCGAGAGACGGTGTCCAAGTCCATTGAGGACATCGTCAATGGCGTCCACAGCGGTGCCATGTCGCCTGCAGCCATCCTGGGTACTTATGGCAAGATAGCGCTCAAGGCTCATGCCAAAACGAACTGTGTGACCGAGGTCCTCCTGTCATCGGCCGGCAACTGGCTCAATGACGGATCTATCAACCTTAAGGGACCTCTAGCTGGCATCCCTGTCAGCCTCAAGGACACTATCGTGGTCGGTGGGTACGATACCACCGTGGGCTACAGCAGCTTCGTAGGGAACAAGACGGTCAAGGACGGCCCGATGGTCCGCCTGCTCAAGGACGCCGGCGCGGTACCGTACGTTAAGACCAACCTGCCCATCACCCTGCTCAGCTTTGAGAGTACCAACGACGTCTGGGGCCGGTGCACCAACCCACACAACAGCCTGTACTCGCCTGGTGGCTCGACGGGCGGTGAGGCGGCCCTGTTGGCACTGGGCGGGCGCATCGGCATCGGCAGCGACGTTGCGGGCAGCGTACGCGCGCCTGCACACTTCTCGGGCTGCTATAGCCTCCGGTGTTCGACTGGACGCTGGCCCAAGATGGGCATCTGCACGAGTATGCCCGGGCAGGAAGGCGTACCGAGCGTTTACAGCCCGATGGCCCGCACGCTTGGCGACCTGACGTACTTTAGTCGCGCGGTTTTGGGGATGCAGCCCTGGAAGTACGACTACACGGTCCATCCGATCCCCTGGCGCGCCGAGGTGGAGAAGGAATTCGCCGAGAAATCTCGGCTCCGGGTGGGAGTTCTTCGCACCGATGGGGTGGTGGACCCGAGCCCAGCCTGCGCACGGGCGCTAGGCATCGCCGAGACCGCGCTCCGGAAGGCCGGCCATGAGGTAGTGGAGGTAAACCCGCCCGATATGTACGAGGCCCTCCGTCTGGCCTCCCTCCTACTCAACGCCGACGGCACGCAGATGTTCTCGTCCTTCATGCGGCGCGGCGAGTGGAACGATCCTGGCGCCAACCAGATGGCCTTCCTCGCGCGGCTCCCGGGTCCTCTTCGGTACTTGTACTACCTATGGGTTAAGTATGTCCGCCGCGACAACATCTGGGCCGGTCTTGTCCGCAACTGGAGGGCGCAGTCGGCCTTTGAGAACTGGAAGCTAGTGGCTCAGCGCGAGGCGTACAGGAACAAGTGGTTCGAGTGGTGGAATGAGCAGGGGCTGGACGTGCTGATTGCTCCGCCGAATGCCACGCCCGCTGTACCCCATGACGGGATGCATGATGCTGCCAGCAGCTGCGGGTATACCTTCCTCTTTAATCTGGTAAGTCAAGGAGCCTGTTTCCGCACCCCCATGGGAAACGCCCCTGTATTGACAGACCTCGATAGTTGGACTACACGGCGGGCGTCCTCCCCATCACGCACGTCGACCGGACACTAGATGCGCTACCGGGAACCTTCCGCCTCAACAAGCTCAACGGTGTTGCCCAGGGTGCTTACAAGCTCTATGATGCTGATGCCATGCACGGGCTGCCTGTGGGTATCCAAGTAGTAGGTCGCCGCCTAGAGGAGGAGAAGGTGCTGGCGGTCATGAAGAGGCTTGAGGATGCCCTTGGTGATGACAAATACAAGCTTCTGGGGCTGGAGGCACTTGATTAGGCTGGGTTTGCCTGCATGGCCACTGCAAGCCCCCCCCTTTCTCTTGGAAACGTGCCTGGCAAGCTTGCTAGTTTGTACAAACCGAGCATCACCCGCGCCATTCCCGGGTAGCGTATCGAAAGTCTCCCGGAAATACCGTAGAGCATCAAAATATGCCCTCATGTCGTCTAACTCCATTGTGCCGTTCTATCCAAAAAGGCTCTCAAACGCTCGCCGAAATAGGCCGGTTTCTTTAGCCACGCCACTCTTCCCCATCCCTAGTCGGCGGGTACTTGCGTGTAAGGGGATCACGTATAAATGTTGTGAAATCCATTCCCTATAGGAACAGCGAAACTTCTCTGAGTTCTCTTACATGTCATTCATCGGAAAGAGGTCAAGCAAGAGACATGACGGGAGACCAAAAAGACCACTGGTCCTCCGAGGTGCGGACATTGCGTCTCATCAGCGGCCAGCATAGCGCGTGCTGATCGTGATCCCCAGGCCTACCAGCATTCTGCGTCTTTCGTGCCGAAACTGGCCACCAAGGTTATGCAGTGGCTGGATCCCCAGCCTGACGATGTGATTCTGGACATTGGGTGCGGCGGTGAGGCTCGTCGTCCGAGCCGTGCAGACAGACCATGCAACCCCACTAACCAAGAGCGTGCACAAGACGGCGTCTTGGACCTGACGATTGCCGAGGTTCTCAAGCATGGCAAGGGCTCTTTGCATGGCATAGACAGCTCAGAATCCATGATAAAAAGTGCGGCGCAGGCGACTGAGGCCGCGGGGTTTACCGGCTGCACGTTCGAAGGTATGTCTAGATATACTCTTTGCTAGCCACGTTGTGGCACCAAAGCACCGGGGCAGAACCTGCCATTATCATATAAGCGGGGGAGAGAAGGGCCGAGGGGGGACTTACTAACCCTGTGTTGTAGTTCTGGGCTGCAACAAGCTCGTTGATACTCCGTCCCTCCAGAAGCGACAGTTCACGCGGGTTTTTTCCAACGCCGCTATGCACTGGATCCTAGGCCCGCCGGAGACGCGAGAGGTGTTCTTCCGGGGCGTCTCTGGCGCCATCGCCCCCGGCGGTCTCTTTGCCTTTGAGATGGGGGGCCTCGGGAACGTAGCCGAGATGCGGGCGGCGATGCTACAAGCGGTCGCACGGCGCATCGGGCTCGCGCGGGCGAGCGAGGTCGACCCCTGGTTCTTCCCCGACGAGGCTTGGGCGACGGACATGCTTGAGAACAAGGTGGGCGGGTGGAAGGTCGAGCGAGTCGAGCCCGAGTGGTGGCCTACGACGGCGGACGTCGGTGGGGTATATGCGTGGGTGCGCCTCATGGGCCAATGGTTCTTCGAGGCGATTCCCGATGCCGGGGAGAGGGAGACGGCGATTCGGGAGGCCGTATCTACGCTAGAGGTGGTGTGCGCGAAACCCGACGGGGGCTACATGCTCTCGTATGTGTGACTGAGGGTGCTGGCCAGGAAGCTATAAGGCTGGTGGTATTGCGGGCTGTATTGGACAATGCCTAAATAGTCCCCACCCCCTTTTCCTGGCCCAGTGCTATGTAAACAAACCGGAGGCACAAGTTGGTGGTGCCTCGACGAGTCGCCCTAGCTTACATAAATATTTTGGCCTACTCTTATTTAAGCACTGTAGATTGGAGAAGGTCACCCTATATTCTCATCTTCCGTCACCATTCATATCGATGCATTTTGTCTTGGAGGATTGAAGTGTGGCTCGTGACCTCATTCTTCTCGGCCACTCTGATCAGCGCCGGGTGACAGGGAACATGCAACAGCGGAAGGAAAAGTAGTCCAAAAAAATAAAACAAAGCTCAGATGGCAGCTAGGTATTTATCTGCGAATGTATACAGTTAAAGCGACAAAAGGGCGAAACTCAGGCAAAGGGCGAACGCTCTTGGAAGAGGCTACTTGGGCGCGACCCGGCAGTTCCTCTGGATAGACTAGGTAATTAGTCGTATACATAGTTAGTAGGAGCGCATTGGTACAGTACGCGTGGTGCATGAAGTTGGTGGAGCCCATAGAATGACTAGAAGGTGCGGGATCCCTGTTATCGGCCAGGATCATGACCCTTATCGGCCGAATTAAGCCTGGTAAAAAACAGCTTCCAGCTCCTGTCTCCCTAATCATCTTCTCGTGACCCGCGGTGACGTGACTCTCTCTCTTTCTACTCTGCATCGTCCAAACCTCCTCAAACCTCGCTGCGTGAGATTCTGCTCCGTCTAGGACGCAGCGCGACCAATATATGACATGTCGGCTGACGACCAGGCTTTTCTCGACACTGTTAGTACTCCGCTGCTGCCCAAGCGGGCATCCCCCCCGGCATCTCCGAATGACGAGCCCGTTCCCCGCAAGGGGACTGTTTGACTGACGCGCCCGTGATCTAGCTGTCGTCCGTGATACCCAGTGACATCAAGCGGTACTCGGGTGAGGTCGCCGAGTTTGTCGAAAAGAACCTCGACAAGGCCTCAGACATTCTCAGAGAGTCCCTTTCTGCCTACACATGGATACCCGACGTCATCCGTCCGCAGCCGCGGCCTCCGGCCCCCATCCTCGTGGTGCCCACGTCGGCTTGGGAGCGCATGCAGAGCTGGGTCGATAGGCACAAGTTTCTCACCGGAGTGGTAGTGGTGGCCGCGGGGACAGTAGCCTATAGGACCTACAGGAGCAGCAAGTTTGGCCGCAAGACGCGCCGCGCAAAGCGAGCCCGCAGCGGCGGTCGCCAGGAGGTGGTCGTCATCGCCGGGTCGCCCACTCTTCCCTTGACGAGGTCGCTGTCGCTTGACTTGGAGAGGAAAGGATTTATCGTGTTCATCGTCGCGAGCAGCCCCGAGGACGAGGTCATGATTCAGCATCTAGCGCGGCCTGATATCAGGCCGCTGAGCCTCGACATCACCGATGTAAGTTTCTTCCCGCCTCCTCCCTGGCCCCAGGCCACCTTTCTCACCGGCCACAGCCTCCCAACGCTGGCTCCTCGCTCGAGAGGTTCGCGCAGTACCTGCAAGCGCCACACTCGGCCGTGCCCAGGGCGAAAGCCCACTTCCTCGAATTCAAAGGGGTCATCCTCATCCCCTCACTGAGCTACCAGACCTCCCCGATCGCGACCATTCCGCCCTCGAGCTTTGCCGACCTGTTCAACACGCACCTCCTCCACCCGATCCTCACCATACAAGCCTTCCTACCGCTGCTGACCACTCGGCTCAGCGCAGCCGGAGACAAGGCGAGCCCCAGAGTGCTCGTCTTCACACCGTCCATAATATCCTCTATTAACCCGCCCTTCCACGCTCCAGAAGCCACCGTCTGCTCTGCACTCTCGGCCTTCACCGAGGTCCTGACTGCCGAGCTGCGACCGCTGGCCATCCCTGTTACCCACATCCAGCTGGGCACCTTCGATTTTACTGGCTTTACCCCCGCGACCAGCGCCCGGAGAGAACAAGGCCTTCTCACGGGGGCGGACGGGAGCGAGCCTCTGCAGTGGCCCGAGTCTGCGCGCCAGGTCTATGGCCGCAACTTTGTTAGCCAGTCGAGCTCCGCCATCAGCGCAGGCCGCATCCGGGGTATGCGCGGTAGCTCTCTTCGAGACCTCCACAATGCCGTGTTCGACGTCATCGACGGCTCTAACAAGAGCGATGTCGTGCGCATCGGCCTCGGCGCGAGCGTATATGGCTTCGTCGGACGGTGGGTGCCGCGCGGCCTTGTCGCATGGATGATGGGTATCCGAAAGGTCGATGAGCTGTCGACATGGCAGTCGAGCCTCGCTAGCAGCCCAAAGTCGACGGGTAGTGACTGCGGCTCAGGGTCACAGGACTTTGTCGCAGTGCCCCTCGAGCACGTTGGGGATGCCCATGTCTGGAAGGAGGGCTAAGCGCCCACCTGTCGTGACCTGCACATGAAGCTGTTGGCAGTATTGATGTACATAGTCGCTTTTAGGCACGGGGGATTGTAACGACACCTCACTCCTCTGTAGACGCTTCACGACCATATAATGGACATAGGCAACGACTGATGCCATGCTAGCGCTCTTGCTCTACCGAAATAGAACATCATGATGACAGTAATCTCAGTTGCTACTCTGAGCCTGCGTGACTGTGACCGGACATGCCGGTACGTTCCGTGACGTAGCCGGAGACACCGCGGCCCATCTTGCGGATGTCGTGATCATGGTATCATGCCCTCTAACCTGAACGCCAAAGCCGACCTGGAAGCTATTGCACTCTCAATGATGCTTACCCCGAAACCTACCACCTTTGCCTCGCCACCTTCCGCCCCGTCCAAACCGGTCCTTCCCGCCGCCCTGACGGTCGTGGCCGCCCCTGTCTCCCCCTCTGTCACGGTCTCTCCTGTCCGAGACGCTGTCGGTATCCCGGTCGCGTTCCTCCTCGCGGATCAGACCGGGCTCCTCCTCGACCTTGTCCTCTTTCGGCCGCGGCTTCTCAAGGTCCTTCTCAGCCGTCCACTTGGGATGCGCGCCGTCCTTGCACGTTCTACCCTCGGGGCAAAAACCAGCCAAGAAACAGGGGCAGATCTTGCGGCGCACGTGTTTCTTGTCGCAGCGCGGGCCGAGCGGGCAGAAGCCACGCTCGTAGTGCGGGCAGGGTGGGAGCTTGGATTGAGGGTCGATGTGGAGGTAAAGGCATTCGTCACCGTTGCTGCAGTAGCCATTCCGAACGAAGAAGTTACACTCGGGCATCTTGCGTAGGTTGTACTCGTGCAAGAACTCGCACGAGTCACCCTTCTTGCAGAGTCCTCGCAGCCAATGCTTGCACACGAGGCTGCCGAAGCCACCATCCCTCCTGTTGGACGTTTCTTTTTGCTGCGATGCTGGAACGCCATGCTGGTAGGTCTTTTGGAGGAATGGCGTGAAGGAGAAGGTGTGCGCGACTGTCTGGTGGGCAAGCATTTGCTGCGCGAGCTGCGATGGTGTCGCAGTGGCGGCCGCCATTTCGTTGTGAGGACGCAGGTCGCACCTGCAAAGATTTTTGTAGAGCGTGCAGTAGATCGATTACACTAGTATCTCTTGTATCGCAAGTAGTCCTAGAGGTGGGGACGCTGCCGCGTTCTCATCGGTATGTCGCGAGAATGTTGCGAGATGTGTTTGCTGTGGAGTTGAGTTGCAATAATGCTTGAGCTTCCAAGGTGAAAGGAAGGTGCTAGGCTCACCTGGAATCGCCAAGGTCAGTAGCCAATCAGGTGATTTTTGACGTGCCTCGGCTTGTATTACCCGAGCTCATCCTTGGGGCTACCCGCGGGGAAGGCGCCTGGGGTACAGTAGCTTCGATTCTCTCCTAGAAACCTCTCCTCTTTCACTTACAATTCATTTTTGTACTCCGTCTTGCCCCAACCCTATATATATCTCGTGGCCTTTATAATCGACGACAGCATCCTCTTTGGCCGACTAATTCCTCTGTGAAGCCGAATCGCCAGCATGCGGGGCATCCAGGTATCCAAGTACGTCCAGGTGAGTGATCGACCCAACTGCTGGTGCTGCGATCTCAACTAAAACATTCTTCTTGTGCCCGGATGTAGGGACCAAGCGACCTCAAAGTCTCTGATATCCCGGATCCACAGCCCAAGCCAGACCAGTATCTGGTAGCTATCCATGCTACCGCGAGCAATTTCTTTGACATCCTCCAGACACAGGGCAAATATCAGACTCAACCTCGTAAGAAAACAGCTGACCAGGCATGTGCGGAGCGTTTCTGATAATGTCCCTTCAGCATTTCCGTGGGTATCTGGCTTTGAGTTTGCCGGCATCGTTCTAGCGACGCCGTCGAACTCATCCAACCCAAAATACCCAGTGGGTAGCAAGGTCTTCGGAGGAACCCAGGGCGCGTATGCGACCAAGATTGCCGTGAAAGAAGTGGAGATTCTCCCGGTCCCGAAGGGCTGGTCATTCGAGGACGCTGCCGGGCTGTATGTCACGGCGCCCACAAGCTACGGCGGCCTCGTGGTGCGAGCGGGCGTCAAAGCAGGGGATTACGTGCTGGTCCATGCCGCCGCCGGAGGAGTGGGCCTAGCTGCGGTGCAGAGTACGCCACCCCAAGGTTGCCCTACTCTCGTATGATATGTTCCAATACTTACAACATAAACAGTCGCCAAGGCTTTCGGGGCCACCGTCATCGCGACCGCTGGCACCCCCCGCAAACTAGAGGTCGCCAAGGCGTACGGAGCAGACCATGTGGTTGATTACCGAGACGACAAGTGGCCCGATATTGTGAAGAAGCTGACGCCGAAAGGCAGGGGCGTGGACATTGTGTACGACCCTGTCGGCCTGGTTGACAAGAGCACAAAATGTATCGCCTGGAACGGTCGCATCCTGGTCATTGGCTTCGCTGCAGGCAGCATTGAGAAGGTGGCCATGAACAAGGTCCTCCTCAAGAACATAAGCATCGTCGGGCTTTTCTGGGGCCAGTACGCGATCAAAGAAAGGGAGACGATCCCCAAAGTGTGGGAGGGACTCATGAAGCTGATCGCGGAGGGCAAGTTCAGGGGAACCGTGTTTACAGATAAGGAATTCGTGGGACTGGAGTCTGTCCCGGATGCTCTGGTGGCCCTAGGAAACCGGGACACGTGGGGCAAGGTTGTTGTCAAGGTTCCGCAGGGAAGCCAGAGCAAGCTGTAGATTCACATGTATCAACAGGTATCATGTCAGGATAATAAATTTGAGGTTGGTTTGGAATCCGCGGCCAACCTGACCTCTTGTTGCTCACCTCTTGGCACACGGGAGCGCAGGATGCATGACTGCAGTAATACTGGTGGTACACAAGGATCTCGCTTGACTCAGGGGTTCTCGGGTGGCTCGCGGAGCGGGCCAAACTGGGTTAGGGTTCACGCGGGTCAACTGTAGCCCCTGACCGGCCATCCCGAGGCTCTGGAATCTTGTCGACCCCTCCATCCACACACGCGCAGGCTAGAACAGAGCAGACCCCGATTTCGCGAGACCCCCCCTTAGCAGCTTAGAAAGCAACGTCAACTCGCACCCACCCGCTCCGCCTTTGTGGAATCACACTACCAGCAACGGGGGGAAGAGATAGAGAAGGGTCTCGAAATCGGATCGAAGTCGGCCTTGTTTCTAGCTTCCACACGCATAAAGACGGGCCCTGAAACTAGCCCCCTCCATCTTCCTCCTCCGAAAGCGCCAAAAAAAAGTCGCCAAGCTGTTTTCCTCATTCTTTCGACGAAGCCTCCGCTCCGGCGCCACTGGATTTTCAGTCGCCGCAACTGCAGCAGTTATCAAGACGAATAGCACCGCTTCGAGCGAGATCAATACACTGGGAAAGAGAAGCATGCACAACAAAGTCGTTATCATCGGCTCCGGGCCGGCCGCCCACACGGCGGCCGTGTACCTCGCCCGCGCCGAGCTGAAGCGTACGTCCCTACCCCTCTTCGCGCCCCGTTGCCTCCCGGCTTGAGGACCTTGCGGTCGAGCTCAAGCGCATCATGGATGCGAAGGCTGATAAGGCTCTAGCCATACTCTATGAGGGCTTCCTTGCCAATGGCATCGCCGCCGGCGGCCAGCTGACGACCACGACCGACGTCGAGAACTTCCCCGGCTTCCCCGACGGCATCATGGGCCAGGAGCTGATGGACAAGATGAAGGCGCAGTCGGAGCGCTTCGGCACCCAGGTCATCGCCGAGACCGTGGGCAAGCTGGACCTCTCGGCTCGGCCGTTCAAGTACTCGACCGAGTGGTCCCCAGAAGAGTACCACACTGCCGACGCCATTATCATCGCCACCGGCGCGTCCGCCCGGCGCCTGGGTCTGCCTGGTGAGGACACCTACTGGCAGAATGGCATCTCGGCGTGCGCTGTGTGCGATGGTGCCGTGCCCATCTTCCGCAACAAGCCTCTCGTCGTCATCGGCGGTGGCGACTCCGCCGCCGAGGAGGCCATGTTCCTCACCAAGTACGGCAGCCACGTGACGGTGCTCGTGCGGAGGGATAAGCTGCGCGCCAGCAACATCATGGCCAAGCGGCTGCTCAGCAACAAAAAGATCACGGTGCGGTACAACACGGTAGGTGTCGAGGTCAAAGGTGGCGACAACGGGCTCATGAGCCACATGGTCATCAAGAACGTTAGCTCCGGCACCGAGGAGACGATCGAGGCCAACGGCCTATTCTATGCCATTGGCCACGACCCGGCGACCACTCTTGTCAAGGGCCAGCTCGATACGGACGAGGACGGATATGTGCTCACCAAGCCCGGTACGACGCTGACCAGCGTCGAGGGCGTGTTCGCCGCGGGCGATGTCCAAGACAAGAAGTACCGACAGGCCATCACCAGTGCAGGTAAGTCGTGTCTGCGCTTTCTTGTCTCTTTTAGGTATGAGCTAACTCAACTCTAGGATCTGGATGCATGGCGGCGCTCGAGGCTGAGAAGTTCTTGGCGGAGAACGAAGAGACAGAGGACCAAGGCGAGGCTAAGAAGGGTAGTCTCTAAACAACAACGACACTGATGGATATACCGTCTCTTCTAATGAAGAAGCGCATTCTTGTTACATAGATTCTGCAGAATCGATAGACCCATAGAGATATCTTTTGCTTGGTTTGCGGCATCTGACTTGATCCTCAGCACCCTTGTGATATGTAGGTAAGTGTCACGGCGCTGGCGGCGATGAACTGGATCTGTAGCCGTGTGTATTTAAACGCACAAAATACTAAGCTAAAGAGAGTAAGAAGGTAAATGGAAGCTACAGATCTAGATGGATGGATATAGTGGTCAACTGGGCTACTATATCACGTGGATGCAAACGAGTGGTTGCAAACGAACGAGTGTGTGTAACGCGTGGGGATGGTCCTGGGCCATCACAGTAAGCAGATCAGGAAGGCGTGATGGGGTAATGGCCAGCTTCCTCCAATGCAAGGTAGCTGCTATTTTGGTTTGTCGATCGAACCTACTGATGGCTTCATCTCAACAAAAGGCATTTGCATCGTTGTTAGCGTCGAACTATCGTGCCCACCTGCCCCATACTCTCTCTCCCTTAACCTCTTTCTTCCTCTCTCTCCTTGCGAGAAATTATCTTTCACCCTCCTCAATCCCCCAAAGTATTCCCAGGTTTCCTCCTTGTCGTCAAGACGGCTCACAGACTACAACAACTCGAACCAGGTTTCTTCGCTTCACTCAACTTGCATCAGAATGTCTGACCGCAGCTTCACCTACAAGAGCTCTGGTGTTAACAAAGAGGTGAAGATACAAATATTCAGACACCACCGGTGGTGACAATCTCCATGGTATAGCTGACACATGAGCACTAAGGGCAATCACTACTGCGCCCGCGACTACGGTAACGGGTCCAACGCCTACCACTACTCCAACCAGTTGGACTACTGCTCCTATCCTTAGCAACTAGGCGAGCTGACAGAACCGCAGGGACAGATCCTACTACTATTCGAACTCGAACGGTAGCACGTACTACAACAATGGCAATGGAGGTTCGACCTATACCTCGCCGTCTGGTTCCACGCGACATTCCAACTCGGGGAGCGGCAACTCGGGGCGCCAGGGCAAGAAGTAGATACTCAACCTGACCTTGATGACGTACGATGGTGTCGGGAGCAGCTTCAGACACGGCAAATAGCTTTGGAGTCATCCAACGTGGAGGTTTGAGAGGATGATGGCTACAAGGGCTCGTTGTACTCTACAGGTAGAATCTAGATAGTGCTGAGGCACTGATTCTGCAGCCCCCGCCGTATTTACTACAAAACCCATTTCATACATGGCTAAACGATAGTGACCAGATACTTATTCAAGTCTTACAAGGTGATCTACGGTGTGGTGGGTATAATGGGAACAAAAAAGGACCCGAACTCCATATGCTTCATACCCATCCCGTTTGACCCATGCCGCCCCAGGCGCTCCGCTTCATCTAGAGCTGTTCTTCATTACCCCACAGACCGAGCAAGTCCACCACTGTCTTTCCATCAGCTTTCCGCAGAACGAGCATTGCCAGGTCTCCAGCCCCGGTGGCACAGGAGGTGCCTCGAAGGTCCTGAGTTCCCTCGCCTTCGTTGGTTTCTTGGTTGAGGGTCTTGATGGGCTTGCCGTCAGGTCGACTACCTCTCGCGGCCGCTTCCCTGGCTTCTCTACCTTCTCTGTACCGCAAGCATCACAGCTGAGGAAGTTTGGTTCGTTGATCAAGGTACAGACGCCACATGTCCAGCTGTCAGCTGGCACGGCCAATTCTGATGCTGCCGGTTTCGCCTCCGGGGGAGCCGCGGTCGACGATTCACCTTTGTTTGTCAGTGGTCCTGCCGTAACGTCATCGTCGACAAACACCCCCCCGCCGCTGCCAGATGGGTTCTCGGCACTGGGCGGAACATAGCTGCTGCCGTATTTCGCCTTTTCGTCCTCCTGCACCAACTCCCACAGCGCTTGCGCGATGGCCGCCTCATTCGCTGCGTCTTCCTCGGCCTGGGTCCGGAACCCGTTCCTTATCGCATTGTCCGAGATCTCCTGGATTTCTCTGTCGTTGTGGGTGGTATTCCCGCATCCCTGCAGCGCCCTATTCCGTCGCTCGGCCGCCGTTGCTATCACGCGGCGAATGTCCGATCCAGGCCGCGGGACGGCACCACCGAGTCTCTGGCCGGAGCCTTTGTTCATGTCGCGCCGCCTCTCGGCCTGGGCTCGTGCTAGACGACGGGCCTCACTCATAGGTATGTTGCGGCCGCCGAGGCGGTGACCTTCAGAGAGGAAGCCCTCACCCGTGTAGCCCTTCAGAGCCAGGCCCTCATGTTCGTCACGCAGCTGGTTCCAGAGCGCGTGAAACTTGGCGTCGTGCGGACCATGCACGATATGTGACAGCTCATGCAGCATCGTGTCGGTGACCTGCTCGATCGGCAGGAACAGGCTGCGGTCACTGGGATACCGCAGCCGTAAGAGGATCTTCTGGCCTTTGTTGACGTTGAGACCTGCCGCGCGTTGTTAACTCCACCGACTATTCGAGGCGGGGGCAGGAAGGGCTCCCTGGCCAGCCTTACCGAGCAGGTTTTGCTGGTCCGGGTAGAACTCGGCCAGCTCCCCTACCTTCCATCCCCGAGCCCGCATGATGGGCTTCACCAGGGAGGCGATCTTTTTCAGCATATGCAGGGCATCTTTCTCGCGAGGAAAATTCTGCAGGTGCGAGTAATTCAACACCAAGGTGTCGTGCTCGGGCATCTTGATTTGTCTCACAGCGGCCCCTGTGCGTGCATACGATGAGAAGCCGACAGAGGGCTAGTAACCCGAAGGTGTTTTGGATCGGAACTCTGCTACAGACGGAAAGGGAAGACGAGGAGGACAAGTCGAAGAGAAGGGTGAAGAGAGGTAGTGCCCAACGAACCATCTAGAATGTGCGCTCTTGGCACCGAGCATGCTGTAAGCCTGGCCACGCGAGCTCGGGGCAACTACTCGCCTTTGCTGAGTGGTCGCGGTGTTTGCCGCGTCATTGTCTTTGCCTGACGTTGGCAAACCCGGGAGCTTGGAGAAGGAAGGTGGGGTACTTGCTAGCTCGCCTCGGCCACTTACAAATGCCGCGGGGTGGGTGGGACGCGCCTTCTCGAAGAAGCGCTATAGGCTTCGACACCTTTGCCTCACCGAGACATTCTGCCCTACATAGTAGACTTTCCCATCTACAATGCAACCCCTATTCCTCTGTTTGTTAGCGTGAGAGTCATTAAACAGCAACTGTTTTCACATTTACGAACATAGGCCATACCTAAGCGTGGTGATTGACCCATATACAGGGGTCTTACAACGCCACTTGTGAGCCAAAAAGGCTAGCGACGAACCCAGAATGGCCACTGGCTCTTAAGCCTCATCGTAAGGCTACAATGGACCAAGTAACACACAAACAAACACAATCGCCATTGGACCTTCGGGCACTTTCAAGCGTTTGACTGTAACCGAAGCCCTTTCTCCCACGTATGCAGCTCTATACCTCGGAAAGTGTCCTTTTTTTTTTATCGAACTCGCTCGGCCATGCCCGTCCTGTGCTACTCGTGCGCCGCCCGGGAAGCCACGAGAGGATTAAATCTACCATATGGCGATCGCCGGCCAACGAGCAGGTTAACCTGGCCATGACCGATATGGCGAACGAGGCAATTTCGAGAAGCTTGCATGGTTTTTATTTGTACCTTGTGCCGGGAGCGAGACTGAGTGGGCGAGCGCATAAAGTGGGAGCCCCTGATCTCCGTTTGGTTGCACGACCAGCCTCGATTTGGTCTCGGCTTGGCATCCTTTGGTCTCAGTACAGGCTGTGCATGGCACCGAGTAGGTACTTTCTTTTCTCCGACGCGAGTTCTCCTGGGGTAGGATATCCTGCTTGGATGGACCGAGGCGCCTGCGCTCTGCGGTGCAACCATCTCATTTACTAGCGACAGCAGAGCCAAAAGGCGCAAAGTACTAGACACCCTATCACCGTAGGGCCGTTCACTTTATAAGAGACGGTCGACCTTCCTTGGCCGGGATGCTATGCCGTGGTCCAATTTAGAGAGGGTGACGACATTGCGACGCGACGGAGCCGCCGTGATGGTTCGGAACTTCAACGGCCCCAAAATGGGATGGCAGCTCAAGGCGGGTCAACGGGTTGCTCAGGCTTGGAAGTTGAAGGTAAGCTTTTTCCAAGCTCCGTTTCAAGTTGACAAGCTTTCGCGACAAGGTAGGAAGCGATTGGCGATGGCGGGGAAGCTGACTGCAGGGCCTGCCACTTACCACACGGACGTCGCCTTCAGGGGCTGCCTAACATAGCCGCCCTCAGCGAATGGGCAGTGCGGCTCTTGAGAGCTGGTCGGCATAGGGGGCCGCGTTAGCGGAGCCAGAAGGCCAGCAAAGCGGCACTGGTAGGATCGATTCGCTATCATTCTCCGTGGTGGCGGTCTGCTACCTTGAAATTGGGATAGCCAGCCAGCCACGACCGGGGGGGGGGACCCTACCCAGATTTCCCTCAGAAAGTCCTGGCCGCTGCTAATACGTGCAACACCATGGATGATCTACCGTCGTCTGTCTCGGCTCCTTGCCCGTAGTGATGCTGGAGCTTCCCTTCCCGAACCTGGATGGCAGGACCCTTGCTCCTAGAGACCCACAGCGGCTTTCGAGTCCAAACCTGATTAACGGTGGCCGGTGGGTTCGCTCCAGGCCGTCCAAGTCATATCCACGCACGCGGATGCTGCGCATGGGTGTATGGCAACCTCTTCTTGGCGACCCGACCTCAGTGCCGCGCCTTGATTGTGATAGGCCGCCGATTGTCCCCATGGGTATCTGTCACCGTGAAACGGCTGCCATGGGCACCAACACAATGCATTGAGTACCGAGGGCGCAGATCAAATGGCAGCCCGCAGCTGCCACCGATCCCCTCTCTTCCACATGCCCTTTTATGCTTTCTATCCTCCAAGCCTCTCTTGGCTTGTTTTCTTCTCCCTCTCTTTCTCTCCCTTTCCTGTAGCCTTATTCGTCTTTCCTTTACCTTGTACAAGAGTCTTGCCTTCCCCCCCCCTAGTCACTCCTTTCGCACCCCGGGGTCGCGAGCTCGTTTCTTCTGGACCTCTCTCTATTCTCTTCCTTGGTTGGGTCTTCTGCTCTATATACCGCTCGACATCATGAAGTTCAGTAGCGCCGCCGCCGTTGCGGCTTCTCTTCTCTCTTCCGCCGGCCTGGTGACGGCTTTGACCATCATTGAGCCCTCGAAGTTCGAGATCACAGTGCTCGGGGGTTCGACCTTTAGGCTTCAGCAGCAGCCGAACAAGAATTATAACATGGTGGGACGAGGGCCGCGAGCTCTAGCGAAGGTCTACACCAAGTTTGGACTGTCCTTGCCCCCAGAGCTCCTCCTTCTCCTAGAGGAGATTTTGCTCGAGCTCGGCCTCCTCAAGAGCGGCGGCGGTTCGGGGACCGGTAGCGGCTCTGGCATTGGGCGAGGAAACTCGACAGCGCCTGGAACTAATGCGACTGATGGCGCAAACCAAGGTAAGCCCATGTTCTTCCGGGAGCAAAGGAGACCAGGATCTAACAGCGGGGCAGGCGAGGTATCGGCAGTTCCGCAGCTGTTTGACAGCGAGTACTTGGCGTCGGTCCAGATTGGAACGCCGCCGCAGACGTTGAACCTGGACTTCGACACGGGCTCGTCCGACCTGTGGGTTTTCAGTTCCGAGACGCCCAAGACGCAGGTCAACGGCCAGAAATTGTACAACATTGAGAGCAGCTCCACCGCCAAGTCTCTCCAGGGCGCCACCTGGAGCATCCGTTACGGCGACGGCAGCAGCTCTTCGGGCGACGTCTTCCTCGACACGGTCAGTGTCGGCGGTGTGACGGTCACCAGCCAGGCTGTCGAGTCTGCTAAGCAGGTGTCCTCGTCGTTCAGCAACGACACGGCATCATCTGGCCTGCTGGGTCTGGCCATGAGCAGCATCAACCAAGTGTCTCCCACCCCGCAGAAGACCTTCTTCGAGAACGCCAAGGAGCAGCTGGCTATGCCTCTCTTCACCGCGAATCTCAAGAAAGCAGCTGGTAAGTGCGAATCCTTCCCCGGGGGGGGGGGAAAGCGAAGGAGGGGTGTGTGTTCTAACGGAAAGCTTCTCCTAGCTGGCAACTATAACTTTGGCTTCATCGACAACACAGAGTTTACTGGCTCCATCTCGTTCACCGCGGTCAATGCCACACAGGGATTCTGGCAGTTCGAGACCAGCGGCTTCTCGGTGGGCAACGGCGCTGCTGTCTCGTCGCCCCACCAGGCCATCGCCGACACTGGCACCACCTTGTTGATGCTCCCGCAGAGCATCGTGCAGGCCTACTACGCCCAGGTCAAGAGCGCGACGAGCAGCGCGCAGGCGGGAGGCTTCACCTTCTCGTGCAGCGAGCAGCTCCCAGACCTAACGCTCGATATTGGCGGCTACAAGGCCGTCGTCCCCGGCGAGGTTATCAACTTCGCCCCCGTCGACACCAACGACTTTGCGACGGCCAAGACTTGCTTCGGCGGGATCCAGGCCTCGAACGGTCTGCCCTTTGCCATCTACGGCGATATTTTCCTCAAGGCACAGTTTGTCGTCTTCCAGGGCACGAACCCGCCTCAGCTCGGGTTCGCGTCCAAGCCGATCCAATAGAGTTCCCAGGGATACAGGAAGAGAAGAGAGCTAGCCGGCCGGCGTTTCTCTGGCGTTTGCATTTTGTTCGGATTCAGTCCGCAAAACCGGGGGTATCCTTTGTTCTTTGTAATTGTACATAATACGCTGCCGTCACCGAGACCTGGCTTCGCTTTTTTGTATTCATCTTTGCCGTCTGCTCTGCAGACTGCCCAAGGTAGAAATCGCCGTCAGATCCGCCCCGCCCCCGGCATGCGCCAAGAGGAAGGCGGGTTCCTCCGATCCAAGGCCGCGCAACTTTTAGCAATCCTCCTTTCTGCTCGCGCTTTGGGACCAGACCAGACCATCCATCGTATGTTCAGTCGTAAGACGTCGGAAAGCGGTAGGCGAATGCGAGCCCTTTTCGGGTGACTTGTAGCGCCGTCGTCTGCGGACGACGAGGACAGGAATTACAAGCCAACTCTGCTAGAGCCTGCTTTCACTACAGGCTCAGCCGAGCGAGTATACAGTGGGTAGTTGCAGCGTTCTGTGCGCCGAGGTCATACAGCGCTTGTTTTACACGTCTTCAGCCTGTTTGGCAGATGCGCGGTTCAGGATCCTCGCGGCCGGGAAACACAAACTCCGATCTCCCCGATATTGCTCCCGGGCCTGTGCTATGGTTCATCGCAAGTCGGAGAGATGGGGACTCCCAGGTAAACGCCGTTGGCATGTATCGTGCCAATGTGGTCCAGCTGGTGTCCCCCTTCCGGCTTGGCAGAGATCCCGGGGGCCCCACCCGCCCGCCTGCAAGCGCTTACTCCGTACGAAGGGGCCTGGGATCTGCGCCCGTCGCCTTCCGCATCCCCCACCTCTGGCCGCCCTCAGACATGCACAAATAGGCTGAACGACCCCCCCAACACCCCGAAGGGTTTTCTGGCATCTCGGCCCAAAGCAGCGCCAACCGCAGCAGCAATGGCTCTGGTTGATCGTCTCTCGGCCCTCCGGGGCTTTTCCGCCCAATTCTTCCACGCCCGGCCGGGACTCACGCTGGGGGCCCTCGCCCTCGTCCCTCTGGCCAGCTACGCCGTGTCGTCGTACCGCGGCTTCCTCGCCCTCGGCCGCGGCGGCATCCCCTACAATGCCTTCGGCTGGCTGCTGCAGTGCCTGATGCAGCCCATCGCCCGGCGGGATCTGACCAACCTCGCGCCGTACACCGACCCCGAGGTAGTTGAGCGCTTCGCGCCCCTCGGCCGGCAGAGCTTCCTGCCCGGCCCGCTGGCCGAGCGCGGCGGGCCCCGGCCGGACGTGCCCAACTACGTGGTGCCGCAGCGGCAGATGACGGAGCGGGCGCCGCCCGAGATGATCGCCAAGATGCGGGCGTACCTGGACACGCTGGCGGGCACGAATGTCGCCTGGTTCGTGGCCCGGCCGTCCAAGCTCGAGGGCGTCGGCACGCCGGCCATCCACGTCCACGAGGGCCAGGGGCCGGCCTTCATGGCCAAGACGATGCTCGGCACCGAGGCCCTGCATGTGCACGATGAGGGGTCGTCGCACATGACGCTCAGCCTGAAGGACGCTGAGGAGGTGATTGCCAAGGGCTGGGGCCAGAGGCATATGCTGAGCGGGAGGGGGAACATGCTGCCGTGGAACTATGTCCTGGTCTATACGCCGCGAGACGACGGGGAATACGCGGCGTGGCAGGGTCTCGTGCAAGCGACCATGGCCTATATCGCCGGGGGTGCTAAGATTGAGCTGTAGAAAGGAGAGCTTTTTTGGGCTTGAAGGGCCGATGTATGTTCTGTACCAATTACCTATACGACGGAGGGGAAAGAGGGGGACGTTTATTATTTCCTTCATAGGCGACGGATCGCGAGCCTATTCGCCGGGTCCGAGAAGCCCCCGGTAGACCAAAAATTGATTCCACCGAAACCCACTCACTAGCATATGCCGACTTGTTACTTATGGTTACCCCCTGGCTGTTTTCCTTTTACAGAGTGCCTAGCCCCTTTTTAGATTCTAAACAAAAAAGTAGAGCTATCTCCGCGCTGTCCCCGCCCAGCGTGGTAGAGTTGAATCAGCAACTGATCAGCAACTGTTTTTACTTGGCTAGGAGAGGTATATACGGAGGCCGAGAGGGTACGTTTAGTCAATACACAACATGAACACCTCAGGTCTGGCGCCCTCGCCCTCTACCTTCAATTCCCCTAGACAGCCAAGGTATTCCGCTAAAATGACCCCCCCCCCCCCCCCCCCCCCCC